>CM041777.1:70414389-70804498 GCA_023374045.1 Limonium bicolor | reverse complement strand
TTTAATGCATGCAAAGAAAATGAAACCTAAATAAACCCTTAAAATTACACGCATGTTTGGCTGAAGTTACGTGTGGGACATAATAGTGTCGTGTATACATATCTAACTAGGCAGAAAAATGGAAATGGGTAGAAGGTGTGGTGACGGTAATTATCTCACAGAAGCATGTTAACACCTTATCATATTAACACCTTACAACCGCTAACTAAATGCTGGGGAAATACTACCGAATATATATATATATACATGTGTTTTTACTTGAGTGATTAATGTTTGTAGAGATGAGTATATCTACGTAAATTGGGGATACACGGCGTAGATGCAAACCGAGAATGATTTAAGAAAATGGTAGGAAATAATTTATATATTGGAGATAATTGTGAAAATGATAGGAAAATGGTTTCAGGAAAACTGTATAAAAACCATAACCAAATCCTCTGAGAAAATTGAGGTTGGTGAGAAATTTGTGGGAGCCTCAAGGTGATTAACTAAGGTAATTATAATTTCTACTCCTTTGGATGCCTAAAAAGTCGTAAGTTTGAGTATAGAGTTGGAACCGAAAATTGTCAGGTGTATTTAGATTTCATTTGAAGTTGGCAATGCATGAGGAGTAGATATGGGTTAAAATAATAATAATAATAATAAACCGTAGTATATAATGTAGTTAAATCAAAATATATATGAGAATGATAAGGAAATAACTTGAGAATAATGGTAAAGGAAAATCCTGTATAAACCGTAATTCTAGTATGATCTTAGAGATATTTTATTGACATTTCAAAATAATTATTATGCTACTTTTTAGGGCCATACATTTAGGCCACCTCATTATAACTGTTTTTAAGCCTTAAGTAGTCATTAATTAATTTATAGGTTGATTTGTAAGTTATATAAAATTCTAGTGCAAAACCATTTTTCTGCAACTATAATTACGTAGTAACACTTTTGAAAAATATAGACATAATTGTAAACTATATCACGGCTTAAATAAATTAAAAAAAAACCTTGTACAAATATTTTATACAAATAAATAAATCATTTAGGGGGGTAAAAATAAATAAATAAAATATAGTGGTTAAAACGTGAATATTAAACCCTTGGGTTTTATTGGGAATTTTAGAAAAAAATTTGGGGTGAGTTGAGGAATAAATTAATTAAGAGCTATAATATATGGCATAGGTATTAATTTGTAACCATTATAAAACTTAGGGGTATATAATGTGATTACCGAAAATCTGGAGGTACAATAAAGAATTTAAAAGACTTTAGGGGCTGTGTACAATTATAGAGAAAATTGGGTTTAGGATGAGGATTTAAATAAACAAGGTGTATAATATAAGGGTTATGTAATTAAATGGAAGTTTGTAAAATAGGAGAGTATGTAGTACAACTATGAGGAAGATGTGAAGGAGTAACAAAATCTGAATAGTCCACGGGGTTACTCGTAAATATATATATATACATATGTATTATAATGTTGAGACATCTTAGATTATGAGTTAAAAGACTGAAAATATAACAATTATAGAAATGGGGTAGTTTTGCAAATAAACAAAACTTGTGGGAATGGAATGAGGATTGCCGAAAATAAGGGGCTGTTCGGAAATTAAATCCATGAGATAAGTATGTAATAATGGTTGGAAACTTTAGATTATAAGTTAATAAGACTAGAAATGTAGTAGTTTAAATATATGGTCGGTTTTATAGAAAAATATGCGGGGGAGAGGTTAGGATTACCGAAAGTACAAAGGTTGTTCAAGAGTTTCAAAATGTAGGCAGCTTATATATTATAAAGTCCGAATGATATATTGTAACGTTGTGTTAAAAATGAGGAAGGATAGATTATGGGAGGACCGTTAATGAGCGATTGTATATTACGTACAATTTCATAAAGACATGGCTAAGTTGACAAATGTTGGAAGTATATTACTAGGCTAGAAATTTATTACGTGGGGCGCTATAATATACATGATACGGAATTGCAATATGTAGTTAACAAAATACAAGTGTAAACACAAAAAACTACAACAATGACGTTTTAAATATATGCAAATGCATAGAATATTACATGCACGGAAACGTTCCGCAAATGTCAACGCATAACAACAATTCATAACATGTGCGTATTTGTATATGCATAAATGCACGCACACTTGCATAACTGTAATTTCGTAAACTAGATCGCACAACGGAACGTAACGATATGCCCGTGTACATGTAACCCGATATTACGTAAACAATTGTGAACGAAACTTCCACGCAACAAGTATTATTATCGCAGCAACAATTACAAACTCGTAAATTATAACGAGCCGTCAAAATTTAAATCCTTAAGATTAACGAACATCGAAGTACGGGATAGAAGTAAGGGATTAACTTAGGACGGTTAGATAAGTTCGAGCTACGTAAATATATTGATATTCGCATCACGTGTATACCAGAGGCGCAAGTGGGTAGACACGGGCATAGCGAGCGCTAGAGATTTCACGGGGATTTTTACGCGAGCGCTCATCGGTGAAAGGTATGTTTATTGTGTGGTCTGAACCTCTGAGGGAAGCCTCGGTTCGGGTATTGGTTGACTATATGACAAGAGCGATATGTTTGCTATGCATGACTGTGTGGATTATTTATAAGGTTGGTAAGCGATTGTTATTGTGCGTGACGTCTTCGGACAATATCATTATGATTGTTTATGTTGTTGGAATACTAATATTCGGGAACTTCATCCCTAACTAACCTAAGTAAAACACTTAGGAACGAGACTCGGGATCCCCAGTCTCTAGAGCTTGATATTCGAACATGGTTATAACCTAGATTATTTCTAGGGAAGTACATAGGACTTCAAAGGTAATAAATGGTAAAGACTTCTCCTAGACCTAAGAATTTACTTAGGGTAGTTGATCAAGGATTAATCACATACTGGAGAGTGTTGGTTATGGTACATGGTATAGGAATCCAATTAGTCTCGACTAGTTGGTTGCGCATTGGTGATCACCGGAGTATAACGTCCGTATCGGACCGACTCCCTCTATATTCCGACGGGCCTAGATAGACTGTTGGACCAGGGTGCCGACTTTGGCACACGGCTTCGGCCATTCATGGACGCCTTTATTAGGCAAGTGGAAGTTCCGGGATTGAATGATCCTTGGCAATGAGCACTTCGTGTGTACGGGAGGACTACTGTCCAGTGAGGTTATTTACGGGTTGTCCCAACACGACACCCATGGATATTGAGGTTAAGACTTAATGGTGGCTAACACAATGTTAAGGAAAAATTACTAACATCTCGATGGAAGTATCTACGCGTTTGTATTAATGTTTACAGTACATTGTATGATCTTTTATAACACATGGTACCTGGTATGTTGTGGATTGTATGTAATGTATGGGTTGTCACTTGATGGATTTCTGTATGCTTATGCACGATATTTACTGCTGTCATATAAACTGTAAAATGAACCAGCATGTAATCAACCTCATGTTCAGACGGCTAATTGACCTAAGTGACCTAAAGGGTCTAGGATTACACCTTAGCATACCAGCATATAGTTTGCTGAGCCCCTTTTGGGGCCACACATTTCAGGTTGTGGATCGTGACGTGAAGCCGGAGTGGGGAATATGGGTAGACGACCTCGACTTTTATTTATCGCATGTTTAATATTAAATCGGTTAGCACGTTGAAATTCTGGGAACTCTTTAAATGCTCACTTGTCATAGGTATTGGTTTGTATATAGGATGATGTAATAAATATCTCGTTCATCACTGCGGTTAGTTGTTGTTGTTCAGTGTTAGATTACGGTTATGCTTCTTTACTCGCATGGGCGAGTAATGGCATGTGACACCCAAGTGAGGATTAATGTAGTTTTAACTTCCGCTGTGAGACGTCTCTATTTATGCTACGTGAGTGATTATACGAGAGTGATTATTACGAGATTAGCGAGTGGGGTGTTACAAAAGTGGTATCAGAGCGGAGTACCGCTCTGATGACGAGATATTAGGATTAAGACAGTGAGCATAGGACTTGGGAAATACGAGAAATGTTGTGAGGTACGAGCCGCCTGGTCTTAAACGAACAAGTGTCTGAGCAACGCTAAATGCGTAATAATATTAGCCTTAATGGCATATCTGTGTTATTGATTTCTATACGGTAAACTACCGAGTAATAATACAACATAGCGTATTACGGGTGTCGAGAAGAGGCATGTCGGGGGTGATGGGGGTCCTGTAACCCGAATAGCGCTGAGACGGCAGTCGCCGCACTAGCTTTGTGGATAAACATCCCGGAAAACAGCAGTGGTACCCCACCCGCCGTTGCCCACATCTCGAGTATCACCCATGGAGATAATGTAATGGATGGCGCCAAGGAGACAGAAGACTTCTTCCTATTTGGAAGACCGATGTGAATGCTATAGTCACTGTGACATCAAGACAACAGAAGAGCTTGTGATACGATGAGTCATTAAGGACCGGGGGTCTCGACGACTACATACTATCTAGAAGCGTACTTATACGCAGTGAGGAATATACATTAAGCCTTACCTTGAAGAGGGATAGGAGATCCACAGGACAATCGGGTCGGCTTATAATTAGACACGAAACACTGCCCAGTTAACCCGAGTAAAGCACACACAGGTGCACCTGAAGATCGAAAGGTAGAAGAACGAGTTTTAGACGACTATCAAAATGCATAACATGTGGAACCAAGGACTGCATAGAACCTCACCCATAAAGGGAATAGCTTCAACCGGATACAACCTAGAAGGCTCAGTAAAAACCTGGCCTACAATCATGATAACCATATGAGCTTACGAGCTAAACTCCTAAATTACTATAACACAACGCTCAAGGAGAGAAATGTCGTACCAAGGACGACTAGAGTGCTCCATCTGCTGGACCTGTAGCACCACGAGGTAGCCACGCGGAGCAGACCCCAGCCGATATGAGCTACTAGAAGGGGAAATGAGTCACAAGGGGCAGAATACCCCGAATTTTATGGGAACCTTAGGCGCTGGTACTAGTACGCAGCGCGATTCAGGTAACCGCACATCCTTAGCTTAATGAATTGACTGCAGGAACATGCGTCAGAAGCCTCCTCCTACCATGGAGAAGTTTTAAACAAAACTCAGAAAGAGCCTAACTCAGAGGACCTAGAAATTGAATTACCTTAGAAAACATACCATACCTTAACAAACCGAAATAACTCCAGTACTACCCTTTTCAAGACAAATCATCTAAACCATACTTAAACGACCGAAACGTCAGAGAAACGAACAATTCCAGAGCTGATGATTCAACCTGCATGGCGCGCTTCCTACAGTAAGCGCTATAACCAATACTATACACACAATTCCGTCTACCTCGCGCACTTGCTACAGCAAGTGCTACGATGATGGCTACAGTTATGGATACAATTGTGGCTATAATTATAACTACAATCACACCTATAACTATAATGGTAAATACGACTGAATGCTACAGACCGTGTAGGCTACAGGCACAATGCCATGTCTACTGGTAATCACCAAACATTCATACAGCCTCAGTACGAATCTCGTAACTACAACCACTGCTACAACTGTAAATATAACTATAACTACAACTATGATTGCAACTATAACTACATGGATAACGGCAGTAGGATTAAATTCTACAAGACCATATGGGTCATGACTACCGGGTGATCGCTAAATATTCATGCAATTATAGTACAATTCTATAAATACAACTTGTCACCATAGGGTCACAAAACCCTATAATACGAAAACTGCAACCACAGGAGGACCCGACGAGTCCGCACACTACAACTAAAGGGCATACTCTAGCTCGTAACAAACTACAACCATTTAAACGATAATCAATCGATAACATCGGCTTATGAACCAAACGTTATAACAAACTTGTCAAAGATTATTTGATGGTTTGAAATTGGCGTGGGAGGTGGAACTTGATCCGGTACAGGTCGAGGGAAGCTGAACACAAATTGGGGTGGAAGGATAGTTCAACACTGATACTGATCACATCAGGGTCGGATGATTCCTGAAGCTCTCTACAAGTGGTCACAATTAATTACATTAGGCTTAAACAAGAAACCGAAGTATAACAGCTGCAGACAGCTGAAATACATACAATCTAACGAATAAGGTGTCAAATACGAATACTCGTAAATAACTGTTCACTCCCGAATATATATAAAGAATGGTGGTGGAACATAAACGCGTACAATTAGGGCAATGCTACGCCCATAATGGCATACACTAAACATAATAAATATTGGAAGAGGAAAAAAAAACATACTAGTCCTTAGTAGGACCAACATTGAAAATGTTACATTACAAAACAGTTAATACTTAAACCGATCGCAACCATAAATGTGAATCGAAGTTAAACATTTAAATAATTACCACCCAAGACATTAACCATATCAGGGGATGTCATAACCAACAAGAGACGAACAGATGTCAGGTTACAATTATACACTGTTAATTTATTTGATCACACCGATCATTGGATGAGAGTTCCGAATAAAAAGGGAATGGCTACCGCCAAACAATGGGTGACAAAAAGGGAATACGTGTTTAAGACATCTCGTCTAATACCATGACGACTAACAGGGGAATGACTATATGAGTTAAACGTTAACAATCAGCCTAAACGGCGATGCAAGATAACAATCTAAATGTTATAAAACACAAGTTTAGGTGGAAATACTCAATGTAGCTCTCGAAGGACACAACTCCAGGAGAGCGATGGTACCGCCTCTTGCTACATTTCAATATACACTCAATGAACAGTAACATTTAAAATGACATAACAAGTAATGAAAACTGGTTAAAACTGGACCACAATAGAGACTTCTGAGAAAACACAAACTTTCACCATAAAGCTCAGAAATTACATCAAACGGTGTAACCCTAAGGATAGGGTAAAGTCAGAATAACCATAATATGTGCCGAAATTAACGCGCATAACCTACCAACTTATGAACAGAACGAGAGGAAATGACAACTATAAGGATTTGAACTCTAGACCATCAGAGACAATAGACAAGCATTGAACCGTGCGCATAGTAACCACCTAACATTAATTAGAATCAACAGACCAGTAACTCTAACGAAGAACTTGCTAAGCAATAAAACAACAATAACTTATCAATACGAAAGGTAGTAAATACCTTGAAAGCATCAGTGAACTTATGTCAATATCAAAACCAATAACAGAGGAGAAATACCACCTTGTGCCACTCAAAGGCAAACTTCACCGTTAGGGCGAGATAACGCAAACACCTATTAAGTGAGAGATACATAATCATACCATTGGGATAGGAACCCAGGGAACTGAAAAGAGAAATTTCCTCGGGATACCCCCGACATCAATTAAAAAGGGAGATTGACAACAGAAGTCTTCACGAACGCGTGACAGACACTGCGAGTATACAAAACGAGATATGGGACGACTGCACTCCATAGGAGCTTGTGGACTTGACGAATAATTGACAGACTTATTTATGAGTAGTCAAGTAAGTAGCAATGTATCAGTAGGGTACCTCATACATGTAGACAAGTAGTGTAAGACACGCAAGAAGTAGTAAACTCCATACCAAGGTCAGCGATGCAGATCCAAACCAGTGCAAATAACTATCTAAAGTAAATTAGTGAGAAGAGTTCCAATTGAACCAACGAGATTAGAGGTACCAAAAACCTTGAATAGAACACCACTAAGTCGTAACTCTACAAAGGAATGGCTAACACACAATAACATTAAAAGAAACCTCAAAGGAGGAGAGAGCTGATAGTCAACCTAATGACAAGCATGGGAAAACCCATTAAACGGGTGAATAAACGTAGTAAAAAATCTCTTAAGGATCAATAACTACTTGCACTAACACAATTCTTAGCATCCGAAAGAACTTATACAATGGTAATCATCGCCACCCATAAGAGGGACATAAAGAGAATTACTCTCCAATAGTGAACACAAACAATATGAACGAGGTAACAATCTTGTATGCCCAAATTAAGGGCAACGATACGTCTTCACCCACAAAGGGGTTGAACATAAGTACACCAATATACAATAAAAGAAAGACAAGCTAGCACACTAGCAGATGCCCTAAGCTATAGAATAAATGTCACAACAACTTAACCGTCGAATTGATTGAAATATGGTGTGCACAGAAACAACCATTATAATGAATACCTTGACAAAGATCAGACGAGTGAAACTCGTATAGGACTCAAACGATGAGAAACAAATCGTAGGCCGGAGATACAAACAACCTGGGCCATCAGAGGACACTCCAAAATAAATATGGCGTTAAATGTTATAACCCATGCAAGAACTCAAATGTACAATCGTACCCTTGTTAAACAACATGGAAAAATAGAAAAGATATAGGATATACTAGAGGAAAAATGCCTAAATTGCCAAGAAACTTACCCATATGGGATGTCGAAAGATGCAAGGCTCAAAATAAACACAACAATGAATTCCCTAGCGAAAGCGGGGCGAACCGTACAAACATTGGCGTGAGAACAATATATTGAATATACAACATACGACATTACAAAGTATATAACAAAGATTACAATTAATGCACGTACTCCGGAACAAACAAACTGGAGACACAGATCGACAAGAATTACCTTCGTGGATTTATAAGCTAATACATTCAAACCTCAGAGACTAGGGCAAAGAGCGCTAATAAAAAAAACCATAGTCGATGTCATACTTCACCTCAACTAGAAACCAGCGAATAAATGATAACAATTCAAAATATATTCCGCGCCAATCATTCAAAACGTCTGGACACGACTCAGACCTAATCGTGTGCATCTACAATTAACGATATCGCACCGATTATGATTGAGATACTTTCGTTCCTAATTAAGAGAAGACCGGTAATGACAATGTCATGCCGGAACGAGGTTAGCAATAACTCCCTGCGAATAAACCATCTATAATATGTCCGTAAGAACAAAAGGGCAAACCAAACCCCATATACGTGGGTCTGCACCTCATTACGGAGCGAGTGGGCCCAATAGAGTACGCACAAAGTAATCTACATCTGTGACTGAAAAGTACGCGCCTCACCCTCTACATTTTTCCTTTAGAGCCGAGTGACGAGAGATCGACTCATCCCTCAGATATGAGAAGACTCCACTCCGAAGTTTCATTACGGAAACAAGGGAGACCAAGAACAAGACCATTAAAAGGGTCAAAGTCCGTTGGTCGAACCATGAGGCGAAAAGGCCACATGGGAGTTGGAGAACTCCATGAGAGTCAAGTATCCAGCGCTTTTCTCATAGCGACTGTGTGATACTTTGGGGGTCACGGGGCGTAACCCTTTTTAAGGGGGGTAGAGCCCTTAGCATGTTTAGTCATTGTATGTTGCTTTGTGGCATGTATGTGCTTTAAGCACTTGTGTTGTGGTTGTTGTGATGTTGTTTATGATGTGTATGTTAGTAGTTTATGGTGTGTATGTTGGTTGTGGTGTATATGTGCTTTAAACACTCGTGTCGTATGCTGATTATGCATATGTGCCAAGAACACTTGAACTACTATGTATGGATGTCCTTTCGGACTGATTGTGATTTATATGTTGTGACTGGTTTGGATTGGAAGACTAATAGTTGAATGGAATGGAGTACACTTCAGAAAAGTGTTGGAACTTTAGAATTGATAATACTAGATGGATTGGAACCTTAAGATTCATTGGGTAGTATGTACATATTTGATTTAGACGACTTCGGGACGAAGTCCTTTTAAGGGGGATAGATTGAAATACCCCTAATATTATAATAGTGGATTAAGGGAGATAATCCCGTAATAAAATATATATATACGTATATATATACACATATATGTATTAAGGAGACATATAACTCCTAGAAGAATTAAGTAACATATAGGTTCATAGACAGTAAAAAAAAACATTATTACTTATCGTGAATTTAATACCACATGTAATACAATAGTACATGTGTTAAATACCACTAGTATACCTTATTAAAATTATATAAATAGTTTATATACCCTAAACAAATTAGAGCCACAAACATGTACTTATACACACACTCCTAAACCAAAAATGTCATAACAATTAATATGAAATATAATACGGTGACATACTTGTATGTATGCACAACTAATATTACAACATTATAAGAGGGGAAAAGTTTCAAAACTCCCTCCAATAACCTCCAGCCGGCTCCACCTGCACAAACCTGCACAAAAGCAAATAAACATCATTAGCTTAAGTTAAATTATCAATAAAAGTACAACATGGTACAAGCTCTCCCATTCCTGATCGAGACATGCTACAACTATCACTTTCATCCCTGTCTCTTCTCCACAACCGATGACAGCTTCTACATCCCAGTATTTTCTTTTCTTTTCTGATCTGTTCACACCACAGCACTCCCCATTCTCAGTCCATCCTTCTCTTTTTTTCCATGTGACACCATCTCTACATTTCTCTTGGCTGAAACAAGCCACCGTCTCTGCACTTCTCTCGACTGAAATAGCTAGCTCATCTAGCTCCCTCATCTATGGTAGAAGCAGCAACATAGACAGCAAGAACAGTGGCCCTGCTCACTATCGGTATCAACAGGAAAGGAAAAAAAAACGGTAATGCCTTTCAACTGAAGCAGGTGATAAGTAGTGCTTCCTTCCTCTGTTTCATATCTTCACGGTCCTAACCTGTCTTTCCTTTCTGACCGTGCTCCATCCTTGCTGAATGTAACAGCAACCAGAAACCACCAGCAACCTGCAATACCGGTGCTAACCAAGGTGTAAACCTCAACAGAAAACGGTAACTAGCAACACCTTCTGCATCTTCTGATTTTCGTTCCTTCTGGGCATGGAATCCAAACATTTCCTCTCTGTTCGGTTGCAGTAAACAGCAAAGAAACTCCCCAACTTGAACTCATCTGCGGTGGACCTCCAAGCACAACCCTTATTCCTCCCTGTTTCGTGCTAGACCCTCCGCGCTCCAGAAAGAAAAAAAAAAAACAGCAACAGCAGAGTGAGTCTTTTCCTCCCATGTTGCAGACTTGCATTTTTTTTTTCAGGCGAGAAGAATACCACTTAACACTCTTC
Organism: Limonium bicolor; assembly: GCA_023374045.1. Lineage (NCBI taxonomy): Eukaryota > Viridiplantae > Streptophyta > Magnoliopsida > Caryophyllales > Plumbaginaceae > Limonium > Limonium bicolor. The sequence continues at coordinate 70,793,400 of CM041777.1, read as the reverse complement.
TTCTTCTTCCGCCTTTATGCCCATGTTAGGAGCTCTGTCCCGGTTCTTTTTTGAGCTGAAAACCCACACCAGAAACACACTTTAACAATTCCAGAACAAGGTAAGTAAATCATCCTTCCTCTGTGCGTTTCAAAACAGAAAAAAAAAACTGAACCTTACCTCTGTAACAGCTGCCGAGAAGCTCCATTCCTGCCTTGTTGAACAAAAATCCCACCACCAAAACACCATGAAAGGAATGCATAAAAGAGGTAAAGAAAAATCAAAAAAAAAAAAAAACTGGGTTGCTCAAGTCTGTTTTCTTCTGATTCTTGCTCAAAATTGAGCCTGTTTCCCTCTGTGTGTAGCTGACCGAAAGCACCCTTGAAAAACCCCAGCAAAGGGAAAAGAAAATCAAGGTAAGAGAACTAAACTTACCTCTCTGGTTACAGATGTTGAAGAGTTATCTTTCTTCTGTATAATGCATGCAAAGAACAATGAAACCTAAATAAACCCTTAAAATTACACGCATGTTTGGCTGAAGTTACGTGTGGGACATAATAGTGTCGTGTATACATATCTAACTAGGCAGAAAAATGGAAATGGGTAGAAGGTGTGGTGACGGTAATTATCTCACAGAAGCATGTTAACACCTTATCATATTAACACCTTACAACCGCTAACTAAATGCTGGGGAAATACTACCGAATATATATATATATACATGTGTTTTTACTTGAGTGATTAATGTTTGTAGAGATGAGTATATCTACGTAAATTGGGGATACACGGCGTAGATGCAAACCGAGAATGATTTAAGAAAATGGTAGGAAATAATTTATATATTGGAGATAATTGTGAAAATGATAGGAAAATGGTTTCAGGAAAACTGTATAAAAACCATAACCAAATCCTCTGAGAAAATTGAGGTTGGTGAGAAATTTGTGGGAGCCTCAAGGTGATTAACTAAGGTAATTATAATTTCTACTCCTTTGGATGCCTAAAAAGTCGTAAGTTTGAGTATAGAGTTGGAACCGAAAATTGTCAGGTGTATTTAGATTTCATTTGAAGTTGGCAATGCATGAGGAGTAGATATGGGTTAAAATAATAATAATAATAATAAACCGTAGTATATAATGTAGTTAAATCAAAATATATATGAGAATGATAAGGAAATAACTTGAGAATAATGGTAAAGGAAAATCCTGTATAAACCGTAATTCTAGTATGATCTTAGAGATATTTTATTGACATTTCAAAATAATTATTATGCTACTTTTTAGGGCCATACATTTAGGCCACCTCATTATAACTGTTTTTAAGCCTTAAGTAGTCATTAATTAATTTATAGGTTGATTTGTAAGTTATATAAAATTCTAGTGCAAAACCATTTTTCTAGCAACTATAATTACGTAGTAACACTTTTGAAAAATATAGACATAATTGTAAACTATATCACGGCTTAAATAAATTAAAAAAAAAACCTTGTACAAATATTTTATACAAATAAATAAATCATTTATGGGGGTAAAATATAAATAAATAAAATATAGTGGTTAAAACGTGAATATTAAACCCTTGGGTTTTATTGGGAATTTTAGAAAAAAATTTGGGGTGAGTTTGAGGAATAAATTAATTAAGAGCTATAATATATGGCATAGGTATTAATTTGTAACCATTATAAAACTTAGGGGTATATAATGTGATTACCGAAAATCTGGAGGTACAATAAAGAATTTAAAAGACTTTAGGGGCTGTGTACAATTATAGAGAAAATTGGGTTTAGGATGAGGATTTAAATAAACAAGGTGTATAATATAAGGGTTATGTAATTAAATGGAAGTTTGTAAAATAGGAGAGTATGTAGTACAACTATGAGGAAGATGTGAAGGAGTAACAAAATCTGAATAGTCCACGGGGTTACTCGTAAATATATATATATACATATGTATATTATAATGTTGAGACATCTTAGATTATGAGTTAAAAGACTGAAAATATAACAATTATAGAAATGGGGTAGTTTTGCAAATAAACAAAACTTGTGGGAATGGAATGAGGATTGCCGAAAATAAGGGGCTGTTCGGAAATTAAATCCATGAGATAAGTATGTAATAATGGTTGGAAACTTTAGATTATAAGTTAATAAGACTAGAAATGTAGTAGTTTAAATATATGGTCGGTTTTATAGAAAAATATGCGGGGGAGAGGTTAGGATTACCGAAAGTACAAAGGTTGTTCAAGAGTTTCAAAATGTAGGCAGCTTATATATTATAAAGTCCGAATGATATATTGTAACGTTGTGTTAAAAATGAGGAAGGATAGATTATGGGAGGACCGTTAATGAGCGATTGTATATTACGTACAATTTCATAAAGACATGGCTAAGTTGACAAATGTTGGAAGTATATTACTAGGCTAGAAATTTATTACGTGGGGCGCTATAATATACATGATACGGAATTGCAATATGTAGTTAACAAAATACAAGTGTAAACACAAAAAACTACAACAATGACGTTTTAAATATATGCAAATGCATAGAATATTACATGCACGGAAACGTTCCGCAAATGTCAACGCATAACAACAATTCATAACATGTGCGTATTTGTATATGCATAAATGCACGCACACTTGCATAACTGTAATTTCGTAAACTAGATCGCACAACGGAACGTAACGATATGCCCGTGTACATGTAACCCGATATTACGTAAACAATTGTGAACGAAACTTCCACGCAACAAGTATTATTATCGCAGCAACAATTACAAACTCGTAAATTATAACGAGCCGTCAAAATTTAAATCCTTAAGATTAACGAACATCGAAGTACGGGATAGAAGTAAGGGATTAACTTAGGACGGTTAGATAAGTTCGAGCTACGTAAATATATTGATATTCGCATCACGTGTATACCAGAGGCGCAAGTGGGTAGACACGGGCATAGCGAGCGCTAGAGATTTCACGGGGATTTTTACGCGAGCGCTCATCGGTGAAAGGTATGTTTATTGTGTGGTCTGAACCTCTGAGGGAAGCCTCGGTTCGGGTATTGGTTGACTATATGACAAGAGCGATATGTTTGCTATGCATGACTGTGTGGATTATTTATAAGGTTGGTAAGCGATTGTTATTGTGCGTGACGTCTTCGGACAATATCATTATGATTGTTTATGTTGTTGGAATACTAATATTCGGGAACTTCATCCCTAACTAACCTAAGTAAAACACTTAGGAACGAGACTCGGGATCCCCAGTCTCTAGAGCTTGATATTCGAACATGGTTATAACCTAGATTATTTCTAGGGAAGTACATAGGACTTCAAAGGTAATAAATGGTAAAGACTTCTCCTAGACCTAAGAATTTACTTAGGGTAGTTGATCAAGGATTAATCACATACTGGAGAGTGTTGGTTATGGTACATGGTATAGGAATCCAATTAGTCTCGACTAGTTGGTTGCGCATTGGTGATCACCGGAGTATAACGTCCGTATCGGACCGACTCCCTCTATATTCCGACGGGCCTAGATAGACTGTTGGACCAGGGTGCCGACTTTGGCACACGGCTTCGGCCATTCATGGACGCCTTTATTAGGCAAGTGGAAGTTCCGGGATTGAATGATCCTTGGCAATGAGCACTTCGTGTGTACGGGAGGACTACTGTCCAGTGAGGTTATTTACGGGTTGTCCCAACACGACACCCATGGATATTGAGGTTAAGACTTAATGGTGGCTAACACAATGTTAAGGAAAAATTACTAACATCTCGATGGAAGTATCTACGCGTTTGTATTAATGTTTACAGTACATTGTATGATCTTTTATAACACATGGTACCTGGTATGTTGTGGATTGTATGTAATGTATGGGTTGTCACTTGATGGATTTCTGTATGCTTATGCACGATATTTACTGCTGTCATATAAACTGTAAAATGAACCAGCATGTAATCAACCTCATGTTCAGACGGCTAATTGACCTAAGTGACCTAAAGGGTCTAGGATTACACCTTAGCATACCAGCATATAGTTTGCTGAGCCCCTTTTGGGGCCACACATTTCAGGTTGTGGATCGTGACGTGAAGCCGGAGTGCGGGAATATGGGTAGACGACCTCGACTTTTATTTATCGCATGTTTAATATTAAATCGGTTAGCACGTTGAAATTCTGGGAACTCTTTAAATGCTCACTTGTCATAGGTATTGGTTTGTATATAGGATGATGTAATAAATATCTCGTTCATCACTGCGGTTAGTTGTTGTTGTTCAGTGTTAGATTACGGTTATGCTTCTTTACTCGCATGGGCGAGTAATGGCATGTGACACCCAAGTGAGGATTAATGTAGTTTTAACTTCCGCTGTGAGACGTCTCTATTTATGCTACGTGAGTGATTATACGAGAGTGATTATTACGAGATTAGCGAGTGGGGTGTTACAAAAGTGGTATCAGAGCGGAGTACCGCTCTGATGACGAGATATTAGGATTAAGACAGTGAGCATAGGACTTGGGAAATACGAGAAATGTTGTGAGGTACGAGCCGCCTGGTCTTAAACGAACAAGTGTCTGAGCAACGCTAAATGCGTAATAATATTAGCCTTAATGGCATATCTGTGTTATTGATTTCTATACGGTAAACTACCGAGTAATAATACAACATAGCGTATTACGGGTGTCGAGAAGAGGCATGTCGGGGGTGATGGGGGTCCTGTAACCCGAATAGCGCTGAGACGGCAGTCGCCGCACTAGCTTTGTGGATAAACATCCCGGAAAACAGCAGTGGTACCCCACCCGCCGTTGCCCACATCTCGAGTATCACCCATGGAGATAATGTAATGGATGGCGCCAAGGAGACAGAAGACTTCTTCCTATTTGGAAGACCGATGTGAATGCTATAGTCACTGTGACATCAAGACAACAGAAGAGCTTGTGATACGATGAGTCATTAAGGACCGGGGGTCTCGACGACTACATACTATCTAGAAGCGTACTTATACGCAGTGAGGAATATACATTAAGCCTTACCTTGAAGAGGGATAGGAGATCCACAGGACAATCGGGTCGGCTTATAATTAGACACCGAAACACTGCCCAGTTAACCCGAGTAAAGCACACACAGGTGCACCTGAAGATCGAAAGGTAGAAGAACGAGTTTTAGACGACTATCAAAATGCATAACATGTGGAACCAAGGACTGCATAGAACCTCACCCATAAAGGGAATAGCTTCAACCGGATACAACCTAGAAGGCTCAGTAAAAACCTGGCCTACAATCATGATAACCATATGAGCTTACGAGCTAAACTCCTAAATTACTATAACACAACGCTCAAGGAGAGAAATGTCGTACCAAGGACGACTAGAGTGCTCCATCTGCTGGACCTGTAGCACCACGAGGTAGCCACGCGGAGCAGACCCCAGCCGATATGAGCTACTAGAAGGGGAAATGAGTCACAAGGGGCAGAATACCCCGAATTTTATGGGAACCTTAGGCGCTGGTACTAGTACGCAGCGCGATTCAGGTAACCGCACATCCTTAGCTTAATGAATTGACTGCAGGAACATGCGTCAGAAGCCTCCTCCTACCATGGAGAAGTTTTAAACAAAACTCAGAAAGAGCCTAACTCAGAGGACCTAGAAATTGAATTACCTTAGAAAACATACCATACCTTAACAAACCGAAATAACTCCAGTACTACCCTTTTCAAGACAAATCATCTAAACCATACTTAAACGACCGAAACGTCAGAGAAACGAACAATTCCAGAGCTGATGATTCAACCTGCATGGCGCGCTTCCTACAGTAAGCGCTATAACCAATACTATACACACAATTCCGTCTACCTCGCGCACTTGCTACAGCAAGTGCTACGATGATGGCTACAGTTATGGATACAATTGTGGCTATAATTATAACTACAATCACACCTATAACTATAATGGTAAATACGACTGAATGCTACAGACCGTGTAGGCTACAGGCACAATGCCATGTCTACTGGTAATCACCAAACATTCATACAGCCTCAGTACGAATCTCGTAACTACAACCACTGCTACAACTGTAAATATAACTATAACTACAACTATGATTGCAACTATAACTACATGGATAACGGCAGTAGGATTAAATTCTACAAGACCATATGGGTCATGACTACCGGGTGATCGCTAAATATTCATGCAATTATAGTACAATTCTATAAATACAACTTGTCACCATAGGGTCACAAAACCCTATAATACGAAAACTGCAACCACAGGAGGACCCGACGAGTCCGCACACTACAACTAAAGGGCATACTCTAGCTCGTAACAAACTACAACCATTTAAACGATAATCAATCGATAACATCGGCTTATGAACCAAACGTTATAACAAACTTGTCAAAGATTATTTGATGGTTTGAAATTGGCGTGGGAGGTGGAACTTGATCCGGTACAGGTCGAGGGAAGCTGAACACAAATTGGGGTGGAAGGATAGTTCAACACTGATACTGATCACATCAGGGTCGGATGATTCCTGAAGCTCTCTACAAGTGGTCACAATTAATTACATTAGGCTTAAACAAGAAACCGAAGTATAACAGCTGCAGACAGCTGAAATACATACAATCTAACGAATAAGGTGTCAAATACGAATACTCGTAAATAACTGTTCACTCCCGAATATATATATAAGAATGGTGGTGGAACATAAACGCGTACAATTAGGGCAATGCTACGCCCATAATGGCATACACTAAACATAATAAATATTGGAAGAGGAAAAAAAAACATACTAGTCCTTAGTAGGACCAACATTGAAAATGTTACATTACAAAACAGTTAATACTTAAACCGATCGCAACCATAAATGTGAATCGAAGTTAAACATTTAAATAATTACCACCCAAGACATTAACCATATCAGGGGATGTCATAACCAACAAGAGACGAACAGATGTCAGGTTACAATTATACACTGTTAATTTATTTGATCACACCGATCATTGGATGAGAGTTCCGAATAAAAAGGGAATGGCTACCGCCAAACAATGGGTGACAAAAAGGGAATACGTGTTTAAGACATCTCGTCTAATACCATGACGACTAACAGGGGAATGACTATATGAGTTAAACGTTAACAATCAGCCTAAACGGCGATGCAAGATAACAATCTAAATGTTATAAAACACAAGTTTAGGTGGAAATACTCAATGTAGCTCTCGAAGGACACAACTCCAGGAGAGCGATGGTACCGCCTCTTGCTACATTTCAATATACACTCAATGAACAGTAACATTTAAAATGACATAACAAGTAATGAAAACTGGTTAAAACTGGACCACAATAGAGACTTCTGAGAAAACACAAACTTTCACCATAAAGCTCAGAAATTACATCAAACGGTGTAACCCTAAGGATAGGGTAAAGTCAGAATAACCATAATATGCGCCGAAATTAACGCGCATAACCTACCAACTTATGAACAGAACGAGAGGAAATGACAACTATAAGGATTTGAACTCTAGACCATCAGAGACAATAGACAAGCATTGAACCGTGCGCATAGTAACCACCTAACATTAATTAGAATCAACAGACCAGTAACTCTAACGAAGAACTTGCTAAGCAATAAAACAACAATAACTTATCAATACGAAAGGTAGTAAATACCTTGAAAGCATCAGTGAACTTATGTCAATATCAAAACCAATAACAGAGGAGAAATACCACCTTGTGCCACTCAAAGGCAAACTTCACCGTTAGGGCGAGATAACGCAAACACCTATTAAGTGAGAGATACATAATCATACCATTGGGATAGGAACCCAGGGAACTGAAAAGAGAAATTTCCTCGGGATACCCCCGACATCAATTAAAAAGGGAGATTGACAACAGAAGTCTTCACGAACGCGTGACAGACACTGCGAGTATACAAAACGAGATATGGGACGACTGCACTCCATAGGAGCTTGTGGACTTGACAGACTTATTTATGAGTAAGTCAAGTAAGTAGCAATGTATCAGTAGGGTACCTCATACATGTAGACAAGTAGTGTAAGACACGCAAGAAGTAGTAAACTCCATACCAAGGTCAGCGATGCAGATCCAAACCAGTGCAAATAACTATCTAAAGTAAATTAGTGAGAAGAGTTCCAATTGAACCAACGAGATTAGAGGTACCAAAAACCTTGAATAGAACACCACTAAGTCGTAACTCTACAAAGGAATGGCTAACACACAATAACATTAAAAGAAACCTCAAAGGAGGAGAGAGCTGATAGTCAACCTAATGACAAGCATGGGAAAACCCATTAAACGGGTGAATAAACGTAGTAAAAATCTCTTAAGGATCAATAACTACTTGCACTAACACAATTCTTAGCATCCGAAAGAACTTATACAATGGTAATCATCGCCACCCATAAGAGGGACATAAAGAGAATTACTCTCCAATAGTGAACACAAACAATATGAACGAGGTAACAATCTTGTATGCCCAAATTAAGGGCAACGATACGTCTTCACCCACAAAGGGGTTGAACATAAGTACACCAATATACAATAAAAGAAAGACAAGCTAGCACACTAGCAGATGCCCTAAGCTATAGAATAAATGTCACAACAACTTAACCGTCGAATTGATTGAAATATGGTGTGCACAGAAACAACCATTATAATGAATACCTTGACAAAGATCAGACGAGTGAAACTCGTATAGGACTCAAACGATGAGAAACAAATCGTAGGCCGGAGATACAAACAACCTGGGCCATCAGAGGACACTCCAAAATAAATATGGCGTTAAATGTTATAACCCATGCAAGAACTCATAAATGTACAATCGTACCCTTGTTAAACAACATGGAAAAATAGAAAAGATATAGGATATACTAGAGGAAAAATGCCTAAATTGCCAAGAAACTTACCCATATGGGATGTCGAAAGATGCAAGGCTCAAAATAAACACAACAATGAATTCCCTAGCGAAAGCGGGGCGAACCGTACAAACATTGGCGTGAGAACAATATATTGAATATACAACATACGACATTACAAAGTATATAACAAAGATTACAATTAATGCACGTACTCCGGAACAAACAAACTGGAGACACAGATCGACAAGAATTACCTTCGTGGATTTATAAGCTAATACATTCAAACCTCAGAGACTAGGGCAAAGAGCGCTAATAAAAAAAACCATAGTCGATGTCATACTTCACCTCAACTAGAAACCAGCGAATAAATGATAACAATTCAAAATATATTCCGCGCCAATCATTCAAAACGTCTGGACACGACTCAGACCTAATCGTGTGCATCTACAATTAACGATATCGCACCGATTATGATTGAGATACTTTCGTTCCTAATTAAGAGAAGACCGGTAATGACAATGTCATGCCGGAACGAGGTTAGCAATAACTCCCTGCGAATAAACCATCTATAATATGTCCGTAAGAACAAAAGGGCAAACCAAACCCCATATACGTGGGTCTGCACCTCATTACGGAGCGAGTGGGCCCAATAGAGTACGCACAAAGTAATCTACATCTGTGACTGAAAAGTACGCGCCTCACCCTCTACATTTTTCCTTTAGAGCCGAGTGACGAGAGATCGACTCATCCCTCAGATATGAGAAGACTCCACTCCGAAGTTTCATTACGGAAACAAGGGAGACCAAGAACAAGACCATTAAAAGGGTCAAAGTCCGTTGGTCGAACCATGAGGCGAAAAGGCCACATGGGAGTTGGAGAACTCCATGAGAGTCAAGTATCCAGCGCTTTTCTCATAGCGACTGTGTGATACTTTGGGGGTCACGGGGCGTAACCCTTTTTAAGGGGGGTAGAGCCCTTAGCATGTTTAGTCATTGTATGTTGCTTTGTGGCATGTATGTGCTTTAAGCACTTGTGTTGTGGTGTTGTGATGTTGTTTATGATGTGTATGTTAGTTTATGGTGTGTATGTTGGTTGTGGTGTATATGTGCTTTAAACACTCGTGTCGTATGCTGATTATGCATATGTGCCAAGAACACTTGAACTACTATGTATGGATGTCCTTTCGGACTTGTGATTTATATGTTGTGACTGGTTTGGATTGGAAGACTAATAGTTGAATGGAATGGAGTACACTTCAGAAAAGTGTTGGAACTTTAGAATTGATAATACTAGATGGATTGGAACCTTAAGATTCATTGGGTAGTATGTACATATTTGATTTAGACGACTTCGGGACGAAGTCCTTTTAAGGGGGATAGATTGAAATACCCCTAATATTATAATAGTGGATTAAGGGAGATAATCCCGTAATAAAATATATATATACGTATATATATACACATATATATGTATTAAGGAGACATATAACTCCTAGAAGAATTAAGTAACATATAGGTTCATAGACAGTAAAAAAAAACATTATTACTTATCGTGAATTTAATACCACATGTAATACAATAGTACATGTGTTAAATACCACTAGTATACCTTATTAAAATTATATAAATAGTTTATATACCCTAAACAAATTAGAGCCACAAACATGTACTTATACACACACTCCTAAACCAAAAATGTCATAACAATTAATATGAAATATAATACGGTGACATACTTGTATGTATGCACAACTAATATTACAACATTATAAGAGGGGAAAAGTTTCAAAACTCCCTCCAATAACCTCCAGCCGGCTCCACCTGCACAAACCTGCACAAAAGCAAATAAACATCATTAGCTTAAGTTAAATTATCAATAAAAGTACAACATGGTACAAGCTCTCCCATTCCTGATCGAGACATGCTACAACTATCACTTTCATCCCTGTCTCTTCTCCACAACCGATGACAGCTTCTACATCCCAGTATTTTCTTTTCTTTTCTGATCTGTTCACACCACAGCAACTCCCCATTCTCAGTCCATCCTTCTCTTTTTTTCCATGTGACACCATCTCTACATTTCTCTTGGCTGAAACAAGCCACCGTCTCTGCACTTCTCTCGACTGAAATAGCTAGCTCATCTAGCTCCCCATCTATGGTAGAAGCAGCAACATAGACAGCAAGAACAGTGGCCCTGCTCACTATCGGTATCAACAGGAAAGGAAAAAAAAACGGTAATGCCTTTCAACTGAAGCAGGTGATAAGTAGTGCTTCCTTCCTCTGTTTCATATCTTCACGGTCCTAACCTGTCTTTCCTTTCTGACCGTGCTCCATCCTTGCTGAATGTAACAGCAACCAGAAACCACCAGCAACCTGCAATACCGGTGCTAACCAAGGTGTAAACCTCAACAGAAAACGGTAACTAGCAACACCTTCTGCATCTTCTGATTTTCGTTCCTTCTGGGCATGGAATCCAAACATTTCCTCTCTGTTCGGTTGCAGTAAACAGCAAAAGAAACTCCCCAACTTGAACTCATCTGCGGTGGACCTCCAAGCACAACCCTTATTCCTCCCTGTTTCGTGCTAGACCCTCCGTGCTCCAGAAGGAAAAAAAAAAACAGCAACAGCAGAGTGAGTCTTTTCCTCCCATGTTGCAGACTTGCATTTTTTTTTTTCAGGCGAGAAGAATACCACTTAACACTCTTCTTCTTCTTCCGCCTTTATGCCCATGTTAGGAGCTCTGTCCCGGTTCTTTTTTTGAGCTGAAAACCCACACCAGAAACACACTTTAACAATTCCAGAACAAGGTAAGTAAATCATCCTTCCTCTGTGCGTTTCAAAACAGAAAAAAAAACTGAACCTTACCTCTGTAACAGCTGCCGAGAAGCTCCATTCCTGCCTTGTTGAACAAAAATCCCACCACCAAAACACCATGAAAGGAATGCATAAAAGAGGTAAAGAAAAATCTAAAAAAAAAAAAACTGGGTTGCTCAAGTCTGTTTTCTTCTGATTCTTGCTCAAAATTGAGCCTGTTTCCCTCTGTGTGTAGCTGACCGAAAGCACCCTTGAAAAACCCCAGCAAAGGGAAAAGAAAATCAAGGTAAGAGAACTAAACTTACCTCTCTGGTTACAGATGTTGAAGAGTTATCTTTCTTCTGTATAATGCATGCAAAGAACAATGAAACCTAAATAAACCCTTAAAATTACACGCATGTTTGGCTGAAGTTACGTGTGGGACATAATAGTGTCGTGTATACATATCTAACTAGGCAGAAAAATGGAAATGGGTAGAAGGTGTGGTGACGGTAATTATCTCACAGAAGCATGTTAACACCTTATCATATTAACACCTTACAACCGCTAACTAAATGCTGGGGAAATACTACCGAATATATATATATATATACATGTGTTTTTACTTGAGTGATTAATGTTTGTAGAGATGAGTATATCTACGTAAATTGGGGATACACGGCGTAGATGCAAACCGAGAATGATTTAAGAAAATGGTAGGAAAATAATTTATATATTGGAGATAATTGTGAAAATGATAGGAAAATGGTTTCAGGAAAACTGTATAAAAACCATAACCAAATCCTCTGAGAAAATTGAGGTTGGTGAGAAATTTGTGGGAGCCTCAAGGTGATTAACTAAGGTAATTATAATTTATACTCCTTTGGATGCCTAAAAAGTCGTAAGTTTGAGTATAGAGTTGGAACCGAAAATTGTCAGGTGTATTTAGATTTCATTTGAAGTTGGCAATGCATGAGGAGTAGATATGGGTTAAAATAATAATAATAATAATAAACCGTAGTATATAATGTAGTTAAATCAAAATATATATGAGAATGATAAGGAAATAACTTGAGAATAATGGTAAAGGAAAATCCTGTATAAACCGTAATTCTAGTATGATCTTAGAGATATTTTATTGACATTTCAAAATAATTATTATGCTACTTTTTAGGGCCATACATTTAGGCCACCTCATTATAACTGTTTTTAAGCCTTAAGTAGTCATTAATTAATTTATAGGTTGATTTGTAAGTTATATAAAATTCTAGTGCAAAACCATTTTTCTAGCAACTATAATTACGTAGTAACACTTTTGAAAAATATAGACATAATTGTAAACTATATCACGGCTTAAATAAATTAAAAAAAAAACCTTGTACAAATATTTTATACAAATAAATAAATCATTTATGGGGGTAAAATATAAATAAATAAAATATAGTGGTTAAAACGTGAATATTAAACCCTTGGGTTTTATTGGGAATTTTAGAAAAAAATTTGGGGTGAGTTTGAGGAATAAATTAATTAAGAGCTATAATATATGGCATAGGTATTAATTTGTAACCATTATAAAACTTAGGGGTATATAATGTGATTACCGAAAATCTGGAGGTACAATAAAGAATTTAAAAGACTTTAGGGGCTGTGTACAATTATAGAGAAAATTGGGTTTAGGATGAGGATTTAAATAAACAAGTGTATAATATAAGGGTTATGTAATTAAATGGAAGTTTGTAAAATGGAGAGTATGTAGTACACTATGAGGAAGATGTGAAGAGTAACAAAATCTGAATAGTCCACGGGTTACTCGTAAATATATATAATACATATGTATTATAATGTGAGACATCTTAGATATGAGTTAAAAGACTGAAAATATAACAATTATAGAAATGGGGTAGTTTTGCAAATAAACAAAACTTGTGGAATGGAATGATTGCAGAAAATAAGGGGCTGTTCGGAAATTAAATCCATGAGATAAGTATGTAATAATGGTTGGAAACTTTAGATTATAAGTTAATAAGACTAGAAATGTAGTAGTTTAAATATATGGTCGGTTTTATAGAAAAATATGCGGGGGAGAGGTTAGGATTACCGAAAGTACAAAGGTTGTTCAAGAGTTTCAAAATGTAGGCAGCTTATATATAAAGTCCGAATGATATATTGTAACGTTGTGTTAAAAATGAGGAAGGATAGATTATGGGAGGACCGTTAATGAGCGATTGTATATTACGTACAATTTCATAAAGACATGGCTAAGTTGACAAATGTTGGAAGTATATTACTAGGCTAGAAATTTATTACGTGGGGCGCTATAATATACATGATACGGAATTGCAATATGTAGTTAACAAAATACAAGTGTAAACACAAAAAACTACAACAATGACGTTTTAAATATATGCAATGCATAGAATATTACATGCACGGAAACGTTCCGCAAACGTCAACGCATAACAACAATTCATAACATGTGCGTATTTGTATATGCATAAATGCACGCACACTTGCATAACTGTAATTTCGTAAACTAGATCGCACAACGGAACGTAACGATGCCCTGTACATGTAACCCGATATTACGTAAACAATTGTGAACGAAACTTCCACGCAACAAGTATTATTATCGCAGCAACAATTACAAACTCGTAAATTATAACGAGCCGTCAAAATTTAAATCCTTAAGATTAACGAACATCGAAGTACGGGATAGAAGTAAGGGATTAACTTAGGACGGTTAGATAAGTTCGAGCTACGTAAATATATTGATATTCGCATCACGTGTATACCAGAGCGCAAGTGGGTAGACACGGGCATAGCGAGCGCTAGAGATTTCACGGGGATTTTTACGCGCGCGCTCATCGGTGAAAGGTATGTTTATTGTGGTCTGAACCTCTGAGGGAAGCCTCGGTTCGGGTATTGGTTGACTATATGACAAGAGCGATATGTTTGCTATGCATGACTGTGTGGATTATTTATAAGGTTGGTAAGCGATTGTTATTGTGCGTGACGTCTTCGGACAATATCATTATGATTGTTTATGTTGTTGGAATACTAATATTCGGGAACTTCATCCCTAACTAACCTAAGTAAAACACTTAGGAACGAGACTCGGGATCCCCAGTCTCTAGAGCTTGATATTCGAACATGGTTATAACCTAGATTATTTCTAGGGAAGTACATAGGACTTCAAAGGTAATAAATGGTAAAGACTTCTCCTAGACCTAAGAATTTACTTAGGGTAGTTGATCAAGGATTAATCACATACTGGAGAGTGTTGGTTATGGTACATGGTATAGGAATCCAATTAGTCTCGACTAGTTGGTTGCGCATTGGTGATCACCGGAGTATAACGTCCGTATCGGACCGACTCCCTCTATATTCCGACGGGCCTAGATAGACTGTTGGACCAGGGTGCCGACTTTGGCACACGGCTTCGGCCATTCATGGACGCCTTTATTAGGCAAGTGGAAGTTCCGGGATTGAATGATCCTTGGCAATGAGCACTTCGTGTGTACGGGAGGACTACTGTCCAGTGAGGTTATTTACGGGTTGTCCCAACACGACACCCATGGATATTGAGGTTAAGACTTAATGGTGGCTAACACAATGTTAAGGAAAAATTACTAACATCTCGATGGAAGTATCTACGCGTTTGTATTAATGTTTACAGTACATTGTATGATCTTTTATAACACATGGTACCTGGTATGTTGTGGATTGTATGTAATGTATGGGTTGTCACTTGATGGATTTCTGTATGCTTATGCACGATATTTACTGCTGTCATATAAACTGTAAAATGAACCAGCATGTAATCAACCTCATGTTCAGACGGCTAATTGACCTAAGTGACCTAAAGGGTCTAGGATTACACCTTAGCATACTATAGTTTGCTGAGCCCCTTTTGGGGCCACACATTTCAGGTTGTGGATCGTGACGTGAAGCCGAGTGCGGGAATATGGGTAGACGACCTCGACTTTTATTTCGCATGTTTAATATTAAATCGGTTAGCACGTTGAAATTCTGGGAACTCTTTAAATGCTCACTTGTCATAGGTATTGGTTTGTATATGGATGATGTATAATATCTCGTTCATCACTGCGGTTAGTTGTTGTTGTTCAGTGTTAGATTACGGTTATGCTTCTTTACTCGCATGGGCGAGTAATGGCATGTGACACCCAAGTGAGGATTAATGTAGTTTTAACTTCCGCTGTGAGACGTCTCTATTTATGCTACGTGAGTGATTATACGAGAGTGATTATTACGAGATTAGCGAGTGGGTGTTACAAGGCTTACTTTATCAAGTCCGTGGATTGACACTTGGTCGCTTCTAAATTACTATACTACTACGACCGGGATTTTTGCAACCCGACGGTCTATTGATTTGTTGATTTCTAGGATTAATTTCTTAGCTTTTAATACATCAAATAAAACCGTTTGCACCTGGTTGCCCAAGTAGTTTGAAAGCCAAAGCTTGGAGAGACGGTACTTGAGCACCAAAATTAGCCCACTATGTCGGGGTTCGCTACTCGTAGTACAAAATTACTAATCACTGCAATACAAAAAATTTTAAATCATATTAACGTTGTAAACATGTAATGATGTATCCCTATATTTTTTTTCCAGAAAATGATACCTAAAAATAATTTAACCCAAGAAGTTTGTGATTTTTTTCTTCTAAAAAGAGCTGTCGGCTAACGTTCTCGGCTTACTAGGGTTTTGTTAGTCTTGGGTCGGGTTTGACCCGTAGTTAAATGGGTTTTTGGCTGGTTTGGTCAATAAGGGTTTGACCGACAAAAATCTAAATAAACAAATGGTGTGTCTTGGCTACAGGTTACTGTAGCCAAAATCCACCACACGCTTGTTTTTTTTCTTTTTTTATCACAAAAACTTTAAATTGTTGTAATTTTTAATATATAAGTCTAAAATGAAAAAAAAAATCATTGTGCACCTAATTTCAAGTTCTTCAAAACAAGACCAGTAATAGATATATTTTGACAATTTTTTAAAAATATATTTTTACATGTATAGTGCACAGAACGTAAAAGAAAACTTGTACATATGGTCATACAAACCTGTACAAATGTTCACTAAAACATGTACATCCTCACGTAAAAACATGTACATCCTCACATTAAAAATATATAGATAGTCATATAAACCTGTACGAATCATTAAATATGTACATCCTTAGATTAAAACATGTACATATAAGGAAGAACTCTTGTACAGACGGTCATACAAACATGTACAGATGACCATACAAACATGTACAATATGTTCATTAAAAAACATGTACATTATCACATTTGAACATGTACATCGTCACATTAAAACATGTATATTCTCACATTAAAATATGTATATCATCACATTATAGTATAGACGACTTATACATGTAAATATTTTTAAATAAAATTGTCAAAACATATTCATGACTGGTCTTGTTTTGAAGAGTTTGAATTTAGGGGAACAATAATATAATTTTTTTCATTTTGGACTTATATATTAAAAGTTACAACAATTTAAAATTATTAATGTTATTGTGATAAAGATAAAGAAAAAAATTATTTACACAAAAAACAAAAATTATCTTACACGCTCGCTCCGTCACATTTCTACTTTCATAAATTACAAAACTAGCCCACTATCTCCCATTTCTACTTTCGTAAATTACAAAACTAGCCCAGATGTAGCTATCTATAGCTACAACCAGCTGTAACTAAGAATTTGCGATAAACAAAAACACCCTTTAATGTTCAGGTTCGAACCCCTAACCTCTCAACAACTGTCATTTAGTTATTAACCAATTGTGCTAATGACAGAACTTGTCACATGAATGTGGGAAATAATCCTAGAGTTCTCAATCGAATTAAGCGAATTCTCTAAAAAAACACTAGCATTCTAAACGGGAATATACAAAAGACAAAAGGGTTCCATCTAATAAGTGGTTTTCTTCTTCAGGGTCATGAAATAAAAGAATGTAAATAACGGAATACCAAACAAAATAATAGATGAAATACGAAATAACACAATAATGAGTACATGAAATAATAAAATAATAAGAGTACGATGGAAGTAAAATACAAGTGAATATTCTAAAAATAGAAATTGAATCAAATATGTACGAATAGCAGTAAATAAGATAGGAAAAAGAAGTTACAAAATGAGATGAGAGAGAGTTTAATCGAATTAGCGACGAAACAAAGTGTACAAAAAATGATGAAAATAATTCTAAAAATAATAATGATAAAGAAAAAATGCAGACACGTACCAATAAAGAAAATACAAGTAAAAATATTAATGAAATGAGATAAAATAAACAAATAATAAAAAACGTAAAACGAAACTAAAAAACGAATACGTGAATAAACAGAACCGACTATATGAATAAATTGAAAATAAAATGGTGGAATAAGTAAATAACGAGTTTGAAAACGGATGCTTTGAAAATTGATTAAAAAAGAAAATTTGTCATAAAATGACAGTTTCATTATGGTATGTACGTGAAGAAGTTTGAAAAGAAAGGCCACGGCCTTCTTATTTTATTTGTATGTCTGAAAAAAAATTATGGGGTGAGAATTTTTGGTCTCTACAGATGGCTCCCCTTGATTCAATTCTGCAAACCCTTACAAAATTGGATCAAGGTTGACGGGGCGCCAAAAATTCTCACTACGACTTTGTGGTGCAATGGCATGCGACCGTGAGTGTATGAATGTAGGGGCATTACAGGGAAAACTATATGATGACCGGATGCACGAGGACTTACGACGAGCCACAACTGGACCTCTTGACATCCAGCTCTAGAACTTATGACGAGCCTAGAATGCAAATTTAGTTCCGTACTAGTAGCACAATAGCTGCCTGACCGGGTGTAAAACAAAAATGCGACCGCACTAGTAGCGTAATAGCTGCCTAGCGGGTGTAAAACTAGAATGCGACCGCACTAGTAGCGCAATAGCTGCCTAGTGGGTGTAAAACAAAAATGCGACCGCACAAGTAGCGCACTAGCTGTCTGGCGGGTGTAAAACGAGAATGCGACCGCACTAGTAGCGCAATAGCTGCCTAGCTGGTGTAAAACAAAAATGCGACCGCACCAGTAGCGCAATAGCTGTCTGGCGGGTGTAAAACAAAAATGCGACCGTACCAGTAGTGCAATAGCTATCTGGCGGGTGTAAAACAAAAATATGACCGCACTAGTAGCGTAATTGCTGTCTGGCGGGTGTAAAACACAAATACGACCGCTCTAGTAGCGCAATAGTTGTCTAGCAGGTGTAAAACAAAAATGTGACCGCACTAGTAGCGCAATAGCTGTCTGGCGGGTGTAAAACAAAAATGCGACCGCACCTGTAGCGCAATAGCTGTCTGGCGGGTGTAAAACAAAAATGTGGCCGCACCAGTAGCGCAATAGTTGCCTGGCGGGTGTAAAACGAAAATGTGACAGTACCAGTAGCGCAATAGCTGCCTGACGGGTGTCAAATGAAAGTGCGACCGCACTAGTAGCGCAATAGCTGCCTGGCGGGGTAAAATGAAAGTGTGACCGCACCAGTAGCGCAATAACTGTCTGGCGGGTGTAAAATGAAAGTGCGACCGCACCAGTAGCGCAATAACTGTCTGGCGGGTGTAAAATGAAAGTGTGACCGCACCAGTAGCGCAATAGCTGCCTGGCGGGTGTGAAATGAAAATGCGACCGCACGAGTAGCGCAATAGCTATCTGGCGGGTGTAAAACGAAAGTGCAACCGCACCAGTAGCGCAATAGCTGCCTGGCGGGTGTAAAACGAAAATGCGACCGCACCAGTAGTGCAATAACTGCTTGACGGGTGTCAAACGAAAGTACGACCGCACCAGTAGCGCAATAGCAGTCTAACAGGTGTAAAATGAAAATGCGACCGCACTAGTAGCGCAATAGCTACCTAGTGGGTGTCAAACGAAAGCGCGACCGCACCAGTAGCTCACGCAATAGCTGCCTGGCAGGTGTAAAATGAAAGTGCGACCGCATCAGTAGCACAATAGCTGCCTGGCGGGTGTAAAACAAAAATGTGACTGCACTAGTAGCACAATAGCTGTCTAGCGGTGTCAAACGAAAGTACGACCGCACCAGTAGCGCAATAGCTGCCTGGCGGGTGTAAAACGAAAGTGCGACCGCACCAATAGCGCAATAGCCATCTGCGGGTGTAATACGAAAATACGACCGCACCAGTAGCGTAATAGCTGTATGGCGGGTGTAAAACGAAAATACGACCGCACCAGTAGCACAATAGCTGTCTAGCGGGTGTAAACGAAAATGCGACCGCACTAGTAGCACAATAGCTGCCTAGCGGGTTTGAAACAAAAGAGGTGAATTGAATAGTAAAAGAGTTTTACGAGTGAATGGCCACCTGAGTGGAATGAAGATTATATTTCAGACTTGAGTGAAATAATTGATCGGACGACGCGAGTGATTTTTCATGGTACCCTTGAAAGTGCTCCCATATGCAAATGAAATGAGATATGATGTGGTTAACAAATGCATTAATTGAATCAAAAACCTCTGTTTGAGGATGTAGATTTTTGTGTGAGCTGATGGCTCCAAAGTTGCTTCAAAGCTTCGGGATGGCTCCGGCATGGCTTCAAGGTTCTGAGATGGCTCCAGCATGCATTGATGGCTCCGGTGTGACCAATGGTCTCGGGGTTACGTTGTCCGCTCCAGCATACACTGATGGCTCCGGTGTGCACTGATGGCTCGAGTGTGACCAATGGTCTCGGGTGCTTGGAGGGTTTGAAACGGTCGGTGGATTTGGTTGTTTTGAAGCAGTTTGATGGCTCCTGTGATGGATTTCTTGTGATTTTGATGGCTCCGACATCATTCTAGATTTGGCTCCATGGTGGCTCTAGAATAGCTTTAATGTGACTGCGAGGGGAATAAAAGGGGAGTTTTTTCCTTTGAGGTGGTCGCAACCTGGATAGGCTGCCTACGTACTCAATTTCATATTGAGATCATACCATACGTAGTTTGATACTCTATGGGCAAGACCTTGGTGATGAAATAGCTCTGACGTGGATTTGAGGTGGCTCCCATATTGTTCTCGGACTGTTAGGATGACCCCTGTGTAGTTCGAAGGATGGTTTCAATGTCGGATGATGGCTCCCGTATGGCTCCAGCTACGGTTCTCTCATGGCTCTGGGGTGGTTTCCGTATGGCTCTTGAAGGGTTCTTTTATGATTCTGGTATGGCCTTTGGATGGCTCCAGCTTTGACTTCTTTGGATCAGAAGTTGCGCTTCAAAAACTGCAACTGAAGTCGACTTTCAACGAGACTAGGCATAGTGCTTACAAGTCGGATGCTGATGATGAACTGGTTATGATGCATGCAGACATTAAATGTTGGATACGATGCAAAATGCATATGTAATTTTTGGAGCGAAGGTATGGCCCTATCTCTATTAATATGAGATTTACAAATATAAGACGTTCGATCTTGAGTTATTGCTGAACTGGGATGCGTGAATCACTTTCCTCTCATGGAGGGATGCGGGCCAATCTCTCATGAGTATAGTGTGTGTGCTAATGGTTTAATGATACTCTCAATGCTCGGAGTAGTATTTTCCTTAGAATTTCTTTTCGAGGTTTTGGACCTTCTAATCCTTACCAATTTCTCACCTGCGATGGGGTAGGCTGTTTATGATTTGGTGCTCAGATTGAAGATTCACTCGCACTCATAAGACCTTATGGGGTAAGGTCACTCTCATTCGCTCTTGGTCCCTGTGCTATGAGGTGGGACATATTGATAGCAAGTACAAAGCTTATGATTCATGTTTCAGATCTGATACTTTCAGTTAACGCTCATTGATTTACGAGTCAGAGGTCTTTTATTGGGTTATAATGGGGCTGAGGGGTATGATGTATGTCCCATGGGACTAGAGGATTTTTTTGGGAATTGTGGAGCTTTTGTGCAATAGAGGATATGTTTCGCCTTCATCATGGGTGGAATGATTAGACTGGTTTTGATAACCTTTAGTGGTTTCTACGGGACATCATTAGTCCTTTGGATTATTTTCTCCTTCTTTGGTGCACGATTTTCTCATTCTTCTCTTTCCTTCGGTGTATGATTTTCGTTTTCTTCTCCTTCCTTTTCGGTGTATGATTTTCGCTTCCTTACTTCCTGCTTTTGGAATCACATTGGCTCATCGACTTTCTTGGACATTTTCAGCTTACTCCTTTGGCTTTTAGTTTTGCTTTCAGCTTTGGAGTTTTCATTGACTCGGTGGTCTTCTCAAACATTTTATTTGTAGGTTTTGTGAAAGATGGTAGGGAGAGACCATGGCTCTGGCTCCTTTGAGATCCTCTATTGCAAGGGCAAGTAAGTATATGTACGTGGGTTGGCATGTTGTGGAGTTCACAAAAAAAGGTTTATCGTGAAAGGCTCAGCGGGGCTCACTAAGGGATTATGTACAGGGCAGTCAAAGCTTTTAGGTTTTGTGGAGATTTTTATTCCTAAGTGCCTCGTCATTCTCTTTAATCAATGATTGTTTTCTTACTATTCTCAGATCTTTGCATGAATCACAGTTCGTATCCTATTTATCGACATTGATCTCACTATGTATTGTGCCTCTCCATGTGCTGAAGGAGTGCACATGTCGCTTGTGGTTTTACCTCCATTGGATCTCTCTATCTACCCTCATCACTCAGTGGATTGTCCAGTACTCTCATTTGAAATTCGAGGGAAAATACCGCTCTTCGCACACTACTCACTTGGTTTGTGGTGCCGATTTTGATTGGACCCTTGTGTTCATTGACGGGTCGAGAGTTTAGTGGTTTACGCAATTTGTTCAATCGATCTCTCAAGATTTTTTTTCAAAGATGTCATTTCGATACGGGAGTATGCAAATGCAACTATCTACAATGGATTATGTTGTGTTAATATGGAATTACTATGTATAGATGCATGAAATGCTGAAAACGATGAATGGGGATGGTTGATTTTGGATTTTGACTAAATGTTTTTTTTGTATGCTTTTTCTTGGATGCAATGCATGGTAAGGTTACACCTAGTCTCGCTTGAGTGGGTTTCAGTTGATAGTCCATGAAACTTATTCTGTCAATGTCGGCCCCGAAGATGGTCTAGTTGCTGGAGTGATGAGAGAGAAATTGTTGCTGAATGATATTCAACTGATGATTGGCTCCTGAACTATAGGACTTTTAGGGAGTGACAACTCCCGCATGGTGGCCCTACAATATGGTAGAGACTGCATTTTTTTTGGATTTTGGATGTATGCATTTTTTTGAATTTCTGGATATGTGAATGTTTTTGGGTTTTTTGGATGTATGCATTTTTTGTTGGGGATTTGCTTTTTTGTTTTTTTTGGTCTCTATGTACATGGTAGCTGAATGGGAAAAGGTTTGGATCCTTGGTGTTTCTTGCCATCACATCGGAGATCATGCTTTCACTCGTGGGCAAAGACAGTTATTCACCTACAAACACAACCATCAAAAAATGATCCAACTGAACGTTAGCATGCTTGGAAAATGGGATGAATGCTTGTGTAAGGTATGTCGGGAATGTAACATGTGATTGTGTAGTTTTCTAGGATGAGTGTGATTCATGTATGATTAATGAATGTGAATAGACTGAGAATGCATGCGACTCTCCTTTTTTTGCCATGAATGTGGTGCATGCTTTTGTTTATTGGTTGCTTTATCAGCTCATGTCCAAAAGAAGCTAGGTTTATAAAACGGTTTTGAAAACACGTGTTTTCGAAGTGGTGGATTTTCGCAGTAGGAATTTGATGCTCGGTCATTCGTAAATAAAATAGGGAGTGAGAAACCTTATACACATTGATCTAAATAAATTCAGAGGGGATGTATAAGCCTATACATGTAATCTATTTAGATATGGACAAGAGAGAAAAGAATCATAGGGGAAAACATATACATAATCAATTCTAAAAAGTCATTAAAGGGGGAGTTTGAGCTAAACTTCTTCTGAACTCTTATGCTCTGTCTTCGGGCTTCTGACTGACTGCTCATTTGTCTTCGAGCTCCTGATTGGCCGTTTTCTCGAGTTCGGGTTGTTGGTTGCTCGCTTGTCTTTGGGCTTTTGCAGCAAAGTGACACTGTGATCAAGAGATACGGGTTGGAGTTCTTCTGACTCTCAACAATTTCGAACTTAAGAGGTTGCTGCTAGTCTTCATGTTTTTGACCCGGGTTAGTGCAACTCTGATTTTCGGTTCAGACTGTTGTTGTTGATCTTCATGCGCTCCACTTGCTCTGACGAGGAAAATGAGGGGCGTTTTTGAGAAAGGAAAGGTGAATGATCGAGCACAAAATCATTGTGAAAATCCACCACTTTTGTGAAAACATGAAATGAGTAGTACGCTCCACGGTAATGACCGCTGCTTTTGAAGGTGGGTTGAACTTCAAAAATAGTGGGTCACAACATGGGGACTAAATCATTTATTTTGAAAACTGTTTTGATATAATATCCATGAAAAGTGTTGTTTTAAAATTCATTTGTGAAAAGTAGGTTTTATGAAATCTATTTGAATTTTTTTTTAAACAACAGTTGTGAGAAAGATTGTTTGAAAATCATTTGTAAGTAGAAGATTTTTGAAATCTGTTCTTTGCAAACCGTTTGACAAAGTTTGTTTTCTGAAAGACTTTGATTGAAACCGGTTTTGAAAACTGTTTTGGAGATCATTTTTTTAAATCATTCGAGATGGATGACTTTGAAGATATTTCATTAGAGTGTTTGACATGATTCATTTTTTTATTTTTGTTAATTTTTGAAACGTGATCACACATAGATGTAAGTGCAAAATAAAAATCGTGGCTGATTTTATGTGGAGCTAAGTGTGAATGATTGGGATAATCACCTTCCAGGTCAATCAATGCTTCCATACCACGGGGGAACCGTCGTTCCTTCACTGTTCATCTCTCGGGATTTATCTTTGTTATGCCTTGTGGGGCACGTCATCAAGAAAGTCCGGAGTGCTTAAGTTTGAAAGGTCAGGATACCCGAAGTGATACAGTCACACGAGCCACGGCCGGGGATTATCACAACATACTCACTTTTGGGAAACTTGGGGAAGTACTGCATGGGAACGAGTCTCGCATCGTCTGCACGATAAGGTGTGTCTAAAGTCCAAATTATTCACTGACTACGCTATGTCATGTATGGGTATCCGTAAATACGGGATCCTCTATGAATTTGTAGCGCGACATTGGGCTTTAAAGGCACCCGTGGTGCAGAAGGCACCTGGAGAACTGAGCTCATGCAATCTTCAGGGTAGGCAAAGGGAGGTCAGACAGACGGCATACAAGGGGGTGACTACCCGTAAAACCCGTCCTAGACACCGGACCAGACAACTGGACACTGAAGGCTCATAGCTTACTATATGCTGGCTTTGACTCGAAAAGGTGTTTGAAAGGATCCTGAGTTTTTTCAAGGCGGAGACACTACGGCCGTACCACCTTGTGGGCTCTATCCTTAGCTACGAAGGACACATACTCAGATGGAACCAACTGTGGACCAGTTGTTCATCCCGACCGCAGATATAAAGGGTGACACAGAGGAATGCATGTCCTAAGCTACCCAAATACACCCCTCATCAGGACTATTCCTAACAGTTCAGTATCACAACCAAAAAAGCGGTAAATAAATGCGCATGTAAGGAGAAGGAAGAAGTTAAGACCCCAAATGGGCCCACCTACCTGGAGTTCATGCAGGTTAGTCTAGCATAATCATACAATTATGTAGCACACATGGCAGATGAGGCCGATCATAGGCTCTTCACTCATATCCTAGCTATCCTCACCGATCACACTCTAAGTGTGGAGTAGAGTAATTCTATGGCTTTAGAATGGATCTCATGCAAGATTTGAAAGAAATGGGAAAGTCCCGACAATTTTGAATGGAGTCCAGTCTTCCTTGACCAAGTTTATGAGAAAAACTTGCTCAAGTTTTCCCCAGCAGAGTCGCCATTCTGTGGATGGTGATTTTTCGGTATGAGAGGGGTCTATCTAAATATGGTTCTGACTGAAAAGCCTAGATCCTAAAATGCCATTCTGTGGAGGGAAAAACCCGTTATTCTGGCATCCCTCAAATACCTACTAAATCGTCCGTCTTTCCTAGAAAGCATAAAGAGGAGTGCAAGTGTGCACTACACCCACTCTCGATGGGCTCCACGCGAGCTTATGCCCTAAGGGCGGAAATTTACTAGAGTCGCCACCTAGTTTAACCCAAGGAACTAGGAAGGGAGGAGAAGGGTTCTAAGAACCGTTAGTTGACTCTGAAATTTGTCACCTATGGATAGGATTTATCTGGTCATTTGCAGAGATTCTATTGTAGGTTCGCACTGGGTTACACCCCTTAGAAGTGGCAACCACCACGACTTCAGATTGGTGCCCGAGGAACCTCGGTCTCCAATTATCGGGATTGCCTTCTTTCAAAACCTTTTTAAAGAGATTCATTTCGAATGGCCACAAGGATAGGATAAGAGAGGAAGAAAGATAGAGAGTGGATGAGGCGAGCTTTTCTGCCAAGCTAGCGCCAAGAAGAGGATTTGGTGAATTCGGATGAGTGTAGAATGAAGATTTTGGGAAAGTTTGAGGTTGAGTGAATAGACAAGACTTGGAGTCTGATGGTTTGGAGTTTGTGGGAGCCGAAGAAGGTTTGAGTGTTTTGAGGGGTATGAAGAACGTCTTAGAGTGGGAAAAAGGTTTTTTGTTTGGGATGGGGTCGCACCTTAGATGGGCTGCCTACGTACTCAACTCCCTGTTGAGATCAGACCTTACGTAGTTCATGGCCTTTAGGATGGTTGAGTTTTCTGAGGTAATCGAGGGTTAAAAGTGCACGGGGTTTGTTTGAAGGTGAGATGGGTGATGGCAAAAAGGGTATTTTGATTGGTGTGGGGTCGCACCCTGTGTGGGTTGCCTACGTACTCAACTCCCTGTTGAGATCAGACCTTACGTAGTTCACGACCTTTATAATGGTTGAGTTTTTTGAGGTAATCGAGGGTTGAAAGTGCACAGGGTTTGTTTGAAGGTGAGATGGGTGATGGTAAAAAGGGTATTTTGATTGGTGTGGGGTCGCACCCTGTGTGGGTTGCCTACGTACTCAACTCCCTGTTGAGATTATACCTTACGTAGTTCACGGCTTTTAGGATAGTTGAGTTTTGGGGTTTTGAGAGAATTGAGGTTTTGACCTTTTGGGTCTTTGAAGGGTCAAAGAGGTTTTATGGTCATTTTGTGGGGTTTGACAAGTTGTCGGGTTCGTTTTGAGGTGCAAAAAGTCTGTGAGACACTTAGGCCTGTGAGACATTCGAGGCTTGAAAGGGTTATCAAATTTTGAGAGATTCTGCTTTTTGAGGAGTTGAGGGTTTTCGAGGTGTTTGAATTTGCTGAGTCTATTGGGACATTCAAGTTTGATAAGCTGCTGAGGCATTTGAGTTTGTTGAGCTGTTGAGACATTCGAGTCTGTTGAGCTATTGAGACGTTCGAGTCTGTTGAGCTGTTGAGACATTCGAGTCTGTTGAGCTATTGAGATGTTCGAGTCTGTTGAGCTGTTGAGATGTTCAAGTCTGTTGAGACGCTTGAGACTGTTGAGCTGTTGAGACGTTTAGGGATTGGTGATGCTTGAGTTTCAAGGAGTTTGGAGTTTCAAGGAGTTTAAACTTTTAAGGAATTTGAGATTTATGATGTTTGGAATTATTTGGGATTGAAATGAAACTGAATTGGATTGGGAATGAAAAGAATTTTGAATTGAATTGAAATTGAAATTGAGATTGAATCTAATTAAATTAAGAATTGAACTGAAGTTGGAGTTGAATTGGAGTTGAAGTAAAAATTGAATTGAAATCAGATTGAAATTGAATTGATTTTGGATTGGAATTGGATTGAATTTGAGATGGGGTTGAATCGGTTTTTGGATTGATTTTGAATTGAAAACGAATTGAGGTTTAATTGAAATTGTGTGCCAAATTTGAAGTAATGGGCTAGGTTTGGGCCTTGGTAAGGTGGGCCGAAATGGGCTTTGAAATGTGGGCCAAAATTGGGCCTTAGAAATTGGGCCGAAATGGGCCTTGAAAATTGGGTCGGAATTGGGCCTTGGAAATTTGGCCGAAAAGGGCCTCGTGATTTGGGTCCGATTTAGGATTTGAAAATTGGGCCGATTTGGGCCTTTTGGTTTGGTCCCTGAATTGGGCTTCAAATTGGGCCTCACTTGAATTTGATTGTTGGGCTTCCAATTGGATGATTTGAAGTTGGGATTGACATTGAATTTTGATTGTGTATGAAGAGTGTTTAATGGGTGAGTGTGAGAAGGATTGCTTTTTGAAATGTGTTTGAGGTTGGAACATGAGAAAGATTGGATTTGAAGGGTGTTCGATGAGTGAGTAGAGGGAGGATTGATTTTGAAGTATGTTTGGTGCTAGAGTATGAGAGAGATTGATTTTGAAGAGTGTTAGATGAGAGAGATTGATTTGAAGGGTGTTTGATGAGAGAGTATGAAAGAGATCGATTT
Source organism: Limonium bicolor (assembly GCA_023374045.1). Classification (NCBI taxonomy): domain Eukaryota; kingdom Viridiplantae; phylum Streptophyta; class Magnoliopsida; order Caryophyllales; family Plumbaginaceae; genus Limonium; species Limonium bicolor. Next base: position 70,765,261 of record CM041777.1, on the reverse strand, counting down.
TGAAAGGGTGAGCATGAGAGATTGATTTGAAGGGTGTTTGATGAGAGAGTATGAAAGAGATTGATTTTGAAGGGTTTTTGAGTGCGCCTGCGCGCTTGATTTGAAGGGTGTTTGCTGCGAGCGTCTGCCCGCGCTTGCTTTTTGGTGTTTGCTGCTGCGCTGCGCGCTTGCTTTGCGGGTGTTTTGCTGCGCGCGTCTGCCCGCGCTTGCTTTTGCCGGTTGTTTGCTGTTGGTCTCCTTGGCGGGCTTCTCTTTGCTCCTGTCTGCCGTTTTTCCTGTTCAGTATAGAACCCTTGGCTTTGAAGCGAGTGTGCTTTTTTTAGTCTTAGATCTTGATAATTACGATGGTTTGGGAAATGTTATAAAAAGACATTTCCCACCGACCAGACTCGACGGCCCGTTTGATTGAGGAACATCCCTGAACCTAAAGCTTCTTTAAACTGGACTCGATGTGTCCAGAAATAAATGGGCAAACCTAAAGGCTATTCTATGGCCACCTGTGCTAAGCCAATCTATCAATTTATAAGAGGAAACTGACAAATAAAATGTCCAATGTATAATAGAACTGGATATGTATAAACAAGCATAAATAATCAAGACGACAAATACACAAAATTATAAAATCCAAGACTATAATAGGTAGCACAACTAATAGACAAATTACAGCTCATGATAAGAATTAAAGTGCTGAATTAAAATGCTGAATTAAAGAGAGCTGCTATGGGGGGTCGCATCGACGCCGCCTTACTCGAGCTGAAGGGGATCTAAAGAGATACACCAACCGTTTTTCGCGTTTGAAGGGAGAGCTCCGGTAGTTCTAGCCAAGGTCCAGCTCCTTAGTCCCCGAGCAGTTCCTCGTTCCTCAAGCAATACGTACATGCCATGGAACACAAACAAAGAGACACAAGATTAATTAGTAATGAAATGTAAGAGGGTTGGGGTGTGTGCAATGGGATAATACGACCCCTCTCAATGGGAGGAAAGGGGGCAATTTAATCATCTCCCACACCCCAACCGAGAACATAAAAAAGAGTTTCAAGCTGCCAACAAATGCTAAGGGTCGTAATTTAAATCAAGCATTGGGGTTGCTACTCAAATTAATTAATCTTAGATTATGACTCAACCAAGGTGTAGTATCAAAGGTAGGGGTTGTGAGTCATGTGGGGTCATACCTAGAAGGTTTATATCATTTCCCTCTAAGATGCGAAATTAATGAGAGACCGCAAACTGATGAGTGATTTATCTAACAATTATAGCATAGGGCAACTATCTCTCGATCTATGTTCGTATCTAAGCGCGAGGGACAGTCACATGTTAGTTTCAAACTTAAATTCCAAACCCCTGTATCAATGCGCAAGGGGAAATTAGCCAACATAATTAAATAGCAGTTAAGAAAGGTTGAGCAATAACATTTCCAAACCCATGAGGATTTATCGAACCCAAGGTGTATCGGTACAGACAATTAGCGTGATCCAAAGTCAGAGTATAAATCCAGCAAGCGTGGTCCATTACAAGGAAACCCATGTATACCTCGGTTAAAATGGAAATCATATAATGAGTAAACAAATCGAAGTAAACCATTAACGCAAGAACAACGTCAGCCAAGGGATCAAACCAAACCCAAACTCTCCAGGCAAAAAGAGATACATGGGCCCCAATTCACCAAAAGGCCGGAAAAGGTGTAGGGGCCTAAACCAAAAGTAGCATAAATCAACATGTAAACCATAAATGGTCCCAAACCACCCTAGTCTGGACCAAATGACTCTCATCCAAAATTAAACCCAAGCTTGATCGATGTGGGCTAAGTCTCATACACCAGCGGCCCATGTACCTGAATCAGCAAATTGAAAACCGACGAGTTTTGCAACCGATCTTATATGACAGCAATACAGGAATTCTCCTATATTAATCTCTTAACCAAAACTGCTGCATATAAGACTTTCCGTGAATCCAGAGCTGACACCAACAAGTTTTAAATGAACTTAACCCTGTAGAATAATGACCAAAGGCAACTAAGGATAATTTATTCTTAACACAAGTCACCGACAACTCAAACAATAATCACATATCTTACGGATTCGTCTAAATTCTCCAAACATAGTGAGCAAAAATCAGACTCTTACTTCATAACAGGGTGGTGCGACCAGGAGCGCAAGCTGATCATTAAGGCTCGGTCACAAACGGGAGATCAAGACAGAAGTACATTGCATCAAACAATCAACATAAGAGGGCAAGTGAAATTTAGCTTCGACCATAAAATGGAACCGGTAAACTCGCAATTTGTCACTGAACGCAGAAGAATCAAAGCTGGACAAACTCAAGGCCAAACATAAACGCAGGGGTTTCTTCTCAACACAAAAGTAACAAATTAGATCGAATCAAATAACTAGTACATGGGGATAAAACCCAGCTCAAATCCTAAGCAATAAACAGATTTCAAACAAAACTCTCTGTCCAAGTCCCACATTTCACACAACACAAAATCGGTAGTGGAAGTAGATCTGAAATCGATTCACTTGTTAAACAAAAGAAAGCTTACGACCAGAGTAAGGCACCCGTGAAGTGGAGACGACACGACCCCAAGGCCGGAAAGGGCGAGTCGTCCCGTCAGCAAAATCCAGCTCTACTACCAGGGACTCAACCAGTGTCCGTCCAGGTATTCCCCGATTTCAAACGTGAAAACAAGAGATACACGAATTAGGATTCCCAAATAAAACTCAAATGTGATCGAAAATCAGAGGAAGAAGAGAGAAGGAAATATCGGGTTCGAAATGAGATCGAACAGTGTCACCTGATCGCATTTGCAGGGATGGAGAGACTCTTAAATGGCCGTGGTGGATTATCCTTCACAATAGGTGAAGAAATCGGGACAGGAGCGAAGTTGCGTGATAAAATCGACTGGACTAGGGTTCATTTCGAATGAAAATAAGAGAGGTGGTGGGGTATATGGTGTTTCAATCGTGGTGTAGTAAGGAGGAAGGAGATGGTAGCTGCCTTCAGTTGAATCGGGAAATTCTTTTTTGTCGATTCGCCATGACCATCGAGCAGGAGTGGATCTTCTTTCGGTAAAATATTTTGTGTTGAAGATCAGAATAGAAGGAACATGGAGGAAATAAAGTTGTCTGGTTTTGTTTTTGTTTCAAGTTTCTCCAAAACAGAGAATGAGAAGATTCAATTCAGAATGAAACCTCTGACTTTTTTCTTCTAAAAAGAGTGTCGGCTACCATTCTCGGCTTACTAGGGTTTTGTTAGTCTTGGGTCAGGTTTGACTCATAGTAAAACGAGTTTTTGGCTGGTTTGGTCAATAAGGGTTTGACCGACAAAAATCTAATAAACAAACGGCGTGTCTTGGCTACAGGTTACTTTAGCCAATTTTGGCTACATCCACCCACCACGCGCTTGTTTTTTTTTTCTTTTTTTATCACAAAAACTTTAAATTGTTGTAACTTTTAATATATAAGTCTAAAATGAAAAAAAAAATTATATCATTGTTCACCTAATTTCAAGCTCTTCAAAACAAGACCAGTCATGGATATATTTTGACAATTTTTTAAAAAATTATTTTTACATGTATAGTGCACAAAACGTAAAAGAATACTTGTACAGATGGTCATACAAACCCTCTACAAATGTTCACTAAAACATGTACATCCTCACGTAGAAACATGTACATCCTCACATTAAAAATATATGGATAGTCATATAAACCTGTACGAATCATTAAATATGTACATCCTTAGATTAAATCATGTACATATAAGGAAGACCACTTGTACAGACGGTCATACAAACATGTACAGATGGCCATACAAACATGTACAAGATGTTCATTAAAGAACATGTACATTATCACATTTGAACATGTACATCGTCACATTAAAACATGTATATTCTCACATTAAAATATGTACATCATCACATTAAAGTATAGAACGACTTATACATGTAAAAATATATTTTTTTTCAAAATTATCAAAACATATTCATGACTGGCTTGTTTAGAAGAGCTTGAATTTAGGTGAACAATGATATACTTTTTTTTTCATTTTGGACTTATATATTAAAAGTTACAATAATTTAAAATTATTAATGTTATTGTGATAAAGATAAAGAAAAAATTATTTACACAAAAAACAAAAAAGAAAAATTATCTTACACGCTCGCTCCGTCACATTTCTACTTTCATAAATTACAAAACTATCCCACTATCTCCCATTTCTACTTTCGTAAATTACAAAACTAGCCCAAATGTAGCTAAGAATTTGCGATAAAACAAAACACCCTTTAATGTTCATGTTCGAACCCCTGACCTCTCAATTGATGTTATTTAGTTACTAACCAACTGTGCTAATGACAGAACATGTCACATGAATGTGGGAAATAATCCTAGAGTTCTCAATCGAATTAAGCGAATTCTCTAAAAAAACACTAGTGTTCTAAACAGGGATATTCAAAAGACAAAAGGGTTCCATCTAATAAGTGGTTTTCTTCTTAAGGGTCATGAAATAAAAAATGTAAATAACGGAATACCAAACATAATAATAGATGAAATACGAAATAACACAATAATGAGTACATGAAATAATAAAATAGTAAGAGGACGATGGAAGTAAAATACAAGTGAATATTCTAAAAATAGAAATTGAATCAAATATGTACGAATAACAGTAAATAAGATAGGAAAAAGAAGTAATAAAATGATGAAAATAATTCTAAAAATAATAATGATAAAGACAAAATGCAGACAAGCACCAATAAAGAAAATACAAGTAAAAATATCAATGAAATGAAATAAGATAAAATAAACAAATAAAAAAACATAAACTGAAACTAAAAAACGAATACGTGAATAAACAGAACCGACTATATGAAATAAATTGAAAATACAATGGTGGAATAAATAAATAACGAGTTTGAAAACGGATGCTTTGAAAATTGATTAAAAAGAAAATTTGTCATAAAATGATAGTTTCATTATGGTATGTACGTGAAGAAGTTTGAAAAGAAAGGCCACGACCTTCTTATTTTATTTGTTTGTCTGAAAAAAAAGTTTATGGGGTGAGAATTTTTGGTGTCTACACGTTCAGTGTAGCCGTAAATCCAATATATAAAATACTGTCTTTTAATAAAATAGTTTAGTTTTTATGTAGTCAATATGTAGCAATCTCTCGCTTCATATAAGTGTTGCAAAAATTTGCCATTCAACAATGTCATCTATAAGACGGTTGAAATTTATCAAGAGCAACAAAAAACCTAGGAAAAAATAACTTTCCAAGATAAATGAAAAGAGAAACTACTTATCTGTATACTCAATACCAATTGAGGAGGTGTATACTCAATACCAATTGAGGAGGTGTATAAGATGTTGATGTCGTTAACCTTGAAGTGGAAACGTCTCACTTTTAAGTATAGTAAGAATAAGTGATACCCCGTCCCTTTCGTGGTGGGGGAGTTATGCGTGTGTTATATAACATCCTATGACCTATCCAAAAGGTTTATGTGAAGTTGAAGTTAGTATGATGGTAGGGGCAAGGATTGAGCCAATTCTCTGTCTCACCACGGAAGATTTTTTGTTTTTTTTTTTTTGGTTTCTTCTTTATGGTTTCTTTTTTTCTTTTATTAGTAGGGAATTATTTACATAAGTAAACGGTGAATACCTACATGTTGATGTTTTTATACTTTTTCTTTTTTTACAAAGATTTAAGTCTAGATATATTTTTAAATAGTAGGTAGTAATTAGTTATAATCATTATAAAATAATTTATTATTTATACAAAACTTTTACATCAGTATATATATGACTATTGTATAATAATTTTTAATCTTATATTATTGTTGTTTATACATATATATAAATATGGAGCATATATCAATTCAAAATGCATACTTTAATTGAAATAAGATTTTTTAAATTACAAATTTAAAATACATTTTTTCTAATTAAAAAAGTGACGTATGATGATTTATATATAATTATATATAGAAAAAAATGAGTATACAACATGATTCATCTGCACTATAACTCCATGATTCACATACAACATGATTCATATACACTATGACTCCATGACATCGCTATTGTATTATAGTTTTCTAATCATATAATATTTATTTTTGATACATATATGTAAAAATATGGAGTATAGTAATTCAAAATACACCAATCAACTAATTAAAATTAAGAAATCACTAATATAAAAAATACCAAACTAATATTTATATTATTTTCGAAACTAAAAAAAGTGTATAATATTTTTTAAAAATATTGCACGTTAATTTTTTAACCTTCATGTTATAAGTTATCGTGTAGTGCATGTATAAAAATCAAATGTTAATAAATACGTAAAGTCGACTCTAACAGTTCAGTTTATTTATAATGTTGGAAATGTTATGTATAATCATGGCGTGGAAACGTTTATATATAATAATGGAATCGTAGAAACAAGGAAACGTTTATATAAACACGTGGAAACGTTTATATAAAAACGTGGAAACGTTTATATAAAAACGTGGAAACATTTATATAAAAACGTGGAAACGTTTATATAAACTTGTGGATACGTTTATGCTTAACGGTGGAAACATTATATATAATCATGGAATTGTAGAAACGGGGACACGTTTAAATAAAAACGTGGAAACGTATATATAACAACGTAGAAATGTTTAAATAAAAAGGTGAAAACGTTTAAATAAAAAGGTGGAAACGTTATCTGAACTCGTGGACTCCTTTATATATAACGGTGGAAACATTTTATATATTGGGTCATGGAAACATCACATATAATTATAAAAGTGTTTATATATAATCATGCAGTGGAAACATTTATATGTAATCATGGCGTGGAAACGTTATAGACAATCATGGAATGTAGAAACGTGGAAACGTTATAATAAACACGTGGAAATGTTTATCTAAATTTGTGGATACCTTTATGTAAAACATTGGAAACGTTATTTATAATTGTGGTGTGGAAATATGTCGAGTCAGTGATGACAATACAAAGTATAGAACGACTTCAAAATAGATTACCCTACACCACACACCCTAAAAACCATCATATGAAAGCTAAAAACGTCGAAGGGATTTTCAGGGTTTATAATGTAGGGTTTAGGGTAACCCTGAAAAACTATCGAGTCAACGACGACAATACAAATTATAGAACGAATTCAATTTGATAATTATCTTTATTTGAATTTATCTATCTTGTTAGCTAATTGTATTTTATCCAAAATATATGGTTTTAACACTTTTTTGTTCTGTATTTTATTTTTAAGAAGACTTTTGAGTAATATTTTTAAGTGAATTATGTGACACTTTCTGAATTCAGAAAAAGTTATACTTTGTGTTTTACATTAGTTTAACTTCTTTTTAATAAAATAATGACAATTATTTTTGAATTGATATATAATTAATTTTTTGTATTAATGCGTACAAGATACATATTACTATTAGATTAAAACAGTATTATTTAATAATCATATATACATATAATCATATATTTTATATACTTGGTGATTAATTATATTATTAAAGTATTATAAAGAAAAAAATTTACCACGGTAAGTAAATATACTTACCTCTCCACCAGCAACAATTATATACAATTACATTTGTAGAATTGGCTATATAGAACGTACAATAAAAAAAGGAGCTTATCTTTCTTTTTTTTTTGGTCACAAACAGGGGCCTACTGCCTTCTTATTGAATCACTAAAAGAGTTTCTGTCTTCCTTCAAGTACAACAAAACACACTGGGGCATTCTGGAATACTTGTAATCCCATGTCACACCCCAGCCCAAATTTAGCGAGAGCATCTGCCGCTCTGTTACATACTCTAGGAGAGAATGTTACACTGAACTCAACACCTGAGTCCTTAACAGCTTTACATTCATCAATATACGGGCTATACAAATTTCTACCAGAGTCTGTATTAAACAGATCCACCACCGTAGAAGAGTCTGAACAAATGACAACCTTGCTGAGACCTTCTGCTTGAATCAACCGCACAGCCTGGAGTAAAGCCAAAACCTCCGAATGCAGAACATCCCTGCTCCCTTGAACCGCGACAAAACCGGTAATCCAATTGCCTCTACAGTCACGACACACACCAGCAGCAGAGGATCGACCTAACAAGGCATTATCAGAACCATCAATGTTGAATTTAAAACAGTCAGAAACAGGAGGTATCCAGGAATTAACTTCCCTATGATTAGATTGGCCAAGCGGAGGTGACAAAGCTTGTGCGTCCATCAGATTCTTCATCCCCCAGTCATTCTTGTTATGTTGCACCGCTAAAGTAATGGAGCTGAACTGCAAGAACATTCTGTTCTCCCTTCCAAAAATTTTCGAGTTTCTCTAGGACCATAACATAAAACAGATAATGGGAAACACAACCTTTAACTTATCTTTAATCAGGAACATTTCATTTCGGTTTATATAAAGCGAGAGCCAATCGGTCAGAGAAGCATTGTAAAACGAATTTTTATGTGTTGAACTAACAATCCTATCCCATATACTACTAGCAATCTTACAATCTCGTAGAATATGAATGATAGATTCCTCCTTACCACAGTAATGGCAGGACGCATCTCTAGTCAGACCTAACTCATACCTTCTGGCGTTAGTCATTAACTTCCCATGACAGGTTCTCCAGAGAAACAACTTTATTCTCTCCTGCACATTTAAGGACCATATTCTTGCAAAAACATCAGAGCAGGAACTAGAAGAGAAACCAGAGATTAATTTATAAGCAGATTTAACACTATAAGAGCCGTTAGGCTCCAAGGGCCATGTAAGAAAATCAGTACCGCCATTAGGAAACACCATATAGCTGCTGAGCAAAGAGCAAACCTTTGGAGGAAGGAACATAGAGAAGCGATCCCACCTCCAACCTTCACCGTCCTGCCAATAATCCGAGACTGTATCCTGCAGTAAGTCCTCTGGAACTTTCCTTGTAGCACAGCTAAGCAGGTTAGGGGAGTAAGCCCAAAAATCAAGCCAAAAATTTGCAGTCTTCCAATTCCCAATAGCCCAGCAAGCCCCCTGCTCAATAATGTCAGAGCACTTTCGAACATTTCTCCAATTACTAGAGCAGCTGTTTGTATTTAGACTTGAATACTTACTAAGCAAAGTTTTATAGCATAAATTAGTGGGCTTACTAATCAAATTCCAAAGAATTTTACGAAACAAGCTTTATTCATCTCCCGAGCTTTTCGTAACCCTAGGCCCCCTTTCAGTTTGCTGCTACATATCTTATCCCAGCCAACATCATGAAGTTTCCTAACCTCAGAGTCGTGACCCCAAATAAAGTCCCGACATGCCTTGTCTATCTTCTCACAAACACTAACTGGTAAGAGCTGACATTGCATGGTATGAACAGGGATGGAAGAGACAGCGCTCTTAACTAGACATACACGACCTGCCATTGACAGGGAATTTCTCTTCCAAGCCGCCAAGCGCTCTTTAACTCTAGAGGCAATAAGATTGAAATTTCTGTTTGCATCCCTCCCCTGCCTAATATGGACACCTAGGTACTTACCAAACTTCCTAGTCGTAGGCATCCCCGACTCTAAACCGATAATCCTTTCCCTCTCCATGCTGACATTCCTGGACAGAAGGACCACAGACTTATCAAAGCTAACAATTTGGCCAGAAGCTTGGCAGAACAGCTCAAGACACTCGCACATAATCCTCACTTGCCTAGGACTCGCAACCCCAAACAGAACCAAGTCATCGGCAAAGAAACAATGAGAAATCACATTATCCTTTCTACCTAAACAGAGAGGAGACCAACACTTCCTCTCCACTTGAGCCTGAATAACCTGGGACAGACGCTCCATACATAACACAAAAATAAAGGGAGATAAAGGGTCCCCTTGACGGAGGCCCCTACCCGCCTTAAAGGAGTCAGTAAGCCTACCATTCCAGTTTATTTGGAACTTAACAGTAGTAATGCAGAACATGATCAGATTTCTCAAACCAGAGGGAATCCCTAAACAGCGAGCTTATCTTTCTTAAAAAAAACAAAAAAGGAAACATGTTCAGAGTGACGAAATCATAGTCTGCGGTATCTGCCGATATCTACATTCTGCAGCAAGCCAGCAATAGATTAAAGTATTATTTAATATAATCAATGGCGGGGATTGTCTCCGTCGCAGACGGAAACTTTAGGTCCGTCACAAAATCCCTGAGGGATGTATTGTTCTTTTAAGTGAGCACATGGTCGACGACACGGGCTGGCCGTACCAATATGGGTGTGGCTCGCATTATGTAGCCGTCCAGTCAGTTGTTGACTGGACTTTTGCAGATTGGACTGTCTTTTATTATATTAGTTTTAAATTGTTGTATTTTAAAATAAAATAAAAAAAAAAAAAAAAAAAAAAAAAAATAAAAATAAAAAAAATTACACTATTGTTCATCTAACTTCAAGCTTTTCAAAACAAAACCAAACATGGATATGTTTTGACAAGTTTAAAAATTTATGTTAGTTACATGTACATATCAACATATATCAACGACTTATGATTCACCATATACAATTTAAAAGACACCATATAACATTAATAATACACCACAAAACAATAATGATTAAGTTTTTTTTCCAAAGATTGTCATCTAATTCACCACTTATTAGTTAATGAATTATATACCATTTCAATGACTTAAATATCAAATTAAATGAAGCATAACATCATTTTAGTGTATCATTAGTAACATATAAAAAATAAAAATTTTAAACAATAATACAACACAAAACAATCTTCGGTATGTAAGAAAAATACATGATTCACCGTATAAGGTTTAAAATACATTGCAATACAATAATATTACACTACAAAACAATAATGATTTTTATTGGTTCTGAAATTTGTAATCTGATTCACCACTTATTAATTAATGAATGATAATATCAATTTTAATGAATCATAATATCAAACTTAATGAATCATATTATCATTTTAGTGTATCATCATACACATGTAAAAATGAATTTTTTTCAAAGTTGTCAAAACATATCCATGACTGGTCTTGTTTCGAAGAGTTTGAATTTAGGTGAATAATGATGTATTTTTTTCATATTCGACTTATATATTAAAAAAACAGCCCAATCAATAAAACAGTTCAATCAACAGCTAACTGTGATCGACAAATCATTGTCCCACACCTAACTCGGTGCGGACAGTCGTGGCATCGATTTTGCTAAATGATACATCATCTAACAGGGAATGACAGATGTGTATTAAAAAAATTTAAAACTGAATCATTTGTGAGCTGGGCTGTTTAACGATATAGGAATGTGCTCTAGCTTCACAATGATAGGTCTATACCCACAACAAGTCCCAATCAGTAAGGGCCTGGATACGAGTGTACTAGCCGATGGTTGGCAATACACAATTTGAAAATTTATTACTTACCCCTTCTTTCGGTTTATACACATTGGAGGAGGGGAGAACGCACATATCGGCACCCTATATTGGGTTCTTTCGGGATAGCAACTAGGGGTTGGTGTTGGTTCCTGCTGTTGGAAATTGTGAAGTTGTGTGTTGATGGTTTTGTAGAAGTTGTCAACTGCTGATTTAGGGTGGAAGTCTGTTGTTGGTTTTAAAAATCTGTTATTTTTATTGTAATTAGTAACTTGTATGTTTTTTTTTGTCAGAATAGTAACTTGTATGTTACATTCACTAAAAACTGTTAACTTCCGCATGTTAATGATTTTACAACAGTTCGTCTTTTTAGAAGCGTTTTGTGTTGTGAATTTGATTGAATTATGCAACTTCACATACTTTACTTAACTACAAAACCAAAATTAAAGAAACTACTACATATCCAAAATTACACAAAATAACAGTTTCATACCTTAGTTGTACATAAATGTAATTAACATACATGGTCAAGAAAATTTAAACCATTGTCGAGATAATGTCAAGCACACCCACGTGGTTAATCTTATAAACTAGAATAATAAAACTCAGTCTAAGCTCATTTAGCTCACTCACATCATATGACCACGGATGCCATAACCTCATCTGCAATAGCTTCACGAACAACGTCCATTGACATCTCGTTTGGATCATACTCAATCTCCACATCATCATCAGCCCCACCATCGTCTTCTTGCTCATCATTTGCATACCTTTCGTAGTCGTTTTCAAACTCATTAAAGATGGAGTCAAGTGGATCAAGCAGTCATATGTAGTTGTTTAACGAAAAACACGCTGAAACTATCATACTTTGATCCGTTGGTAAGTAATGTGGTACGCAGTCTAAAATACACCAGCGCTTCTTGAGAACGCCAAAGACCCTTTCAATTACACTACGCAAAGACGATTGACATTTGTTGAAGATCTCTTCATGACTAGTGGGCGGAGCACCCCTTCATTGTGGTGAGTGATATCGCACGTAGAAAGGTGTGATGACACCTCCATGATTTGCGTATCCCTTGTCAGCTAAGTAATACTTTCCTACATCATAAAATGAAATTTAGTCAGTCTTTGTACGTAAGAAGTTTCTAAAAATTATAAAAGCAATAAAATTTATTCATTGCCATCTGGTGGTGTGGGGTAGCTAAAGCATCTTTTTTTGTTAGTCAATATGTTAGCATCATGGGCAGAGCCTTCCCAGCCGGTGACTACAAAAGTGAATAACATGTCAAAATCACAAATTGCTAACACGTTCATCGTTGTCTCCTTATTCCTTCCTCTGCATGCCATCTGCATATGCTCGTCTACGATGAACTTAACATGTGAACCATCTAGAGCTCCAGTCACATCCTTTGCACCATTAACAACAATTTAATGTCATACATTACAAATAATGTCGTATCATGGTTGTTTCGTAGTAATAATGAAAGTATGTACTTTGAACGGATGGTAGTCCATTGCATTGAGTACGTCATGGAAGTTATGAGATACAGTTTCACTATAACAAGCAAATCGTTCTTGGGTATCTCTGTTTGATTGTTGCTTTGCTAATATATGTAAGAACAATCCGACCTTCGTCTTCACACTAAACTCAGAAGTTCCCTTCAAACCATATTTTCGAAAGGGTGTCGAGCACAAACTTTGGAAGGTGTGTTTGTTCATTCGAAACGCATTGAATATTCTTGTATCATCACAAGAATGTAACATGTCATCTATCCAATCCTGACCGGTAAATACGCCAGAGTTACGTCTTACACGTGGTGGAAGGTTGTGCACGATTGCAACTACCGCAAGACCAGTTGTTGCAATCACGTTAGCATTGGCCTGTATTGAATTCGTCATGTTCTCCAAGAACTCCATATAGGAATCTTCGTTGTCAAATATGCTTCCTCTTTCTCTACGCACATTGTCCATGCTATTTATACATAAAATTTGAAATAGTTTAATTCATATTATATATGGCATCATAAACATGATATTACAAATACATAAAATCCATTAATAAAACTTAAAATACACGTTCATAAGACTACGTGAAACACCTCTAAACAATTAAACACATAAAATCATACACGCGAGGAGATTATCCGAAAATAACGCGTTACATAATTCGGACATATGATAATGTATGAACAATTAATTTAGTATATACATGTCCGAAAACATGACAATGTTACATATTAATCTGGTCACAACGTTACATATTAATATGGTCACGTACTTATATATGTACGTATATGAAAATATATATACGTAACGTTACAATATTACAACATTGTAAATAATAACTAATAACATCGCATAGGTACATATAACTAAAACGCAACAAAATAAAAGGGGTGTATATATATACGTATACATATATATAACTAACAACCTAACAAATAAAGTAGTCGTGTATAAAACTAATAACGCGACATATTATATAGTCACACCTATACACAAATAGGTATGTATAGCTGATAAAAAAAAGGAGAGCAAATGCGCTCCCGCCGGGTTCAAACCCGGTACCTCTCATACTGTAACACCCCAACCAACAACAACATACTTAACAACAAACTGCAGCGGAAAATATACCTCATCACGTTACTTAACTCATTGGTGTTACACGCCGTTAACCACCCACGTGGCTAACAAGGCTAACATTTACACAATTGTATCGGTCTGATGGACTAGATCCCCGAGCAACCATACAATACCGTCTCCTTTATCACTACCAACATTCATTATACAAATACCTTCCAACTGTACCGAGTATTTACAACTAATGCCGAGAACAATTTCGGTCTTACTACACCTACAGATTACAAGTAATTACATCAATTACCGTACGCAACAACTACCCGTCCTACTCTCGAACGGCTCCAGCTCCTTGTACCTGAAATAGAAAAGGAAAGAAAGGGTGGCCCCCAGGGGCTCAGCACCTTTGCTGGTATGGTAATCCCGCAGCCCACATGCTACCGGGCCACGCACAACTAATTGTCGTCATAGCATGCAGTTGATTACATTTAAATCAAGCATGTGAAACATAAACTCACGACACAATACATTTCACCCCAATGGGCTTAACAAAAAACTCATCCATACTTAACCAATCACTTTGAGTTCTTCCACCCTATAGTATTTCTCCTCTAACGGAGCTATTTCCTCAATAGACGACACTTACCCACTATCGGGTTTCCACAAACGTCTTTTACATACTAGGAATCATATCCATGATCCTCATATTTCACTTCTAAGCGACATATAACATCACATCACAATAACTTTGCAACATACAAATAACACATACATAACGGGTACGGATCTCTTAGGAACCGGCCCAAACATAGTTAATACACTGGTGAGCCTAGGGAATGATATCACCCCCATGTTAAGCTCGTTATAACAAAACTCATTACCGCCCTAATAGTCGGACGAGTAACTTACCTAAAGATGGATCGGATTTAGTGACCCGAACTCACCACACAAACACATGTTCCCCCTAAACCGATCATAAGTCAGAATAGCTAAGCTTTGGGATAAGCTAATGGGAGATCATAACCCATGAGGGAAACAACCATAACAGAGAGAAGGGTAAAGCTAAAAAGGATACCCACTCCCAAACAACGCGCGACCGGCCAAACCGGATTCCTCACTACTGTTAGTACATACTTACTTTTAATTTTTCGTTAGAACTCCACTACGGAGTCTATCGTACCTACACACCATACAGTATTACTCTTGGGTTAAACATACAAGGGAGATCCCTACATTCACACACACAAATCACACAATTAACTCACGCATAGCCGTGGTTAGAACGCCCCACGGTTCGGGTCGTTTAATCCGAATACCAAACTCCCTGTGATCCTAGACTCAGTTAGCTAAGGTTTAACACTTTCGAGGTTAAATGGTATCGGAACTAAACACGCCACATATATGAATTACTGTAAACTTATTACATGTTTTATCTTACAACGTGGCAAACATACAGAAAAACACATTGGCATACAAGCCGGTGTAATCCGGTAGGACACAGGTTGCAAGAAAACCATACCTGTCACCAACGTCCACTCTAACGTGTCGTCTTAAGTTTCTTGAACAGTTCTCGAACAACTGGCAACATTACATTTACTTTTATCAACATCGGGGTAACACGGTTGTTTAAAGTCTAACGCTCATAACTTACCCTCGTTAACTAGTTAAACAACTTGACACTTTTAACTTGTTTTACTTTCACATTTTATTACAACTTTTCACCCACTTGGTTGTCTTTATAACACACCTAACATGTCCTTAACATCTTTATAACATCATTACTTATCAATCCCCATCATTACACATCATTTTTATACCTTTAACAACATTTTTAGAGTGGTCCGGGACTTGGTCCTTACCTTAAGTCCCGGATCAACACTTACACAAACTCACGGTATGTTTTGATAGGGTGGTCCGACCCTTGTACTCACCCCCTAGTCCCGGACCACGTTAGCTCACAACTCTCGACCTGTTTTTCATATAGGTCCGGACACCAATCCAAACCTATGTCCCTGGACCTCCTGTAACAGAATCCACATTTTGACAATCTAAGTCTCGCTTCATCTATTCTCTTCACCATTGATTACCCAACCTTCACAATGTACTTAGGCACATTCTATACCAAATATCACTATTTCACCTTAAACATTACCCCACTTGTTATTCATTTTTCTTACAAACTCTTAACACTTATGACAATTCTCATTTGGTTTTCTAAGTGGTGTTTCACCTATAATGACCCTACACCAAAATGTTTCCTTACCATCCTAACCTCATCTATTAAACACTTAAAAACTTCTTGTTCATCAACCAAATTTCGCCATAGTTTCCTTTGTATCACCTCTCACCAAACTTACAGTTTTTCACCTTAATACAACCCAAGAACACTTAATCACTCAATACACCCTTGTACACATCACATGGTTTTTCACCCATTAATCTCCAGAGACGTACACCTTCACCAAAGACACCTTCATTACACACAACTAAACCTCAAGCTACACTACATCACAATATATGCATAAACTTAAATTGCTTGGCACTTAGGCCCTTAAATAACATAAACCTAAACACTGAATTTCCACATAATAATTGCCTTTGACCTGCCAAATCCACCCAACATCAATATGCCTTTAATAAACTCTTTGAGAGCATTTTACTACTCATTTCCCATTGGCTCTTTAGGTATTTTATTAAGCAATCTCAAGCTCAATTTTCCTAAGGCATTTAAACCACATTAGGTTAACAATTTACCTCTTTTCTTTCAAGACTTTTACTTGAATACTCTTGTTCTTCCTTGGTTGGAAATCGGCAAGAGGACTTGGCTACTTGTCAATGTTCTAGCCAACACACAAATAAACCAATGAGCATCCAAGATTCATGCTTAAACTCATTTACAAACCCTAGGTTAACCTAAGTGTTTTAATACACTAGAACTTGATGATTACCTTTGGAATTTGAAAGAGAACTTGAACAAGTGGCAAGATAGGATCCCTCCGCCTTTGAAGATTGGAATGGAGCTATGGAAGAACAAGAGAAGACACCAACACTTGGTGAATTTTCGGACAACACATAAACAAGAGGAAATGGGGTTTTTTTCTTTGAGTTTCCTTACCTTGAAGCAAAGGAGAACAATAATATGTGAAAAGATGAACTCAAGCTCCTTCCATGGAGATTCCTCTTGGCACCAAAATGGAGCTCTTGAAAATTTGAAAGGACCAAGTTGAAGAGCTTGATGAGACTAAGAGATTGGTGGTCTTAGTTTTTGATTTGGTCAAGTGAGCTAGGAGTTACAAGGATTTGAAGATGAAGTCTGGTGGTGAGCTGCTTCAACCGTGAAAGAGAGCAAGGAAGGAGATGGGATACGTAGACAGCAAAAGGAAATGAAGGAATGAAGAGATCACTGATTGTAGTTGCTTTTGAAGATATTTTGTTACCAAAAGCAAATAGTGCTTTCTTAATTACTTATTTATTTGCTGTTAATTGACAAGGGTGGTGACTCACCACATACAAAAACCGGCCCCCATTTAATATAAGGGGTTACCGCCTTAATTGATCAATTAAATTACTTATGTTAACATATGTTACAAACTAGCTTATTTAGTTACTATTCTAAAAGCAAGGCACTTAAAAGTGAAAATTTTGATTTCTCATTGATTTAAACTTCCAAATGTGATACTAAGTAGTAACATATTAATTAAAGAGTAATGATGGACATTTAGCCATTCAAAACTCGTTTACAAGACAATTTTTCAAAAACGTGCTTTAAGACTCCTTAAAGCACATTTTTGTTTTAACTGGTTTTCAAGCTTGGTTTTCTTTGGTAATTGATTTAATAGGCTCATTAATATATATTAAGGTCTTGGTAAGTTAATAAGCCTTAACCAAGATTATCCCAAGCTTTGGAGCATATTTTGCCCTTATTGCCTTTAGGCAATTAATTGTATTTACTATTTACTAAATTGTTTCTAATGTTTCTAAGACTCTTTTTAGTCTTAATCTATCATAATTTAATGTTTAAACAACTTATTAAGGTTTGGGGTATTTCACATACCTTCCCGAATGCCTTAACCGGTTGAGCTATGCTCGAATTCAGTAATAGATACCAACGAATTAAAACTAGTAGCGAGTCTACTAAGGTCACTAGAAAAAAAAAGGGAAACAAACACGCCCTTTCTCTCATCTGATTTCGGTAACCCCCTTTGAATCAGGAAGACAAACAACGACAGATACCCCATATTCCTCGGTTCTTTCCGAGAACAAAAAAAACTAACCTGAGCAAAACATGCACCTCAAAGTTATTCCCTTCTCAGACTCCCACGCAGCAGTGTGCTCTCTTTTCCCTAACTTCCACGAATTCTCTCAACCCTCCTCTGTAACAACAACTGAAGCACAAGCTGGGATGTTCTTGATTGCAGTAAAGTATTCAACAGACACATAAGCATGGCAGAGAATGGTTCTTTTTTTTCAAACTCCCACGCCTGCCTCATGGGAATCGGTAGTATTAGGATTTAACTGATAAACCAACTCCGTAACTTGTCTCTATAACCCACACACTCTACCTCCTTTCCCCGGTATGTGCACGTCTCAGTGCAGCCAGAAGCTCACCTCCCTCTCCCTTGAGTGATCACGCGAGGTTAGATAATCCATAAGTCAGGAACTCCTACAACCTGCTCGAGAATCCAATCAGTCCTCTAGTCGTTGCTTGAAAACCCTCTGAGAAGGAGCTGTGATTTCCCCCTAAAAACATTGCTAGAAGGTAGAGCACCTAAGGCAGGTTGGTTTTGCCTTGCTGGGGTTTTATATAAAGTTTCAAGCTTTAATAAACATTTAACTAAGTAGCTAGATCATTAGGGAGAGTAAAAAAACCTGATTAGTGAACAACCAGAAAAAAAGAGGGAAGAAGAAAAAAAGAAAAAAACAGTTTCAGATTGTTGAGTTTCAGTTTCAGATTTCTATCTGCTGGGATCTATGTCACCATGGGTCTGTTTTGAGAGTTAAAACTGCATTGAGGTTCTAACTAAATAGCTAAACCACTTGGGGAGTCATTTGACATACTGAAACAGAAGAAAAAGAAATATATATGTATCAGTTTCACGGTTTCAGGTTCACAAGTTCATGTTTCAGTTTTCAGATTCTTGTAAGGAGTTGAGAGATATTGTTTGGGGTTGGTATTGAGTTTAAAAGCTTTATAACATACATATCTAGGTGGGCAAACAGGTTGGGAAGAAAATTGAAAATCAGATTTGTGAACAAACGAAAAACAAAATAGAAGAAGGGGATATCCGTTTCATATTCAGTTTCTGCAGTTTTTCTTGCTTCAGTATAAGAACATACCAGTGGGATTCATAGTGTTGTTTGGGTTGTTTTTGAGGTTAAAATATGGCTAGAACACTTAACTAAGTAGGTTAAGTACCTTGGGATAGATTAGAAATCGGACTGATAATCCAAATTAAAAAGTGAAGAGGAAAAAAAACTTATGTCTCAAATCTGCAACCCTTGGATTCTGTATATTAACTTTTCAGGGGTTATATAAAGATTGTGTTAGCTGGATAATAAACTTAAGACCTTGTTATCACATCAGACTACATGCAGATAATTTGGGGAATGGTGGAGAAAATAGTAGCTCACTGGAATGGTGACAGAAGTAGGAAAATGCAAAACTCGATGTCAGTTTCTTTTCAGTTTTGACTGCTTCAGTATTAGGACTTCTCAGTAGCTTTAACAAAGTTATCCTGGGTCTGTTTTTGAAGTTAAAACTGTATTAAAGCACTTAACTAAATGGGTAAACAACTTGGGGGAAGTTAGAAGTCAGACCAAGAACATTAAGGAAGAGAGGAGAGCAGATACTAGTTTCTGGTGTTTCAGTTTTTCTCAGTCCCACCAGTCTCTGTATAATTGAGTTATAGAAATATCGTGAGTGTGTAGTGGTTTAAGAATGAACCCAAGACATTTCTAACAGAGTGGACTAAGTTGGTAAATTCAGTTGGAAGATTAACAATCAGTTTAGCAACCTAACCGAAAGAATGAGGAAGAAGTGTACAGATTCTGTTTTCAGATCTTCAATAACCGGTAGTTTCTGTATAACTAAATTTCAGAGATGTTAAGGGTGTTGTATTGACTTGATAATAAACTTAAAACCTAGCTAACACACTTAAATAGGATTGTAAACAACTTGGGAAAATTTAGAAGACAAGTTAGTGCATTAAACTGCTAGGTTAATTGGAAGTTTCACCAAGATGTGGTTTCAAGTTGCATTAATCTGTCACTGCTGTGGAACCTTACTTCAAAGGATTATAAGGGATGAATTGAGTGGGTAAGGAATCTAAAACATCTCTAATACTATTAGACGAGCTTATAAACACTTGGGAAAGACTAGAAATCAGGTTAACACACTGATATAATAAACAGAAAGAGATGCACTAATTCAGGTTGTTTCAGATTGTCATGAGTATGTTGTTTCTGTGTAACTAAGTACAGAAACTATATAAGTGATTGTATTGGGTCGAGGATGAACCTAAAACCTCTTCAATTCACGTAGCTAATAGTGTAAACACCTTGGGGAAAACAGGAAGTCAGATAGTTAACAACAGAAAAAGAAATTATAAGAGGATAAACCAATTTGTGTCTCAGATTTTTGTTCAGTTTTGTATCAATTATGTATAACATTTACAGAGGGCTGGTTGGGGGTTGTTGTGAGTTTAAATTTATGCTAGGATACTTAACTAAATAGGTGGGTACAATGGGACAGGTTAGAATACAGGTTAAGCACTAAACAGAAAGACAACAACAAAAAAAAAAACTGCATCAGTCCACGACTTTAATGTTTCAATTTCTGTTTCTGTGTACTTAAGAGCATTAGGTGTGTGAGTGTCTCATTGGTTTAGTTTTGAGTCTAAAGCAGTGATAACACCTTTATCTAGTTAATGGAAATACCTTGGGAAAGAATTAAACATCAGTTGAACTGAACAAAAACAAGGATCAAGAGGAAATATATAGCTTATTGTTTCAGATTTCTGAAAATTGGTGTTTCTGTAAAACTAAAGTCCAGAGGTGTTGTCAAGGTTGTTTGGGTTTGATTGTGGGTTTAAAACATAGCTAACACACTTAGGTAGAGGGGAATATACCTGGGGGAAATTAAAAACCAGCTTAGGAGACTTAAACATGGAGTTAAATGAAGTTGTAAGCAGATTTTGTATTTTTGGTTCTGTAACCCTTGCCTCTGTATAACTGTGATACAGTGGGAATAAGAGTGTTGAAATGGTCTGGAATTGAACTTATAACCTTGCTAATACACCAACCTAAGAATGTAAACTCTTTGGGAAGAATTAGCAATCAATTAAATGCATTAGAAGAGAAGTTGGAATGGAAGAATGCACAGATTGGATGTTTCTGTTTTCTGGAACTTGTGTCTATGTTTGGTCAATGTTCAGAGGTGTTAAAAGTGTGGAGTTAGTTTAATAATGAACCCAAAACAGTACTAATACATCTAACTAAGCTGGTGAAACATTTTGGGAAGATTAAACCTCAGTTGATACCTTAAATGTGGGGTTAGGTAAGGTTAAACACCGAAAGTGTGCTTTAGTTTTTCTAAACTTTTGGGGCTTCTGTATAGATGAGCTTTAGAAGTATTTTAAAGAATTTTTTTCTGTGATAATGGATTAAACACATTGCTAACCTATTTATATAAGGAAGGAATACATCTTAAGGGAATGAAAGTCCACCTTAGATAAACTTGTTACATGTTAGTGCTTAGAATTCTCTAATACGTTAGCTAGAGGATGGACTTAGTTAATGTGTGAATTGACTATGTAAATGTCCTAGGATTGAGATAAAACCTAAGGTTATTACTTGGAAAGTTTCTAAGGGCTAATCTAAGTTGAACAAACAAAAGTTCACCTAGGGGACAACACCCGATAAAATGGGACAAACTAGGAAAATGTCACAACAGTTGTGCATGAAATCATAAAACTGACAAGTTGTTTTAATTAACGTTAGGGCCGTGACGAACGCCAACCGGGACCGTGTGTGTGAGATAACTCTTCCTTCCGAATAAGGTATGGATATGTGTGGTCCGTATGTTGCCGTGTTACACGGCTTGTGTGCTGTGTGCCTTGTTTGACAATGACCATAAGACTAAAGCATGAAATTGGATTGCTTGTTGTGACTTGCCTATGTGCTTGTTATATATCATTGTTGCATATTACTTGCGCGCACACAGTAGTCTAGTCCCTTCTCGTTTATGGAACTTTGAGGTGGAACATGACAAACGACATAAACCAAACAAGAAACTCTATAAAGGGAAACTCCTCTCTAACCATAGAGGACTTACAATGACACCCACTACGGTGTCTATCTATTAATGATAATGATGAGTAAATACCAACTGGTGAAACATGAGAATAACCCGGGAAGACAACATCTCGGGCCGCACGGTATGGATGCTCGGGAGTTGGTATTTGCATCAGATCCTTCAACCGTCTATGGTGGAACATATTCTGGGGTCCCTGGGTGACCCCGCTTTCTCAGCACATCCCGAGGTCTAGAGGTGACCTCGCTTTCTCGACCCTTGGCGTCGGGAATGGGGGATTGGCAATTGATGGAGCATTATCCTGGAGTCTAGAGGTGACTCCGCTTTCTCGACGTATGACGCCGGGAATAGAGGAATTAGCTATGAAGGAGACGTCCTCCAACGTGCGGTGATAAGAGAATTCACAAATAACCCTTAAAGAAACAAGGAAAGATTGGCACCTACATGATATGGTCACGAGATCTAAACTATATCCCCATACCTGGTGCAAGGAAAGAGAAAGAAAATACACATTATGGGAACAAGAGAAAAGAAATGAAAACACACAACGCTCGAATGATCCCAAGTGAGGATCATAAGTATAACATACCTATGCACACGTTTTATTGCTGTTGCTATACTAGCAGCTTGTTGTGCTTGGTTGCGTGTTTGATGTTGCTATGATGCCTGCATGTTATGCTTGGCTGCTTGTTGCTAATGCTTTGCTACCTTTAAGTGTGTATGATATCATGATGTATTGTGGTGTGCTTTACTGCTTTATTATAGCATGTAAATTGGACTTAATAATATTCGACCAAGTAGTCGTGTAGCCCGGCAACATACGGGCGACACATATTCATACTCAGCGTAGTTTGCTGAATCCTTTACAACCTAATTTTTACAGGTATTGTGCCGGACGATAACGGAGCGTAGGCGGGATGGCTACCATGGGGGTAGTCCATCAGGGCATGACTTTTGAGCTTGGAGTAGTATGTTTAATGTATGGGTTGTTACTAAACCCGAGATGTAATTTTTGGTTTATGATATGGTAATTATGTTGTAGACACTCGGTATTTGGGAATTGTATTTTATGTTGTATATGAGTTTTGGTAGAGGGTTGTTTCCAGTCATACAGACCGTATCTTGGTGTTGGAAGAGTGGTCGTGTCAACCACGTGGGTGGTTGGCGTCTGTGACACTGACACCCTGATGGAGTTTATACCGCTGCATAGTTAACTTGTAATATGGCTAGGAGCATTGTTCGTACGGTTGGATGTTTATTCGGGGGTGTTACACTACGCTACACCATAACAATAAGTCTTCCAAATATAACATTACATAGCCGCATACAAGGGATATATTGGAAAACCCTAAACAAGACATGTCTTGAATCCAGTCATCCCAAACTCTCTCGTACTCGATAAAATCTAGTGCAAGCATTCAAGTCATTCTTATGGCGTAGGAACACCTCTCGCTTCTTGTCATCATATACCAAAGAAAACGCAAACAAGAACTCCTTACTGTCAAAGTTGACCCCTTCAATGTTGTAGATGCGATCCATAGCTGCACCAATGGATGTCTGCTCTTTAGCAATCTTCTCAGCTGTTGTTGTTTCTCTCACGTTCCTCACTAGCGCAGCCATGTCCTCGTTCCTCTTGTTTGTCATTTTGATGGTCTCATCAATGCTCTTTAGTCGTAGCACCGTCTCATCGTACTGTCGCATCCTCTGAGTCTTTCTGCAACCTCCCAAGTCCCTGGAAGAAGAACCTCTCTTCCCTAGCGATGAAGAATTACTTGGGCAAGGAGTGAACTTAGATGTCACAACACTGGTGGTGGGTGTTATGTCGACTAGAGATGTATCCCAAGCTTGTGCTTGGGTGTAGGTATTGAACCCTAATTCATCTTTTCCCCATCCCGTAGCATCTCCTAATTCTTCCACCCCCAAATTCATGTCGACAGTACGGTTCACATAAGAAGACTGGTCTCTGGGGTTCACATCATTCATCTGCAGTATGTACCCTGACATTTCCCTGTCAGAGGCCGCAACGCTAGAGCTAGCATGTCCCGAGGTCGAGAATTTTCAGGTGCCACGAGCTACATCCTTGCCAAACACAATATGCATGTTTTTCTCCATCTCCTCTGTGAAGCAGTTTTTTTTAACCGATTAAATTTCTTGTTCTCCTACCTAACAAGAAAGCGGAAAAAAAGATTTAGTCATTCAAATTTGCGATAATTATTTATCAAACTTAGTATTGAAGTATTAACCTGAATTTTTGCCTCCCACCATTCGTTTGGTGCATCTATAGTACCTAACTTACGCTCCCACCCCAGACGGGACTTGCCTTTCATCTGAAGCCGTAAAACCCAATTCTGTTTCAACCAGTTGTACTTGTTCTTGAGTTTGTCAAAGCCCAGGGTTTGTTTGATCTACGCTGAAATTCAACAACACATGGCTTCCAAGTGACTGTCTTACTAATGACAGCTCCCGATTGTCCTAAACTCACATTCAAGTGTTTGGCAAATAGCTCACATGCTAGCTCATTAAGCTCAAGGGTCCAACTTGCATTTACTTGTGCATTTTGCTCTTCATCGTCATCGATAGTGACAACTAGTTTTTCTCCTTGCTTTTGCTTTGTTTCTTCATGGATGACGCCATCTAATCATTTAAACAACTTTAGATGTGTATAACTAGTCATAGTAGCCGAATAATTCTAGTAATTGTAAGACAAGAGTTTTAATTTTAGTTAGAAAGAAACCGCATCCTGATGCTTTGTCGATAGCCAAACCAATCATCTTCCTCTTCTTACATCTCTGCTTCCTTTGTTGTATGGGTAGCCTTTTAGTCCACACGAGTGTGACAGGCATCACTTGTTTGACATTGCACTCAGAGTAAAGCTTGTTAGCCTCTCATCATCGCTTTAGTAGTTGAAAAAAATACTAAACACAACTGAGATTATAGCTTCTCATTTAAGGATCATAATAATGTAGTATCTGTTAATCATTTGCAGTCTTATATATAACTTTTAAATCACTACCACCTCTTCGTTTTAGAACCACCGACCTAGAAGTACTAGGAGAGTAGTTCATCTTAGTAATGACAATAGTTTTTTAAAAGGAGGCTAAGAAGCTATAACTTAGAAGGTTTCAGTATCCTTAGAATTACTATTAAAGGCTAACTTGAAATATGTTCCATCACTGCTGTTATAATTGAGTTGTAAATACACAAATTTCATAGCTATTATTTAAGGTTAAGAATATGAAGAACCTCTAATCATTTCAATTGTTTCTCATTAAATAGTTTTCATCACGCCTCTTTGTTTACCAATATGCCAACCAAATCAACCGAATTATGATCATTCAGATGATGGCAACCAACATGGTGGTCAAGGACATAGCTACTCAATAGGTTTATACGACATAATTATAAGGCAAGTATTAACTATAAGGTAAGTAGTTACCTTACACTACTAGAAAACGGCATTAGCGACGGACAATTCCGTCTCTAATCCGTCGCTAAACGATTTAGCGACGGATTAGAGACGGAATTGTCCGTCGCTAATGCCATCGTCGCTAATGCCAAAGTCGCGTCGGAAGCCGTCATCCGTCGCCAAATAGCGACGGATTAGAGACGGAACTGTCCGTCGCTAATCGCCAAATAGCGACGGATTAGAGACGGAACTGTCCGTCGCTAATCTGGCGACGGAAATTTACATTTTTCTTATTTATTTGTTAGCGACGGAATGGCCGTCGCTATTCCGTCGCTAATCAGTTTTTAATTTTAAAAAAATATTTAATATTTTGATTCGTAGCCATATTTTCACCTGTAAATGTGGACATATAACACATTTTATTCATATCCACCTTTAATATGCAATACCATAAACAGTTGTACTCATTAATCTCACAAGCAGACCAAAAATAAATGTTCAGTCAACACAACCATGAAATAGTGCAGTCGAATTTGATACAGACATAGTTCAAGCTAATAAAGTCAAATATCATATCTATCTAATACCCCCCGCCCCCCCAACCATGTCCATCCCCTGGACGATATCCCATATGATCACCCGGACCACCCGAACCACCTGAGCCATCACGTGGATCTCTAGGCCACTGACCCCATCCACCCGTACTAGAGCCAGCACCAGGATCACCGTACGGTCGACTCTGCTGAGAGGGAAACATTTGGGAGATCTGCGCTCGTATCATCCTCTGCATCTCCTCGCCATATATCTCCTGGCGCATCGCTTCCCCTCCTCAATACGAACCTGCCGCCTGTAATTTTCATCGAACCTCTGAGTCAGATCCTGCTCAATCTCCATCTTCATGGACTCGTATGTGGTATGGTCTTTGCCGGAAGCACGTGAGCTAGTGCCGGTGGAGTGAAATGAATCAGGGAAGTACGCCGGTGCTAGCTCCCCCACACCATAGACCCTCTGCTTTCTGGATTTCCCTTCAACAGCCTTATAAAAAATTTCATTAGGGTCTACTGGTGTGGCTTGCAGAGATGGATCATCAGGAGTGGTTGACTCCTGAGTGGCAGCATCTAACAGCTCTTCGTATTTATGCTTCATAATCATAACACAATGATATATATATAATTAGTACTCATCGCTAATGAATAAATTTCAATAATGTAATCAACTTAAATAAGTTAAATTAAAACACTTACAGCAGTTTCCTCGACCTTGGGGCATACAGGCACACTGTTTCCATGCTCATCCTTGCTCGAATGAGTGTGTATGAACAATGTGTAAGCATCCGGTTGTGTACCGTATTTCTTAGTCTACAAAAAAAACACTTGATTAAATTAGAAGCAAGCCTTTAAAAAATTTGACAGAACCTCCCCTGTTTTTTTACATTTCCCACACATAAAAACCAGGATTGTTCAGTCAGAATCAGATAATATTGATTAATCAATCAAGGCTTAAAAAAATCTGACATAACCTCCCCTGTTCTTATGCATTTGCCCACACATATACAATCCAATATTGCACATATCAGAATCTGATAACAATCACAACTCACATAATGCATTCAAAGTTGCATTATCACATTCACATTCACATTCATCACATTCATTCACATTCACACGTACTTGCATCCATTTTCATATACACTTACATAACAAAAAAAACTCACCAGAACCCTCTGATGCTCCTTTATCGAGCGAGAACCGCATGCATGAGTAGATAGACCACCGCCAGGTGTATGCTCAGTCCGCCGGTTGCGAGAGTTAATCTCGCTGATCTTCTTACGCTTCTCATTCGCCCATTCGTGTTCCCAAGCCTGCCAGATTTCATCGCTGACTTTTCTCCTCATTCTCTTAGCCTTCATCTTGTAGTGTGTCTGAATAACGTTTTCTGGCCAAGGCGCAGAATATCTCATAGACAACACTCTCAAGGCAGGATCCCAACGGAAGCGCTTCTGCATAAATTAGTAAGTGTAAGCATAACATATACAAAAAAAGAAGTTAAATATCAAGAATGGTTAAATACCTTGAATTCATTGAAATAGAATCTATGCCCGTCCTGGCCCAAACCCTCCCAATTATAACCCTCTGGAAACCACCTCGTCTCAAAGCAAGGAAGAAAAGAACGAGCAACCTTGTTTGCAGGTAGTAGCTCCCTATAATTATATAATGCGTCACAAATTGACAATTAGCATATATATATTTAAAACAAAGTTTATTGAGAATTGTTTTTTACTTACATAGTACTTACCTATCAGAGATAGTAATGACCACGCGGGGATCAACACCACCACCGTGTGTAGGGTGTGAAGCGTCTGAGGTATGCGGTGCTTCGTCAGATGGTGGTGAATCATCATGTAGTGAAGGAGTAGACTGATGTGGAGGAGTAGGCTGACGTGGAGGAGTAGGCTGCCGTGGAGGTGGAGGAGTAGACTGTCGACGTAGAGGTAGAGATACAGATCGACGTCTCTCAACAGACGGCTGTGAATCTGGGACAATCGAAGAATGGTGTGGGTGAGAGTCGAAATAAGGGGTCCCCACGGGTGCTCGTCCTGACAAGGAGTGAGAAGGGGACTGCGAATCATGACCGGAACCATCGACATGATCAGCTGCAGGCTGCTGCGAATCACCTGGGGGAGTAGAAGTGCTGGCCCTGCTTCTGCTTCGACCAAATGACCACCCAGATTTAAAAAAACTTCTACCACCTGCCATCACTGTGAAAACCCATGCATGACAAACATCACATTAAACAATTAGTAGAATAAATATTTTTATACACTAATTAAAAAACAAATGAAATCAATAATATATTGTTGTTGCATAGTAGTTGTATGTAAGTTTACTTTTTAAATTTATGTATCTGTTATGTCTACTAAATCAAATGTTTCTTCATCATCGACCAAAGGTGATAAAACCACATGATCTACGGTTTCATCTTGCAGTGGCTGAACCTCCTCATCAACTGCTGATGAGTCGGTCATGTTCAAAGTGCTTCTCGCTTTCACTTTAGAGACAGCCCACCAATCTTTCCTATCCCGCTTCTTTGATGGGTATGAGCAATAATACACTTGAACAGCTTGATCAGCTAACATAAACGGCTCGTACTTGTCAAATTTTCTTGTGTGATTAATGTCAACCAGCTTATATCGAGGATGTACTTGTACTCCTCTCTTTTCTGGGTCAAACCAATGACAATTAAACATTACAATCTTCTTCACAGGTAATGCGGGATACTCTAATTCGATGATTCTTTCAGCACCCCGTAATAATCATACTCTGAGTCACCATAGTTTGTCCCAGATATGCAAACACCACAGTTGTACGTTGTACGGTCTTCTGAGTAAGACTCTGTGTGGAATTTGTACCCATTCACATAGAAACCAGAGTAGGAGGTTGCCACGTTCAACGGGCCTTGGGCCAAGCTACGAACGAATTCGTTTGGCGTGGTAACATCGTTTGACTATAATTTAGAAAAAATAATATCTTAATACCATATTTTGTATTGACCTTTATATGTATATGTATAAAGTCACTCACATATGATCGGAACCATAAGGGAAAATCTGTTTCCATCTTAAGGTGATTGTCTCATCCATTAATGTTGGTTCTACTTGTCGTAGTTGTCGCTCGTACATTCTACAACAAAAGATTTAAACTGAATTGTGAACACACTATTGAATTATATGTAAGAACGATGAATATAACTAATATTTGTATATATCTTACTCAAAATAAGGCTCCATTTCTGCACAATTTCGTAGAATGTACGATTGAGCGGCATCTAACTCACTGTCAACATTCTTCTTGTTCCTTTGCCAATCGGTTTACCCATTGTTTTAAAAACAGATAATCTTTCTGGGTTGTCATCAACATCCTCTACAATTGTCTCGTTTCTACCAAGCTTGTATGGGTACGATGGTCCATCGTCAACGAAGTAAAACTTTGTGAATTTGGTGATCTCTTCCAGAAGGAATCCATTGCGAATGGATCCCTCAACTTTGTTGTTGTTTCTGATGAACCTTTTCAGTTTCCCCAAGTACCTATATATATATATATATATGCAAACCAGTTACACCAATGAGTTACATATCACAAAAGTACAACATGTAGTACGTGCATTATTGAAACTTGTATAGAATGTACCTCTCAAACGGATACATCCACCTGTACTGCACAGGTCCACATAAAGTAGCTTCAAAGGCGAGATGAAGAGGGAGATGTTCCATTGAGTCAAAAAAGCTTGGTGGGAATATTTTTTCCAATTTGCACATTATTTCTGGAATTTGACAGTTTAACCTTTGCATATTCGACTCTGAAAGCGACGTGCATGTCAACTCTTTGAAAAATAGGCACAGTTCGGTAATTGGCTCCCACACCTTTTGATCAAGAAGATGTCGAAAAGCTATGGGCATCAACCTTTGCAAGAAAACATGACAGTCATGACTTTTCATCCCAAACATTTTTCTGTTGGCCATGTCAACACACCTCCCAATGTTAGAAGCAAATCCATCAGGGAACTTTAAACTTTTCACCCATTCACACAAGATTTGAATACTATCTCTGTCCATGACATATTTTGCCTTAGGAATTGTGTTTGAACTCAAATCCGGTGCCAACTCAGGACGGTTGCAATAATCGTTCAACTCTTGCCTCGAGTTAAATGTGTCTTTCGTCTTGTCCTTCACATTTACAACTGTGTTGAATATGTTTTCAAAAACATTTTTTTCAGTGTGCATCACATCTATAATATGTCTGATCAATAAATCTTTCCAATACGGTAGATCCCAGAAGATACTTCTTTTACTCCATCCACAAGTTTTAGCAATTTGAACATTTACTTCAGCCGAACCAATCTCAGTGACCTTCATAAAACCCATCCGACTCAACTCTGCAAGTATTTCGTCACCAGTTTTGAAATGTGGGGCAACCTTGGTCTCTCTGTGCCCTTTACGAAAAGACTTTTTATCATTACGAAACTTGTGGTCTGGAGGAAGAAACTTTCTGGAGTTGTCAAACCACGACTGCTTCTTACTACAACGCAATGTGAATGCGTCACTGTCTTCCATGCAATGTGGGCACGCCAGTCTACCAGCAGTGCTCCAACCTGATAGCATTGCATACGCAGGAAAGTCGTTTATGGTCCACATCAATGCAGCTCGCATTTGAAAATTTTTCTTTCTAGACACATCATATGTTGTGACTCCAGCCCACAACTCTTGCAACTCAGCTATAAGAGGTTGTAAAAACACATCAATCTTTCCTTTAGGATTTTTAGGGCCAGGAACAAGTACTGTAAGAAAGAAGAACTCATCTTTCATACACATCCCAGGCGGTAAATTATATGGTGTAATTACAACTGGCCAACAAGAGTACTGTCTTCCAGAAGCAGTAAATGGTTGGAAACCATCAGTACATAACCCAAGTCTGACATTTCTAGACTCCGAAGCAAAAATAGCATGAATCTGGTCAAAGTGTTTCCACGCTTTTGAGTCGGAGGGGTGACACATGTTGTCATCTTCCATTTTGTGTTCTGCGTGCCATCTCATATCGGTAGCCGTTGCAGGAGAAGCGTAAAGCCTTTTCAGCCTTGGAATGAGAGGGAAGTACTGCATCTTCTTGAAAGGTACCTTACTTTTTCTCCTTTTTGTCCCCTCTTTGATGGGCTTGTATCTGGGACGAGTGCAAAACTTGCATACATCCAGATCTTTATCTTCTCTCCAGAAAATCATACATAGTTCGGAACAACAATCGATTTCTTCATAAGGTAACCCAAGACCACGTATGATTTTCTTTGCTTCGTAGAAGTTTTTTGGAATGTCAGTGTTTTCTGGACGGAGCTCGCAGTAGGTTTTGCAAACTCGATCAATCAATGCCTGAGGTGCTTGGTAGTCATTCTTAATGGACATTAATTCAGTGGCGATAGATAGTACACTATGATGCGTGCCACTGAATAACTTTCTTTTAGCATGTTCCATCAACTCATAAAATTTTTTAGCATCAGGATTTGGAGTATCCTCTAGATCCTCTTCAACCTCCTCCATAAAATTAATTGTATCCCCGAATTCTTCTGGAACCTCACCAACAGCATGTGCAATCATTTGCTCTAACATTTCAACATGTGGAACCTCATTAGGCGTAGTGCTTCTCGAGGTAGATTGTACGGGTGTGTTATCTTCTCCATGGAATATCCAATCAAAGTAACCGTACATAAAACCTTTCTGTGCTAAATGAACCTTAACAACATCAGGCTTGAGATACTGTCTGTTTCTACACCTTGTCATGTCGCAAGGGCACTTAATTTTACCATCTTCCATACATTCAGGGTGTTGTAGTGCAAAAGCGACAAACTCTTCCATCTTCCTCAGCCATTCGGCAGAGATTCTACCTCTCTCAAAGGTTCTCTCATCGTACATCCACAATCTAGCGGGTCTCATGCCTATCGGGTTGATGACGAGGTCTCATACCTATCGGGTTGATGACGATTCACATTCATCAATCGAAGAACGAATTGGACTGGAGAAAGACAACAAGAAGAAGAAGAAGAAGAGAAGAAGAAAGAAGAAGAAGAACGAATTGGACTGGAGAAAGGCAAAAAGAAGAAGAAGAAGAAGAAGAGGAAGAACAATAAGAAGAAGAAGAAGAAGAAG
The DNA here is from genome assembly GCA_023374045.1 of Limonium bicolor. Classification (NCBI taxonomy): domain Eukaryota; kingdom Viridiplantae; phylum Streptophyta; class Magnoliopsida; order Caryophyllales; family Plumbaginaceae; genus Limonium; species Limonium bicolor. The sequence goes on along the minus strand of CM041777.1, from coordinate 70,732,910 downwards.
ATAGATGGTGGTGGTGTCCGGTGTGTGCGGTGGTGCTGGTGGGTGTTGTGCCATGCGACTACGCCTGAGGGAGGAGACCAACCGAAATATAAAATACGGTGATTATCAACACTACTTTAGTTCAAACTAATAAAATTTAAAAAAAATTCGACATAGTCTCCCCTATTTTTTTACTTTTCCGCTTATTTCTAAGCATCCCACAAGGACGATTCACAAATACCAACAGTTATCAACAAAACCCAACAGATTGTCCACACAATATCTACAACAGCATATTAAGTAACTAACAAAACACACACACAAAAGTAACTAACAAGCAATGGATATTTAAGCTCAAACAAATATCATATTATACTTTATTTTTACCTAGTACGTACTATATATATTAAATAAGAAATAATATATCCTAATATAAACTCAAGTTTAAATATATATTAACTTAATTGATTTTATCAACTTAATTATACAATTAAATTATCAACTAAATTATTTAATAAGAAACAATATATTAAAAAATATACAGTTAAATTATGTATTTATACTAATATAATATAAACAAGTTAAAATCACGAACTGTCACTTAACTTATAAATTTCAGTTCGAAACGTTCTCATTATGTTAATTCACCAAATCAATTTTCGGTTTCACAATATTATAACCCTAGGTCTACTACAATAAAAAAAATCTACAACTAACATTCATAATTACCAAACAACATCAACAAATTTGTATACTAACAATTTTTGATGTAGTACGTGCATTTTTACCTAGTACGTACTATATATATTAAATAAGAAATAATATCCTAATATAAACTCAAGTTTAAAATATATATTAACTTAATTGATTTTATCAACTTAATTATACAATTAAATTATCAACTGAATTATTTAATAAGAAACAATATATATTAAAAAATATACAGTTAAATTATGTATATATTCTAATATAAAATCAAGTTAAAATCACGAACTGTCACTTAACTTATAAATTTCAGTTCGAAACGTTCTCATTATGTTAATTCACCAAATCAATTTTCGGTTTCACAATATTATAACCCTAGGTCTACTACAATAAAAAAAATCTACAACTAACATTCATAATTACCAAACAAAACTGAAAAATTACCAAACAAAACTGAAAAATTACCAAACAAAACTGAAAAATTCGGTTATATATATATGTAACACTAAAATTAGTGAAAAATTAAACAAAACAGAAAAATTAGCAACTATAATACTCACAAACCAACAACACACCAATAACCACCAGTTCATAGCACCAAATAACAAACAATAACTCACAAATTTACAAATCTTTAACACAATTTTCGTAACCCTAAAATTGGCTGAAACTAACCAAATTTGACGCAGTGAAGTTGCAGGAGTATGCAGAGGTTGTCTGGGACGTTTCGGTGGCCGGAAAACTAGCTAATGGCGGCGACGGAGCCTGAATCTGGCCGGAATGGTGGTCTGGTGCGCGCAGGAGAAGAGAGGAGGCAGAGGAGAGGGAAGCACGACCGATTTGCGCGAGGGAGGAAGAAGAAGAAATACGCGTCGGATTTATCTAAAAGAATTAGCGACGGACTGATTCCGTCGCGAATCCGTCGCTAACGATAAGTGAAACGGCGTCGTTTTAATTAGTAACATAACTCGCGGCGATAACACAGTGGATCAAAACGACGTCGTCCCTTTAGCGACGGATACGTGTCCGTCGCTAATATTTTTTGTATTTTTTTTTAATTTAAAAAAGATAGCGACGGAAAACCCGTCGCCAGTCCGTCGCTAAAACAGGCGCCAAGACCGGAAATTTTGGCGCTATCGGACCCGCCCAAATACCGTCGCTATTCCCTCGCCGTTCCGTCGCAGAAGTATCCGTCGCCAATCCGACGCTAGTCCGTCGCTAAATAGCGACGGATTTTTGTCCGTCGCCAATTCCGTCGCTATTTACGTGCTTTCTAGTAGTGTTAGTTAAAACCGACAGCATGTGAATGGTAGACCAGGGACTTAGCATGTACCCATGAACCAAGAGGTGCTATAGTAGATCAACAGCCTGCAAACGTAGGCAACACCCAATAATCAGGTACACAAGTTCAACAAGATTCATAAAACATCATCGACTGAATGACAGTAGTAACTGTACAATGACAATGCAGAAAATGAAGATTTTTATCTTCAACAATATCACAAATTTATAATAGTAGGGGCAGTATGTTCACATGTGAAGATAGAGATGAATTTCATCATGAAAGCATCAGCAAATCATAGTCTCATACCAGAATGGCAGTAGGTTGACAGAGCAACAAATGAAGATTTTCATCTTCAACAGCTTCACAAATCGATAAAACAGAGGCAACGTATTGACATTGAAGAAACTGATGACTTTCATCATCAAACACTTCAAAAACTGATAAGGAAAGGGGCATCACTATAACAGTCAGGACAGTATGTTCTCATGTGAAGAAAGTAATGATTTTCATTACCAACAGCCTCAACAACTCATCCAGGGGGGAATAGGTTGACAGTGCAAAAAAAAATGAAGATATCTTCAACAACTTCACAAATTGATAACAATAGGGGCACTATGATCACATGCGAAGAAAGAGATCAATTTCATCATGAAAAGCATTAGCAACTCATACCAGCAGGGCAGTAGGTTGACAGAGCAACACTGAAGATTTTCATCTTCAACAGCAAACAGAGGCAGTGTATTGACAGTGAAGAAACTGATGACTTTCATCATCAAACACATCAAAGATTGATAAGGAAAGGGGCAGCAATATAGCATTCAAGACAGTATGTTCACATGTGAAGAAAGTGATGATTTTTCATCACCAAAAGCATCAACAAATCATTAGAGGGGCAGTAGGTTGATAGTGCAAAAAAATGAAGATTTTCATCTTCAACAACTTCACACATTGATAATAGTAGGGGCAAGGTATTGACAATGAATAAACTAATCACTTTCATCATTAAACACATCAAAAGCTGCTAACAAAAGGGGCAGTGGGTTAACAGTAGGGGTTGTATATTCACAACACCCAATCTTTCAAATACCAAAAAGTGAAAGAAAAAAATCAGCAATAAACCCATACCTATGATCACAGAGCAGCAAGTGTAATTATTTAGTTCAATGAGACATATTCACAAATGCAAAGATGCAACTTGCACCAAAGAAAAAACAAAATAGTCTTAGCAATAGATTTCTTAAATATAAATCAATTAACTTAAACATCAAAGCAAACACCAACTCTTACCAATTGCATAAGGGAATATGTAGCAGCAGTTGGGAAGACCAACGAATTTGTCAACATCAGAGAACAGAGAAATCAGAAATAAAAACAGAAATGCACAAACAAACCAGTTGGAGTAGTTGGGTTATTCAACAACCAAGAACCAGAAATCAGTAAGGTTACATGCCAAGGCAGGCCGAACTTTTGAGCAGTAGAGAATGAAGAAATCGAAAACAACAACAGAAACGTACGAAGGAATTAGTTGAAGTAGTTAAGGCTCGTCCACCAGATTTGACATTCAAGCCCACAAAATCAGTATTGCAACTCAGAACCATGGGCAAGTGTATACATTTTCAGAGGGGAAGAAGTGAATCGGTCATGCAAAATAGATAGAGTGAAGAACATTACGAGAGTGATACATTTAGACGCCACATTAGAAGTCAGAAATTAGGGTTACCATTTCACTCCAAAGCCTCGTATTTATAGCCGGTAGATAGAACCCAACATAAACAATACAGTACATACCAAGCCAAGTTGTAGAGCAGAAGGAGATAATGGGGATAAGATTCTTCTTTCCCATCTCTGTAAAGCAAGTAGAGAATAGTGAGATTCGTCTGCAAATGGCCAGTAAGAGCACCGACGAATGGTGGTTCAAGCATTGAATTATTTAATGACAGAGGAAGAAGGAGGAAGGCTGCAACGAAAGCAATTTCGCGGGAGTTGTTCACCCATGGGTATTGCAAATGGAGTCGCAGACTCAGAGAAAATAGAGACACAAGAAAGAAAAGAGGTACTGCCAAACACAATACTGCGTCTGAAAAGAAAAAATGAGAAACACAGGGATGAGACGCTGTGTCCCTAAACGTGGTCATTACAAACGGATCTTAATAACTTGTCAGCCTAAGTTGTTCTTCTACGTTAGCGCTCTTGGGCTGGTTTGTTTCTGTTGGGTTTCTAACTTGGACTGGGCTTTACATTAGCCACGGAGAACCAAACAAAGATCGGGCAAGATAGCTATAAATTCCAATACCATTTGATATTACTTACCTTGAAGATACTACTATATTTTGGGTGGGTATCATCTTGGACTAGACGTTTTTTTTTTTGAAACTCAAATACTTCTTCATTCTAGTTAAATGCATCTTGGACTAGACGTTATTTTCTGTTTGGATCATCATTGCTTTTTACATGTTTTGTGATTATGCAACTTTTACAATTTGTGTTACTTTCTTTTTTGAAAATAATAGTCGTGTAATTATGTAAAGAAAAAAAATACTAGTAATCTTTTAAGAAAATTACACGACTAATTTTACGATAATATCTTAATAACTTCTCACTGTTTTTATTCACACATTTATTTGTTCAAATTATTACAAAAAGCTGAAAAATAACAATATAATCTCCTTACTTCAAATATACCAACTATTTAAAACCTGCAAAAATTACTAGCCCCACACAAGCCACTTTAGGCCCTATTTGACACTAGATTAATCAAGTAGATGAAAATTACTATTTTATAGGTCCACATATGGAAAGCTCCCATATTTTATCTCTTAGGTCTCATTATTTTGTCCCGTTTTCAGCTGATTGAAACCTGTTTGATTGAGTTAACCAGCTCAACCCATTTTTTTAAAATCAGTCTGTAAATCCCCTACTATAACTTAACGATAAACTGAAAACTGCAGCGGAAAAATATATAACTTAAACGATAACTAAACGAGTTGGTGTTACACGGCGTTAGCCACCCACATGGCTAACAAGGCTGAATACATATGTTTGTATCGGTCTGATGCACAGACTCCCGAGCCTAGTACTAACAACCATAATTACAACCAACTTTACCGAGTATAAATATTTACAACCATCACTGTAATCCGATACTACCAAAACATAACACCACGGGAGCACAGGCGCATCCCGGGTCCAACTTCCATAACTAACAAAAGTATCCCATACGCCTAGGATCTAAATCCACTTCGCTTCCTCGACCTCATCCTGCAAAATAAAATATGGTGCCCCAAAGGGGCTCAGCAACCCATGGCTGGTATGATTAACGTGCAGTCCGTCAGCTACCGGGATACACGCAACCAATTGTCATGATAACATGGCATTCATTTACAAACATCACACTCAAACACAACATTTAAACATTGTACATCAATAACAACACATAACATCACAGGAACGTTTCACTTTAGGAAACGAACCGTAAATTAGTTAGTTAACTTGGTAAGCCTAGAGAATGATCTCACCCTCATGTTAAGCTTGTTACATAACTCGTTACCGTTTTTAGATGAACGAATAACTTAATCCCAAGATGCGTCGGATATAGTGATCCAAGCACACCGTACATAAAATTCCTCCTAATCCGAACATCAGTCAGATAAATAGCCTTGGTTAAGCTTGAGGGTGATTGTAGTCCAAGAAGGAAAACAACCATAACATACAGAGAGAGCCGAACCTGATACAGATATCGACCCCCATACATACACGTGTGGCCGGAACGACCGGACTCCTCACTCCCCAGTTAACACTTGTCAGAAGTCCCATTGTTGGAACTTAACACAATAAATTACAAGTAGGTGTTTAGGTCCAGTTAGACTCACAAGGGAGATGAGATACACTTTAACAGCACGAACACAACTAGCTCATACATAGCCGTAGTTAGAACGTTCCTTAGGTCGAAACGTTAAAACCGGGTACCGCTCTCTTACATTTCCTAGTTTGGTCAACTAACGGGTTAGCACGTATTCGAGGTTGACGGTACCGATACACACACAACGCCATAATAATAACAATGATTGTAAACTCATTTCATGATTTAAGTCTTACAAGTCGTAAACATTCAGAAAACAAACAACACACAAGCTGGTGTAAACCGGTAGGCAACAGACTGCAAGAAAACCATACCTTGGTCCTTGCTGCGTACGAGTTCCACCGAACGGCATTCCTATACATGATTAATAACGTCGGTTAATTAACTTACTTAACTTCCGATTCACTAAGCATTTTTTCATAATTATATGACATGTTTTCTTACTTAACTTACACTTAATTACCTTCTTATACCCACTAGGGTTTACTACTTAAGCCACATCACTTTTCGTTTTTTTATAAATAGGGCCGACCGACCTTCCGACCGACCTTGCTAAGTTCGGTCCCAAGGTCGGTCCATTCCAGAAACATTTTCGTGTGTAGAATTCAAGCCCGACCGACCTTGCCATGTCTGGTCCTAAGGTCGGTCCATTCCAGAGAGTTTCCTGGAGCGTTAATTTAGGCTCGACCGACCTTGCTAAGGTCGGTCCTAAGTTCGGTCGAAGTCAGAAACTTGTTTTAACTTGCTTATTTCACTCCAAACCTCACCATACATGTCCTTGTATGTTCTAACATCATTTTGGTACTTTAACCACACCTTGAAACATCCACCAAACTCATTTTCTAACTCATTTCTAAGTTCCTAAACACTTACTCAATTTCTTACAAAATTCCTAACACTTGTAACGTTTTTCCTTAAGTTTCTAAGTGGTGGTTTATACCTATGATAACAACTAACGAAAGTCCTTTCTCACCACCATTACATCAACTCCAAACATCAATTCTCACCAACACTTCCTTTACACAACCCCCTTAAGATTTGTCCACAAGTTCTTACCTCCTCCTTTACAAGACATTACTTTCCTCTTGTTTACCAAAATTTGCATAAGTCCTAAACACACTCCCACCTTAACCTTAGTACATCTAAATCACTCATTTGATTCCTAACTCCTTCAAAACAACTCCTAAGTCACCCAAGCACTCAAGAACACTTTAATTCATTTTCTTTCACCAATACAATACTTAGCCATGCCTAGCACTTCCTAGTTCATCAAACTTCATTTAAACACTTAAAACTCCTTGTATATTAACCAAATTTTGGCATGGTTTCACTAGCACATCATTACACCAAAACACATAGATTTTCACCTCTAAAACATTAAGAACACTTAAATCCTCAAGAACACTCTTACACACAAAACTCCACCAAATTTATACTACATCTTAATATAGTGCATAATTTAAATTGCTTGGCACTTAGGCCCTTAAATAACATGGCTCTTAGGCCCTTAAATTGCATTAATCTTAAACACTGAATTTCCCACATAATAATTGCCTTTAACCTGCAAATACATGATAAGTGTCCAAATGCGCATGTTTTATTGGTGTATTTCATATGTTATATTAGCACTTTTCTTGCTCATTTCTCCACTTTGGTTAGTTTTCCTCTAGTTTATGTTTTATTGGTTATCTTACAGATTTATTGATTAAACATGAGGAAACCCAAGCTAGGAGCAAAGTAGACGAAGAGACAAACGCATAGGCGCAAACAATCTAAAAACAAAGCTCAAACGAAGAATCTGGAGCCTGTCGAAGTTTGCAGAACAGATGAGACGAAATACATGTGTCCGCGTAGCCCCAACGCGGACACAAACGCGGACAACTCCTGTCCTTACGCGGGCGCAAACGCGGACAGGAAGCAAAGGAAATGCGTCCGTACGCGGACTCAAACGCGGACAGGAACAGATCTCGTTAGGACATTTGTGTCCTTACGCGGACTCAAACGCGGACAGGAACAGATCTCGCTAGGACATTTGTGTCCTTACACGGACTCAAACTCGGACGTCACACGTCCTAATATGTGTCCGTACGCGGACAGAAACGCGGACACGTGTAAACGCAGCCCAAATCCAGAATTCACGCGACTGATTTATTTCGGCGCCGTTTTCTTCATTTTCTTCTTCTATTACTGCGTCGACTTCTCCATTTCTTCTTCAATTACTGCGCCCACAATATTATCCATCTACTACATCAAACATATTAGGTGCATCCCTTATTTTCTTCACCCACGCGTGCTACAGCTGTGTCCTCTTCTTCCTTTCCTCTGCTATAAATAACCCACTGCTTCTTCATCAATAGAGACAATCGATCACACAACAGCACCACACTCCACCATTCTCTTTTCTTCATTTCTCCCGTAACACCACCACTCACAATTCTACACTTTTTATTTATTTTTCATTCCACCACCATAATTTCCTTATATTCACATATCACCCCACATATTTTCCATATCATCCAAATCACTCTATTTTCCACATATTCAGCAGAAGCAGTATATTAAAAGGAGAGGAAAGAGGCAGTAGGAGCAAGAGCGAGTGTAGACCCGTTCTTCCCAAGCAGTCTCCGAAATAATGGCTATTTCTATCTTTACTCTATTTTTATTTCTTTCAATGTCTGAGTAAATTTATATTTGTGCTTAGGATGGGTGTTTGACCCCAAATAATTCAGACTTATTTATAATACCGAGTTTGCTTATAAATATTTGTTTTGTCTCTCTAAATTATTAAATGCTTAAGAACTAATCATTTTTACGCATTTACGGTTTCTCTTATTTCAATGATTTTGTAAATTTGAGAATAGACCACAAAGAGAGACAAACGTTAGATATTATCTTCTTAATTAGCTGATAAAATCCATCGCTGTTATTAAAAGAATTTTTGCTTAATGCTAATTAATGATTTTAGACTTTTTCTGCTAGTAAAAAGTCTATTGAATTAATTAAGAGTTGACCTTACCTATGCTTTAGGGAGGCCACAAGATATATTTCTTAAACAGACGAATAGAGCAAATTAGGATTATAATTAAAGTTTGAAGTATATTTGGGCGATTTCACCTTCCTTAGCACATTTTCCATCCATTTGATACACAACTGTTTTATTTAAGCTTTTTAATTGTTTTTATCTGTCCAACTCAAAAACACCAAGATTGCCACTAGCTAAACCCCTTTTATTTACTGTTTATTAAATACCGAAACTAGGAAAATTGAACAATTTCCCTGAGGATACGACACTTGTTGTACTACTCCGACTAGGTTGCACTTGCCTATTAGTTTGCTATAATCTATATATAATGTAGAATTTTGCTCAACAAGTTTTTGGCTCGTTGCCGGGGAAATTGATTCCATCAATTTCCCTTAGTTTTCGGTACTTTAATTTTTGTTTAATTAAAGTTTATCAGCCTATTTAAATATTTCTGCTTTTATTTATCTATCTATTGTTAATTTCGCAATTTTCACAAATCAAATTATCTTCTATGCATGCAAAACACTCGAACCCGAGGTTCTCCACCAATCAGTCCAAGACCCGAACCCGAGCGCACTCTACTACAAGCACGAAGAAACCAGAGAAATCAAAACATGGGCGATAACCAAGTAATGATGAAATGGACCATGAAAATCAACCACAACACGTGCCCTCTCTGATTACCACCAACCGGATACTGAAGGAAGGGCATCAGCCATAGTTCTCCCCGAACTAACACCGTAAGAAACCGGACGATGGGCTTTCAAAACCCACTACATCACCGACGTCCGGGATTTAGGCAAGTTTAGTGGAGCAAATCCAGATGAAGCCCCGAATCATTTAAGTCTCTTCCTAGACTTCTGTAATTCCTTTGGTCAAACAGGCACCGTCAAAGAAAGAATCCGTCTACAACTATTTCCTCACTCGTTGTCAGATTCAGCAAACAAGTGGTACCGAAGTCTTCCCTCCCGATCAATCCACAATGGCTGCAAATGGCCCAAAAGTTCCTTGCCAAATACTACCCAACCAGTAGAACAAGGCAATTGATCGGAGAAATCAACACATTTTGTTAGGAGCCGGGAGAAACGTTGTACGATGCATGGGACAGATTCAAGGATATGTTGATGAAGTGTTCCCACCATGGTCTCGACGATCAATCCCTCTGCCTGTCATTCTTCAATGGCCTAGATGATGGGAACCGACTACTCGTAAATTCCTCTGTAGGAGGAAGTTTCATGATGAAATATCCTCAAGAAGAGATGAACCTTCTCGAAACCATGACAAGCAATACAAGACAGTGGATGAGATCCAAAGGAAGAACGCCACGAGCAGCAGGCCTACTCCACGTTGAGCATACGGATCATTTATCGGCCCAGATCTCGTCCCTTGCAAATATGGTGGAGAAGCTAACAACATCTCAAAACGAAATCGTAAAGACAATAGCTTCCTCACCTCCAGGTTCATCTGCAGAAGGATGTGCCATATGCGCCGGTCCTCATGAAACCCATCAATGCGAAGATAAAAGCGAGTACGAAGATGTACACTTCATAGGAAACCGCCCCGGTAATTCCTACAACAATAACATCAACAACAACAACTACCCATGGAGAAATCACCCGAATTTCTCATGGAAAAACAACGATCAAAACCAAGGAGGGCAGAACAACAGTTCCAATACCTAATATGGATTATAGAGCACAAGGTGCCCCTCCAGGTTTCCACCAACAACAACAACCATCCTCATCCTCTGTTGATCAAAATGAGGAATTCAGAAACCTAATGAAGGGATTCGTAACTTCGACCCAAACCAGACTCGTGGATCAAGAAGCCACTAATAGAAGGGTTAAAGCCCAGATACAACAAACCAACCAACAGCTGGACCAAATCAGCCAGCAGCTTGCACAAAGGCCACCTGGCACCTTCCCTAGTCAGCCAAATCCAAATCCAAGAGAACATGCCAAAGCAGTGACTTTGAGAAGTGGGAGGCCGCTCAACTCATCCCTTCCCCGAGATGAATTTGATAATCAAGAACAGCAAGTTCACAAACCTCAAGAAGATCTAGAAGAAGAACAAGAAGATGCTGAAGAAGCCCCTCCTCCTCCGAACACTATTTCCAAGGAGAAGGAGCCTCCTGAATCTACTCCTTCCTCTCTAACTAAGATTCTTCCCCCACTTCCGTTACCAAATAGAATAAGAAAGAAAAATTTAGATGAACAGTTTGGAAAGTTTCTTACCCACTTCAAGAAACTAACGATTAATATTCCTTTTGCAGATGCTTTGAAACAAATGCCGATATATGCAAAGTTCATGAAGGACATCATCACAAACAAAAGATCGTTACAGGAAGTGGAAACTGTGCACCTTACGCAGGAAGTGTCAGCAGTGCTTCTAAAGAACCTCCCTCTAAAACTTGGAGATCCAGGTTTACCAATTATTCCATGTTCCATTGATAATGTTGATTGTGGTAGTGGCTATGTGACCTAGGAGCTAGTATCAATTTAATGCCACTCTCAACTTTCAACAAACTTAAGATTGGTGAATGCATGCCTACTTCTATTCAATTACAATTAGCAGATAGATCCTTAGTATTCCCGAAAGGGATAATAGAAGACTTGATTGTTACTGTAGGAACTTTTGTGTTCCCCGCTGATTTTATTGTGATTGACATGGAAGAAGACACTAAGGTGCCCTTAATCTTAGGACGACCTTTCATGAGAACTGCTAGAGCATTAACCGACGTTGAAAAAGGAAAAATCATTTTAAGACTGCATAACGAAACTTTAGAATACGACATGTCCAAAGTCATAAAGAAACCTGCTCATGTAGAAGACACCTTTCCATAGACATCGTCGACTCTATTGTGCATGATAATTCCTCTGCTATTATTCGTAATGATGCTCTTGAAAATGCTTTAGTAGAATCATGTGATAACCGACCAATACACCCTGACACAATTGAAATGGTAGCAACTCTGGATAAAAGAAAATTATATACCAAACCACGCTACCCACCACCAGAACCATTAGAGCATCCTACTCAAAAGATACCACCACTAGTACAAAAAACGGCTATTTCGGCGCCCCTATTTCGGCGGTTGTAACAACAACCGTTGAAATAGGTGCCCCAAAAATTCTATGTCTAAAAAAAGGCACCTATTTCGGCGGTTCTTAGCTAGGAACCGCCTAAATAGGTGCCTTTTTTTGGCATAGAATTTTCGGGGCACCTATTTCGGCGGTTCTAGCTAGGAACCGCCTAGGAACCGCCGAAATAGGTGCCTTTTTTTAGACAAATTTTCGGGAGCTTATTTTCCCGGTTGTTTTTAAAAAAATGGATTGCGGGAAAATTTCAGCCTATTTCGGCGGTTCCAAGCTAGGAACCGCCGAAATAGGTGCCTTTTTTTAGACATAAAATTTTCGGAAGCCTGTTTTCCCGGTTTTTTTTTTCAAAAAATTTTGTCGGCGGGAAAATTTCAGCCTATTTCGGTGGTTCCTAGCTAGGAACCGCCGAAATAGGTGCCTTTTTTTAAACTAAAATTTTTGGAAGCCTATTTTCCCGGGTTTTTTTTCAAAAAATTCGGACCGCGGGAAATTTTCAGCCTATTTCGGCGGTTCCTAGCTAAGAACTGCCGAAATAGGTGCCTTTTTTTAGACATAAAATTTTCAGAAGCCTGTTTTCCCGGTTTTGTTTTTCAAAATTTCGGACCGCGGGAAAATTTCAGTCTATTTCGGCGGTTCCTAGCTAACAACCGCCGAAATAGACTTTATTTCATTATATATATCGCAACTGCTCTTCACCTCTCTCCTCTCACGGTAATTTTGCAACTCTAACTGGCGAATGTACATGCTTTACGCTCCTCTCTGCATCTCGCTCACCAGATTGAAAACGGGGTTGAAGTAGTTCCTTCTAGAACCGGTAATATACTCGAACTTATCTTTTCTCATTGGAGAACAAGCTACATACATGCTCTGCGCCTTTCATTCTCTTTGTTTTGTCTGCGCATCTCTTCATTCTCTTCTTGTGTCTGCGCCTATGTAGTGACAAATCACTGAAACCACTACATCTCACTCACCAGATTGAAGAAGGGGCTGAAGTAGTTCATTCTGGAACCGGTAATATACTCAAACTTATATTTTTCTTTTTGAAGAACAAGAAACATACATGCTTTGCGCCTATTTATTCTCTTCTTTGTGTTTGTGTGTCTATTTATTCTCTTCTAGTGTCTGCGCCACTACAATCTCTTCACACTCACGGTGATTTTGCAAGGCGAACAAGAAGGTTACCTGCTCTGTGCCACTGTTCATTCTCTTGCATTTGCGCCTCTACAGAGATGCAAAACTGTTGCATATCGCTCCCGAGAAAGAAGACGATACAGCTAAATTTTTTTATTTTTTAAAGAAAATACCTATGGTGGCGGTTGTTAGCTAGGAACCGCCGCCATAGTGTGTTTTTTTTAAACAACCACCTATGGCGGCGGTTGTAGCTAGGAACCGCCACCATAGGTGATCTATCTCGGCGGTTGTACAACCGCCGAGATAGGGTCTCATCCCTATTTCAGCGGTTCTAGAACCGCCGAAATAGACCTTTTACAACCGCCGAAATAGGCCCTTTTTGTACTAGTGCACCATCAATTGAACAACCCCCGTAGAAATGAAACCATTACCTTCACACCTGAAGTATGTCTATCTTTCTGATCCTTGTACTCTACCTGTTATTATTTCTTCATCCCTAACAAGTACACAGGAGGAACGTCTTGTGAAGATCCTTCAGAACCATAAAAAGGCGAAAGGATGGTCCATCTCGGATATCAAAGGTATCAACCCCCATTTCTGCACACATCACATATACATGGAAGATACCTATAAGCCTTTAGTCCAACCACAGAGAAGGCTCAATCCCAACATGAAAGACGTAGTAAAGAAAGAGGTGCTCAAACTGCTTGACGCTGGAATCATCTACTCCATCTCTGACAACAAATGGGTGAGCCCCGTTCAAGTTGTCCCGAAAAAAGGAGGTCTCACTGTGGTCCCCAACGACAAGGGTGATTTAATCCCCCAGAGAACCACAACGGGCTGGAGAGTCTGCATCGACTATAGGAAACTAAACAGCGCCACGCGGAAGGACCACTTCCCTTTGCCCTTCATTGATCAGATGTTGGAGAGATTGGCTGGGCAAGACTACTACTGCTTCCTGGACGGCTATTCAGGATATTTTCAAATACCCATTGCTTCAGAAGACCAAGAAAAGACCACATTCACATGCCCATATGGGACATTTGCATATAATCGGATGCCATTTGGTCTATGCAATGCCCCAGCCACATTTCAAAGATGCATGATGTCAATCTTCAGCGACTATCTTGAGAAGCATCGAGGTCTTCATGGACAACTTCTCTGTCTTCGGTCTCACATTCGAATCCTGTTTAAACAATCTGGACGCCATCCTCGCCCGGTGTGAAGAAACAAACCTTGTGCTTAACTGGGAAAAATGCCATTTCATGGTTAAAGAAGGAATAGTTCTTGGGCATAAAATATCTTCGAAAGGCATTGAAGTTGACAAAGCCAAGGTCGAAGTCATTGAAAAGTTACCACCACCTACGACGGTGAAAGACATCAGAAGCTTCCTTGGCCATGCTGGGTTCTATAGAAGGTTTATCTAAGATTTTTCCAAAATTTCGAAGCCTCTATGTGATCTCCTAGCTAAATACGTCAAGTTCAATTTCACTGACAAATGCCTACAAGCCTTTAACACACTAAAAGATTGCCTCATCTCCGCCCCCATCGTGATATCACCAGACTGGAGCCTTCCATTCGAAATTATGTGCGACGCCAGCGACTACGCAGTGGGGGCCGCTTTATGTCAAAAGAAGGAGAAGATCCTGAGAACCATCTACTATGCTAGTAGAACCCTCAACGATGCTTAGAAGAATTATGCAACTACCGAGAAGGAACTTCTAGCAGTAGTTTTTGCTCTAGATAAATTCCGATCATATCTCTTGGGAAGCAAAGTGATAATTCACACCGATCATTCCGCTCTGAAGTATCTATTCACCAAAGAAGATGCCAAACCTCGACTCCTCCGGTGGATACTCCTACTACAAGAATTTGAGATTGAAATCAGAGACAAGCCAGGAGTGCAAAATGTAGTAGCAGACCACCTATCTCGCATAGAGGCACCAAGTGATGGCACATCCATCAATGAATTCTTCCCAGATGAGTGCATTTTTATGATTGGCGACACTGGTGATCCATGGTACGCTGATATGGCCAACTACCTGGCACGAGGAGTAATACCACACGGGCTAACCTACCAGCAGAAGAAGAAGTTCTTTTCAGATGTAAAACATTACTACTGGGAGGACCCTCTCCTTTTCAAGGTCTGTGCAGACGGGATGGTAAGAAGATGTGTGCCCCGAAACGAAATCCAAAGCATTCTACGACATTGTCACTCTCTCGAAGCTGGAGGACATCATGGGCCAGCACGAACAGCATCAAAGGTACTTCAATCAGGTTTCTTCTGGAAAACCTACATAAAGACTGTCATTCCTTTGTAGCTTCATGCAATGAGTGCCAAAGACTTGGGAACACCTCCAGAAAACATGAGATGCCTCTCAACATCATACTTGAGGTAGAACCATTCGACGTGTGGGGCATTGACTTCATGGGACCCTTTCCTTCATCTTGCTCAAACCTCTTCATATTGGTAGCAGTCGACTATGTGACTAAGTGGGTGGAAGCTATTGCCTCTCCCACAAATGATGCAAAGGTAGTGCTTAAGTTCTTGAAAAAGAACATATTTATAAGGTTCGGAGTCCCACGTGCTATAATCAGTGATAGAGGATCCCACTTCTGCAATAAGTAGTTCACAGCCTTAATGACAAAATACGGGGTAAGACACAAGGTAGCCTTATCTTATCACCCTCAAACAAATGGCCAGGCTGAGGTCTCTAACCAAGAATTGAAGTGGATCCTGCAAAAGACAGTTAATTCTTCAAGAAAAGACTGGTCCCTGAAGCTGGATGATGCACTCTGGGCATATAGAATAGCCTACAAGACACCCATCGAATGTCCCCATATCGATTGGTCTTCGGAAAAGCTTGTCATTTACCGGTCGAGCTCGTGCACAAATCATTTTGGGCCATAAAAGCACTAAACTTTGATCTACTGCGAGCAGGTGACAAACAGAAATTTCAGCTTACCGAGTTGGAAGAGTTTCGAGAGGATGCTTACGAAAATAACCGTATCTATAAAGAGAAAACCAAGAAGTGGCACGACAAGACGATCCTTAAACGGGAGTTCCATATGGGAGATTTGGTTCTATTGTACAATTCCAGGTTGAAGTTGTTCCCTGGTAAACTAAAATCCCATTGGGCTGGACCCTTTACTGTCTCCAAGATCACCCCATATGGATCAGTTGAGTTGGTGGATGCTAAAGGACAAACTTTCATGGTAAATGGGTCTAGACTAAAGCATTACCAGGGTGGTAATCTCGAGAAAGTTGATGCTCATGCAATTATTCTACAAGATCCTCCGATTTGAGTACGCTTCAAAGCGTCTAGCCAAAGACGTTAAAGAAGGGCAGCTTTCCGGGAGGCAACCCAGATGAAATTTTCTTTCATTTGCTTTTATTTTTCTTTTAATTTTCAGGTTCTCTTTAAAATTTTGTTTTTGCTAAATCTTAACCCCGTTTGTAGTATGGTTGCTTCTAGTGTCTTATGCAGGTGCAACTTCATGTCTACACCGCAACCAAGCTACGCTACTTTGAAACAGAAGCTCAAGTGTGGGGGAACTCCTATAACGCTAGCAAAAACAATCTCAGGGGAGTACCAGTTTCTTTAATTATGCTTTTATTTTGCTACATTCTGCTGTGGAGAGCTCCTGTGCTAAAATGTTTACTTGTGACCTTGGTGTTTTCTCTATTTTATCAACTTACCGAAAAGGTCTTCTGAAACCTTCCCTTGTTTTTGTGGTGAACAATGAGGACATTGTTCAATTTAAGTGTGGGAGTGCCCTTTTCGGCGACATTTTGTGCTTAAAATGTTTAATCTCTCTGCTTATCTTGCGTTTGTCCAAAATTTAAAATTATGGACCCTGCTGATGTAGGTTGTTCTCTTTAAGAACAAATACTGTTATGAATTGTGGGATAAATGGTACAAAATTTTGATTGCTTTTGAGGAGCATCTTTTTATGCGGTGTGACCAAATGATCTGCAATGGTTGGATTTTTATTGCTCAGGGGTTCTGTTATAACCCGCAATTAATACCTTATATTATATCAGTTACTATGTTATTCTAAGTTGGATTAATCCCTTGCTATCAGTTAGGACACCGGTGGTATTCTTTTAATTGCCAAGGGCAAGGAGGTCATTACCCCTGCTAATTAAGGTAAACAGATTATTTGATAATAAGTAAAAGATTTACTTATTTATTTCTTTTTCCTTTCCCTAATCCCCGATCGATTAAGGGTGCCAGTTTGAATCGTGGGAGCGTGCAGTCTCAGTCTTCAGAGCGACAGTTACTCTCTCTTCTTCTTCTCTCTCTCAATTCTGATTTGTTAAGTTCGGGGATTGCCGCTGCTGCAACCGGATTGAAGATCTTCGTTGCTGAATTCTCCTCTCGTCGTCATCAGGTTTGTCTGGCAGAATCGTGGATGTTATTGGCCTCCTTATTCCTCTCGAGTTTCTGATTTCTGGATCTTTTTCGTGGTTAATCAGTGGTTGTGCTCGGTGGTCAATTGGGGTTCCGGTCGGGACTGTCGTATTCGATCAGGTGGTGGTTTCGGGACCGTCGATTTCAGGTTTGTGTTACAGATTTTGGGTCTTGAATGGTTCTAGGTTCTTCGAGTATTTTCTGATTTCTGGGCTTTGATTATGGAATTCAGTGGCTGTTGGTCTGTATCGGATTGTGGTTCTGCGTGGATTGCGTCTGCTGTCTCAGTTCGTTGTGGTTTCTGCTGATCAACGAGGTAGGTGGTTACTCGATTCGGTTTGGAAGTTCAGCCATGGGGTTTGCAAGGTCTTATTGTCCGATTTGGATGCGTTTCTGTTTGTGTTGTGTTTGATTATGTTTTGGAATGGCTAAACCCCCATGGTCTCCTGTATTTATGACTGATTTGGTGTGTGTTCTGAATTGGCGATTCGTGGTGTCGAATTGCGTTATTTTTCTGCTCTGTTCGTCTTCTGAAATCTGCAGTTTTCGCACTGTCCGAACTTCCGTCCGAGCTTTGAAGTTCGGACAGTGTGTTTTGCCTTTCTGATTTTCAAAGTTCGGGGTATGTCCAAACATCTGTCCGAGCTTTGATGTTCGGACACACCCTTAGATTCTCCTCTGATTTTAGTTCGACCTGTGTCCGAACATTGATGTCCGGACACAAGGTCGGACCTTCCAGTAAGTTTTTCCCGTAAACCCGTCCGAACATCAGTCCGAACAATGATGTTCGGACATTCTGAAATGTTCTGTCTGATTTCAAATCGACTTGTGTCCGAACATTGATGTCCGGACACAAGCTCGGACATTTGGCAAATTCTGGTTTCTGAGTCTCGACTTGCGTCCGAACTTTGACGTCCGGACACAAGTTCGGACGCTGCTCTGTTTTCTGCATAACTTCCCCGTCTGAACTCTGATTTGAGCGCCGTTTGTGGCGTTGGACTCCTCTAAGTCTCTACTACTGTATTATAAGTGTTTTGGCATGGTTTCATGCAAGGTTGCTTCTGTTTTGCAAGCCTTCTGTTTTGGGACACTTTACTCTGCTTCTGAGCCGTGAATGGCTGGGTCGAGCTATTCCGTGGTATACCATGTAGACGTCGTTCTGAGTGTGGGTCATTCCCTTTCTGTTCTGTGGGGTTGACGAACCCTTTGGCTCTTTCGAGTCATTTCTGCGTTGTCGAGAGACCTGTTATGGTCTATGGGTCTTCGACCCTTCTGAGTGTGTGCATTGTACTGTGTCCCCTATTTGTTTGTGAACTCTGCTTACTTCTGAATTGGGAACTCTGGTGTTCCATTCTGCGTTTGTTTCAGCAATACTCTGCTTATTTTAAGAGCTATTGTTTTGTGCTAATCTCTGCTTCTCTTCTGATTTCAATTGTTTTGAGCGACCTTACTGATGACGGTCGCTGCTTACTGGGCATAGTTGTGTGCTCACTCCCCTACTTCTAACATTTTTGCAGATTGATCAGCGAGGATCATCTTGAGTTCTGGAGCTGTAGTGTTTAGCTTTTGTTGTTCGTTCAGATTGTTATTTATGATGTTGTAGGCCTCGGGCCTTACACTGTTTTGACTTCTGTTTCTAACTTGGATATGTATTTGGGATTTTGTGTTTGCTTCCGCTGTATTTAAGTACTTTGGTTTACAACATTTATGGAAACTCTGTTTGGGCCTTATTGCATTTGAGTGTTTTAGAGCCTTGCGTTATTAGGTAGTAATACGCGGCGTGTAATACCCTTAACTCTTAGGCCGGTTTTAGGGGTGTTACAGGTTCTTTCTGTCTTCTCTCTTAGGGATTGCTAAGGGGAACTTCTCTGTCCAAAAAAAAATTAAATAATAAAAAATCAAGGGACTTGCGAGACACCATTGGTAACCAACAAAGAGAGTTGAGTGATCTTGCATACAAAGGCTTGATGCCTACATATTATCTCCTCATCTCTTATGCAAAAGTGAAACAACTGCATAAATCTATTTTTCCTTTTGTTTTCTCCTCAATGCCTATTCTTGAGAGAAGTTGGCCGTGGTAAAAGTTCTCAAAAGTCACCTAAACTGAGAAGCATTGAAGCACTCTGGATCATACCCCGAAACTCTAATTTTTATTTTTACCCTGAGCACACCTGTACCACCAGTAGGTGATGGATCACACTCTTCAAAAAGCTTAAAGATCATGAACTATTCACCTCCTTATCCTACCCTTCATAATAATATTTGTTAGTATTGAGCATTCCCTACTTTGTTGGGTACATGGTTTTGCTTGAGGACAAGCAAAAAGGTAAGTGTGGGGGTGTGATAAGTGTCCAAATGAGCATGTTTTATTGGTGTATTTCATATGTTATATTAGCACTTTTCTTGCTCATTTCTCCACTTTGGTTAGTTTTCCTCTAGTTTATGTTTTATTTGTTATCTTACAGATTTATTGATTAAACATGAGGAAAACCAAGCTAGGAGCAAAGTAGACAAAGAGACGAACGCATAGGCGCAAACAGATCTAAAAACGGAGCTCAAACGAAGAATCTGGAGCCTGTCGAAGTTTGCAGAACAGATGAGATGAAATACATGTGTCCGCGTAGCCCCAACGCGGACACAAACGCGGACAACTCCTGTCCTTACGCGGACGCAAGCGCGGACAGGAAGCAAAGGAAATGCGTCCGTACGCGGACTCAAACGCGGACAGGAACAGATCTCGCTAGGACATTTGTGTCCTTACGCGGACTCAAACACGAACAGGAACAGATCTCGCTAGGACATTTGTGTCCTTACGCGGACTCAAACTCGGACGTCACACGTCCTAATATGTGTCCGTACGCGGACAGAAACGCGGACACGTGTAAACGCAGCCCAGATCCAGAATTCACGCGACTGATTTATTTCGGCGCCGTTTTCTCCATTTTCTTCTTCTATTACTGCGCCGACTTCTCCATTTCTTCTTCAATTACTGCGCCCACAATATTATCCATCTACTTTATCAAACATATTAGGTGCATCCCTTATTTTCTTCACCCACGCGTGCTACAGCTGTGTCCTCTTCTTCCTTTCCTCTGCTATAAATAACCCATTGCTTCTTCATCAATAGAGACAATCGATCACACAACAACACCACACTCCACCATTCTCTTTCTTCATTTCTCCCGTAACACCACCACACACAATTCTCCACTTTTTATTTCTTTTCATTCCACCACCATAATTTCCTTATATTCACATATCACCCCATATATTTTCCATATCATCCAAATCACTCTTTCCACATATTCAGCAGAAGCAGTATATAAAAAGGAGAGAAAAGAGGCAGCAGGAGCAAGAGCGAGTGTAGACCCGTTCTTCCCAAGCAGTCTCCGAAATAATGGTTTTCTATCTTTTACTCTATTTTATTTCTGTCAATGTCTGAGTAAATTATATTTGTGCTTAGGATGGGTGTTTGACCCCAAATAATTCAGACTTATTTATAATACCGAGTTTGCTTATAAATATTTGTTTTGTCTCTCTAAATTATAAATGCTTAAGAACTGATCATTTTTACGCATTTACGGTTTCTTATTTCAATGATTTTGTAAATTTGAGAATAGACCACAAAGAGAGCAAACGTTAGATATTATCTCCTTAATTAGCTGATAAAATCCATCGCTGTTATTAAAAGAATTTTTACTTAATGCTAATTAATGATTTTAGACTTTTTCTGGTAGTAAAAAGTCTATTGAATTAATTAAGAGTTGACCTTACCTATGCTTTAGGGAGGCCACAAGATAATTCTTAAACAGACGAATAGAGCAAATTAGGATTATAATTAAAGTCTGAAGTATATTTGGGCGATTTCACCTTCCTTAGCACATTTTCCATCCATTTGATACACGACTGTTTTATTTAAACTTTTTAATTGTTTTTATCTGTCCAACTCAAAAACACCAAGATTGCCACTGGCTAAACCCCCTTTTATTTACTGTTTATTAAATACCGAAACTAGGAAAATTGAACAATTTCTCTGAGGATACGACACTTGTTGTACTACTCCGACTAGGTCCACTTGCCTATTAGTTTGCTATAAATCTATATATATTACTGTGTAGATTTTGCTCAACAATACACACAACATCACATATGCCCTTAATGACCTCCTTGAGGATAGTTTTCTAGCTCATTTACCATTGGCTCCTTAGGTAGTTTATAATTAAGCATTTTAAAGCTCAATTTCCTAAGACACATTAACCACAATGAGTTAGGTCATTTACCTCTTTTCTTCAAGGTTTCTTTTCTTTTTTTCTTGGATTGAAAATCTGCAAGGAACTTGATCACTTGTAAACCTTCTATCCACACACACATATAAGGGTAATGAGCTTTAAGATTCATACTTAAACTCATATATAAACCCTAGTTTTACATAAGTGTTTTAAAACAACAAAATAGAAGTTTACCTTGGAATTGAATGAGAATTGGATTAAGTAGCAAGAGAGGACTCCACCTAGTCCTTTGAAGTTTTAAATGAAGCTATGAAAGATCAAGAGAAAACACCATCAATGGGTGATTCTCGGTCAAGAACAAAAACAAGAGGAAATGTAGATTTCCTTTGGTTTTCCTTACCTTGAAGCAAAGGAGAATGACAAGGCATGAAAAGATGAGTTCTTGCTCCTTCAATGGTGAATCTCCATGGCACCGAAATGGTGTTTTTGAAGATTTGAAAAGACAAAGTTGAAGAGCTTGATCAAACTAAGAGAATGGTGGTCTTGGAATTAATTTTGGAGCATGGAGCTAGGAGATATAAGCATATGAAGATAGAGAATGGTATAGTGCTGTAGCAAAACCGTTTGAAGAAGGGAGGAGAAGGTTGGAGACTGTGGGAATCAAGAAGGAAAGAAGAGAATGAGGTGATAGGTAAGTTTGTAAGATATTTAAGTAATAAAGTAAATAGTTAACTTGCTTTATCAATCTTCCTTCCTTATTTAACTAGCTAAGTGTGGTGATTCACACTTAAAAACCAGCCCCCTTATCCTCCTTGGGATATTTTCATGGTCTTTGTTGACCATTTAATTAACTTATATTGACTTATGTCTTAAACTAGCACTATTGAGCACTATTCATAAACTAGTGCACATAATTGTGAAATTTTTGATTTTCCATTGATTTAGACTTCCTAATGTGATAATAACTAGTACACATGTTGATTAAAGAGTAATGATGGGCATTTAGCCACTCAAAACCCATTTCTAAGATGATTTCTAAAAAATGTGCTTTAAGACTCCTTAAAGCACATTTTGTATTTTAACTTGTTTTAAGCTTGGTTTTCTTTAGTAATTTGTTTAACATGTCTATTATCATGTAAAAAAAGTCTTGGTAACCTATTAAAGTCCTAACCAAGGTTATCCCAAGCTTAGAGCACATTTTCGCCCATATTGTCTTTATGGTGCTTTATTATGTTTTCTATGGTTTAAATTGTTCACTAATGTTTCTAAGGCACTTTTTAGCCTTAGTATACCATAGTTTAATATTTAAACAACATATCAAGGTTTGGGGTATTTCACAGTCATTAATCAATATCAGCTAGCAGCTACTTACACACTGTTTTCAATTGGTATAAATCTATTTAACTGAGTTGACCAACTTAACTCATTCTGTTAAAATCAATCATAAGTCAACTAATACTATCAGCTAGCGGATACTTAAATATAAAAAAGGGAAAATTACATGTCCCACCCATGAGGTTTGGCGAAATTACACACTCCACCCACTTGGTTTCAAAAATTACTTTCCTCACCCATGTGCTTTCCCTCGTTTTACATCTAGCAACTTTTCTAATTTTGTTCAATTCAAAAGATGCTTAAACGTTGTCCGAAATTGATGAAACTTTACATGGATGATGCTATAGTGATATATTTTGATCTTATGTCAAATCCGAAGTTTTTTAGGCTTAAATGTGACCCGTGGGACCCAATGAAACATGTTACATGTTCACATTTAAGCTTAAAAAACTTTAGATTTCTCACTGAACCAAAATATATCTGAAACACCCCTGAACTAATAAACACATAAAATCATAAACGCGTGATGATTATCCGGGAATAATGTGTCACATAATTCGGGACATGTGATAATACATGAATAATTAAAATTAGTATCGGCATATACAGGTCCGAAAACATGACAACGTTACATATTAATACGGTCACGTACTTATATATATATACGTATATGAAAATACATATACGCAACGTTACAATATTACAACGTTGTATATATAACTAAAAACGTCGCATAGGTACATATAACTAACACGCGACAAAGCAAAATAGTCGTACATATATATATATATAAACATAATTAACAACGTGACAAAATAAAATAGTCACATATATGTATATGTATGTAACAAATGATAAAAATTGGCATGAATATACACTTATACAAAAATAGAGCAAACGTGCTCTAGCCGGGATTTGAACCCGGTACCTTTCGTACCCTTCCTGAATGCCTTAACCGGTTGAGCTATGCTCGAATTCGGTAACCAATACCAATCTAATTAAACTAGTAATGCGACTACCACTGTAACTACAAAAAAAAAATGAGCAACGAACCAAATAAACTTCACTTGTGCCACTTATCCCTCTGTTCTTCCTCGGCATTACCGCTTTTCTAGTTCAGAGCAGGAAACATTCTCTGTGCTAGTCCCAACCAGAAACGAAGCATGCAATCAGACAGGGAATTATGCCCCGTATTAAAGTTTGGAATGCACAAACTCTCACAATGGCCTTGTAACTTGAGACCACCAAGCTCTTATTCCCTGCTTAATCTCGTGCCCTCTCAGTCGCTCCTGTAGTACCACCTGAATAAAAAAAAAGGAGACAAGAATCTTGTTGTTGATCTCCTTATTCAAGTCTGATCAGGAGCCAATCACTTCCACCGTGAGAGTTTGAACAACTCATTCCCCCCCCCCCACAAGCCCTTGCATAACTCTGTCTGGAAATTGAACCCGCGAAGTACTCCATCTCTTCTCAGTTTCTTCACAGGTAATACTCAAACTGATCCACCTTAATACTACATTCTCCCTCTGCTGGTTTGTCCGAGAATTAAAACATGAGTTCCCTATCTCTCTTTCTGTCTTATGCAAGACCTTGCATGCCAACTACTGATAAAGCCCTGGGGTAATCATAAAATTAATCCTCCTCAAGAACTGCCAAGGTAAGACTGTATTAGGAATAATATGTTACATGTTATTTTTCCTGTGTACGCTTCTAGTGTGTATTAGGATTTCATATGTAATTCTTTCTTTCCCCTCAATCTGTAAACCCGGTTCTGTTTCTCAACCGGCTCTAGTCTCGGTTCTAGTCTTTCTTAAGTCTCTGTTAGCTTTCTGGAAACACTACTCACTCATCTTCCTTCTGTAACAGGAACGAAAGTTCTCTCTGTATTCTTTCGTTCTACATTTTAAGAAATAAAGAAAGTTTTCGATTCAATTCGTAAAACTTTGTCATGGTATCAGAGCACCCAGGTGCAAAATCGACAAGATGAGTGGGAAAGATTCAGAGAAGGATGGCGAAGAAGAATCTTTGAATCAGAAAGGCAAAAACCCTAATTCTACAACTCAGATCGATCAGAACGAACCACTATACGTACACGCGACGGAACAACCGAGCCACTGCTTACGACGAAATTCAATGGGGAAGGTTTCCTCTCCTGGAAATGGGCTATGCGACGGGCACTCCGGCGAAGAATAAACTGGGTTTCATTGACGGTACGATCAAGGCGCCGAGTGTGGATGATGCGATTCGCTACGCGGCTTGGGGTCGTACCAACTCCCTGATTTGTTCTTGGCTCATTACCTCCCTTGCTCCTAACATAGCGAGAAGTGTAAATTTTTGCGATGACCCCAAGGAAGTGTGGAACTGGCTGATTCGTCGATATGAGGCAAAGCATCTCACGACGCTTCACAAAGTGAAGAATCAGATCTGCAACTTGAGGCAAGGCGAGGAAAACGTCACATACTACTTCATGCGCTTAAAGGAAGTATGTGCAGAATATGAGTTAGCCTTACCTGATGAAGCCTGCGATTGTTGCGCTTCTTGCAAAGGCAGAGATCTCCAGAGGAAAAGGAGGAGGACGAAGCAGCAATACACTTCCTAATGGGCCTTAACAAGTCTTACATGCAATTGCGCGGGCAACTCCTGGCTATGAAGGACACACCACCATTGAAGGATATTTTTTCCATCGTTCTTCAAGAAGAGGAACAGCGAACAGCCACAGAGGGAAAAGATGAAGAAACGCAATCCGTCGCATTAGCCATGAAAGAGGGAAACAACCAATTTTACGGCCAGAAGCAGAAAACAACCTACGGAGCTACGAACCCTAAATCTGGGGCCAAGAAATCTACACCGAAGTTCAACAATACCAACAAGAAGGAGCCACCTAAATGCTCTAACTGTGGTAAAGTCGGTCATCTACGAGATTCCTGCTGGTGGCTGATTGGGTTTCCCAGTGACGAAAACAAAGATTCAAGGAAGCCCGTGTTGGGTCTGTCGTGCAAGAGGAAAACAAAGCAAGCATGCCTAGAGGAGATGAGAGAAACGAGTCACCAGTCCAGGGGCTGAGCACGGAGCAACTGAGCAAATTGGTCAGCTAACAGAGACTTAAGAAAGACTAGAACCAGACTAGAGCCGGTTGAGAACAGAACCGGGTTTACAGATTGAGGGGAAAGAAAGAATTACATATTAAATCCTAATACACACTAGAAGCGTACACAGGAAAAATAACATGTAACATATTATTCCTAATACCCCCCCCAAAATTACAATCTGTACTCTGTGAAGATTGGGATTTTGCTGCTCCTGTCTGATCATCCAGCGTCAACCTGTTCCTGCAAACCCAAAGGAGAGAACAATCTATGATAGTTTTTGCCTGTTAGTGATTTTGTCATGATGTCCGCTAATTGGAGTTTGCTTGGTATGTGTTGGACCTGGATTAATCCTTCTTGAATTTCTCACGCACAAAGTGGCAATCTAGTTCGATATGCTTTGTGCGTTCATGAGAAACAGGGTTCCTAGCTATATGAACAGCAGCTAAGTTATCACAGTGTGGGGATGGGGTTGATGTCTTTTAAGCCTATTTCATTCAGTAACCGGCTAAGCCAACTTAGCTCACTAGTAACCTGTCTCATTGCTCTGTATTCTGCTTCAGCAGAGGACAATGAGACAGATATTTGTTTCTTAGATTTCCAACTTAAAGGACATCCACCCAGCATGATATAGTAACCTGATATAGATCTTCTTGTGATGGGGCATGAAGCCCAATCTGAATCACAAAAAGCTACCAGGTCATATTCATTGTTCTGATTAAAAAATAACCCAAAACCTGAAGTTCCTTTTATATAAGTGAGGGTGTGATATGCTGCATTTAAGTGTTCTGTTGTTGGGGATTGAAGAAATTGACTGAGGTACTGAACAGCATAAGATATATCTGGCCTAGTGTTTGTGAGGAAGTTTAATTTCCCAACTAGACATCTATAGATAGTGGGGTTTTCAAGTTTGGTTCCAGTATCTTTGTATAACTTTAAATTTATTGGTAATGGAGAAACGGTGGGTCTGTTTTTGTTCCATCCCAAAATCTTTAACTATCTGATTTGAATACTTCTGGGTGACATGATGATGCCCCCTTTGTATGAAGAAATTCCATTCCCAAAAAGTAATTTAACCTTCCCAAATCCTTTATACTAAATTCCTTGTCTAGCTGTTTCTTTAGATAGGTGATTTCCTTGTTATGTTGCCAACAACAAGGATATCATCAACATATATTCCAAGGAGGGTGGTGCTGTTTTTACTTGTTTTTATAAATAGGGAATAGTCATTCTTAGAATGGCTGAATCCTAAAGTTTTCAAAAATTTAGCAAGTCTCTCATACCATTGGCGGGAGGCTTGTTTTAATCCATGGATTGATTTGTGTAGCTTGCACACCTTGTTTTCTCCATGAACTCTAAGACCTTCGGGTATTTTCATGTACACATCTTCATGGAGGTCTCCATGAAGAAATGCGTTGTTAACGTCAAGTTGATCTAGAGTCCAACCTTTTTGATGCCTATTATAATTAAGGCCCGAATTGTTGTGTGTTTAACAACGGAGAGAATGTTTCATCATAATCTAAACCTTGTTTTTGGGTGAATCCCCCAACTACCAATCTTGCCTTGAACCTTTCAAGGCTGCCATCAGCTTTTTTAGTTTTATATACCCACTTACAACTGATGGCACACTTTCCCTTAGGGAGATCCACTATAGACCACGTATTATTTATCCTTAGGGCCTCAAATTCATCCCTCATGGCCTTTACCCTCTTGGGTCTTTGCTGGCTATGTTAAAATTTGAGGGTTCCTCTAGACAGTGCAACTGATCAAGGAAATTGCTGGTATTTTGTGAGAGGGAGGAAGAAAGAATGGTGTTTTCGGTATATGTTCTGTGAGACTGTTTATGGTAGAATGTGAAGAATTTGTTGGATTTCCTTGGTCAAGTCTGGCTGTCAGTATAGTGGAAAACAGATCACTGTTGTTTTGCACTGTTGAACACACATAGTCTTTATATTTGGAAGGAAAATTGTGGGGTCTAGTGGATCTTCTAAGGGTTACAATTTCATCTTGTTGGTGTTCATGTTCAAGATCTTTTTCTTCTTCAGTTTCACTGTTGTTATCTTTATCACTTTCAGAATGTTGTGTGTTTTGTGGTTCCTGAACATCATCTTCCATGTATTGGTTAGGAAACAAGGAGGTTTCTTCACCTTCAGGTTGATCTTTGTTGATTGTATCTCTCCAATCCTTTTGTTTTAAAGGGAAGATGTTTTCAAAGTATGTTATATCTCGACTGATTTTTATCTGATTTTCTTCCAGTGACAGAACTTTAGCCCCTTTTGTTTTTACAAGGCCCAAGGTAAATACAAGGTAAGGCTCTGGAGTCTAGCTTGCCTTTAGCAGGATTTAGGTTAGTAATGTAGCAAAGACATCCAAATTCCTTAAGTTACTATATTCCGGTTTTGTATCATAGAGCTCTCAAAAGGAGTTTGGTTTTGGATGGCTTTACTAGGGATCCTATTGATGATATATGCAGATTGCTCTACACAATGCCCCCAATATTTATCTTCTACCCCAGATTGGAAGAGTAAAGCTCTTGTAACTTCCATTATGTGCCCTTGTTTTCTTTCTACAACCCCATTCTGCTGGGGAGTATGTGGACAGCTAGTCTCATGGATAATTCCTTTCAGCTTGTAAAATTCAACCCCCTCTGTTGATTTCCTTAACTCTTTAGCATTATCGCTTCTGATGATTTTAATCCTTTTGTTCATTTGTGTTTCAATAAGGATAACAAAGTTTTTAATTTCTTGTAATGCTTCAGATTTATGTTTAAGTACCTTACCCAAGTTCCCCTTGTGTAGTCATCCACTAAAGTAAGGAAGTACCTATAACCTTCTACAGTTTGGGTCCTTATTGGCCCACAAACATCAAGGTGTATCATTTCAAAAGCTTGTTGTGTTTGATGGTAGAGATAGGAAATTTGTGTCTTTTGCTTTTAGCTCTAAAACATGTGCTGCAGGGGAAAATATCAGACTTAGGACCGCTGTGTTTGTTGAGTCCCAATTCTGATATTCTGCACATTTTTTGAAAAGGTATGTGACCTAATCTATGGTGCCATAAGAAAAGGTCTTTAGTATTAACAGCATCTATAGATTCATTACAAGTACTGATATTAGCAAAACTAGTGTTCCTTCTTTTCAGAATGAAACTGCTCAGAGCATGCATATCCAAAAATATAAACCACAGCTTGTCTGCCTACGTTCACACAAATTCCAGCCTCAGAATCCTGCAATTGACAATGATTTTTGAAGAAAACAACAGACACAGCTAAGTATTCAACAAGCTTATTCAGAGAAACTAAATTAAACTTAAAAGATGGCACAAACATAATATCCTTTAAGCATTCTACATTTTCAACAATCAGATTTCCTGCACTATGAACAGTTTGTTTATGCCCATCAGGAAGGGTAACATCTCTTCTGATTCTTAACAGTTTGCAATTAGATAACAAAGAAATGTTCCCACTTATGTGCTCAGTTGCCCCAGAGTCAATGATCCACGATTTCTCTAGTAATTTCAAAATTGAAACATCATTAAGGCTTAAGCACGGCAGGAAATTCATTTTAAATTGAGTCTTACCTGAGAACTCACCAAAAGTACCGTGGGTATTGTCTCTGCTTGAAACATTTTGGTGTTGGAGGTAGCTGACCAATTGGCTCAGTTGCTCCGTGCTCAGCCCCTGGACTGGTGACTCGTTTCTCTCATCTCCTCTAGGCATGCTTGCTTTGTTTTCCTCTTGCACGACAGACCCAACACGAGCTTCCTTGAATCTTTTGTTTTCGTCACTGGGAAACCCAATCAGCCACCAGCAGGAATCTCGTAGATGACCGACTTTACCACAGTTAGAGCATTTATGTGGCTATTAGGAATAATATGTTACATGTTATTTTTCCTGTGTACGCTTCTAGTGTGTATTAGGATTTAATATGTAATTCTTTCTTTCCCCTCAATCTGTAAACCCGGTTCTGTTTCTCAACCGGCTCTAGTCTCGGTTCTAGTCTTTCTTAAGTCTCTATTAGCTTTCTGGAAACACTACTCACTCATCTTCCTTCTGTAACAGGAACGAAAGTTCTCTCTGTATTCTTTCGTTCTACATTTCAAGAAATAAAGAAAGTTTTCGATTCAATTCGTAAACTTTGTCAGACTGAGAGCTCAGAGAGAAAAAAACATGTTGCTTCAGTCCTTTCATTCTTTTCTATTTTCATGTCCGAGAATCTCTGCTGTCTAACTCATCTCCTTCTCCATCTTTGCTTAACTTCGCCTGGAAATGTAACCCGTGAAGAGTGCATCACGATCCCACTAACGACAAGCTCGCTTCTGTTTCGAAAAATAAACACACACTATCAGGTAAACTTCCTACCAGTTCCACAACCTGTTGCATCCCTTTTTATCAGGCCTGATCTTTGGGGAATCTTTCTCAGCTATTGTCAAAGTCACCAAGGGGAAGAAAACATTGTAGTGTGCCAGAGATCAACTGGGGAACAACTAAGATAAAAGAGGTGAGATGTCTCTAACCTTAAGACATCGACATAAAGTAAAAAAAAAATGAATCTGTCAATTTTAAACTGATGATCATTTTGAATTCTGTAACATGATCCTCAGTATACTTGCTGTCCTGGAATGGTATTGAGTAATAATGCATGTACAACATAATAAATGCACCTGTCTAAGTTATTTAAACGTGAGGGTGTTTGGAGAAAAAGAAAAAAAAAGCTAGCAACTTAAAAGAACAGAAAACTAAATGCATCAGTTTATATCTTCTGCATCTGTTGCAATTTCTGTTTTAGAGTTAAGACTGTCTTAGGATCTTAACTAAAAAGCTAAACCATGTGAGGGAAGTAGGAATCTAGGGCCATTAACGAAACAAAAAGACAAAAAAAAAGGAAGGAAAAGAAACCAGAGCATGTTTCAGTTGGTATTTTCAGTTTTACTGATTGTGTGCAAGGAAGTTTTCAGAGTTGTTAACTACGCTATTTTGGGTCTGTTCTTGAATTCTAAAACTTAAGAACACACTTAATCACGTGAGTCAATGAGGTGGGAGATTCTGGAAATCAAATCAGAAAACAACTGAAAAGAGTTTACAGCAGTGCATGGTTTCGGTTTCAGATTTTAGTTTTCTGGGTAAAGGACTTTCAGGGTTGATTAACCATGTTAATTTGGGTCTGTGTCAAACTTATAAGCTTGATAACACACTTGACCAAGTGGGTAAGCCACTCTTACAAAACTAGCAATCGGATTAAGGAACAGAACGGAGAAAAAAATAGAAGGAAAACACCAATTTGAGTTTCAGTTTTTCAACTTTCTTTCTAGTTAGTCTTAGGAGGTTCCTGTAACATTAGCTTGGTCGTTTTGGTATTGTTTGGAATTTTGAATCTCGATTAAACACTTAAGTCATGTGGGGGAGGCAGTAATCAGATTCAAGAACTGAAAGAAAACAAAGGAGAGTTATCAGTTTATATTTCAGTTTCCAGGTTCTTTTCGGTTCAGGTTGAGGGTATATCAGTAGATTTAACCAGCTGTCTTGGGTTTAGTTTCGGGTTTAAAACATAATTAGAACACTTAATTAAGTAAGTGAGTACTTTGGATGAATTGAAAGACAGACTAATAACCCACAGAAAAGAAACAGAAGAGAGATTATCAGTTCTGAATCTTTTGGGTTCTGTATAGATATGTTTCAGTAGTGTAGTCTTTGATTGCCTTGTGTTGTATTAGAGCTAAACCGGTGTTAAAACATATAACTAAGTAGCTGATCAGGTTGGGGAATGGGAGGTCAATTTGTGAACATACAGAAAACAGAATCAGAGAAAGCAGCAGTCATATTTTCAGTTTTGCAATCTTATCAGTTTATGTCTAGTTGAGTAACAGAGTGGTTGTAGTTAGTTTTTGAGTTTAAACAATAGCTGGAACACTGAATCAAGTGAGTAAATGCTTAGGGACAAATTGAATGACAGATACGTGAAATAAACAGAAAGAAATCAATAGAAGTTACCAATTCTGTTGTGCATTTTCTTTCTGTTCTGTATAACTTAGTACAGAGAGTCTTGAAGGGGGTTATCTTGAGAGTTTTATGAGCCTAAAGCCTTACTAATTCATCTAATTAAATGTGTTAACATTTTGAGAAAATCGAAAGTCAACTCAGAGACAAAGAAAGGAGAAATAATGAGGTATATCAGTTTCTATCTTCAGTTTTTCTGCAACAATTGCAGTTTCTGTATAATGGCTTTTCAGTAGCTTTACCTTGCTGTCTTGGGTCTGTTTTTGAGAGCAAAGCTATGATAAACACTTGACTAAGTAAATAAGTGCTTTGTGATAAATTGAGATCAAACTCGTGAACAAACAGGGAAGAACAAAGAAGAGAGGTTGTTTGGTACATGCTTTAGTTTTCCAGTTTCTTTCCAAATAATACTAGGTTGTTTCTGTAACTTTAACAACGATGACTTGGGTCTGTTTTGAGGGTACAGCCATGATAAAACACTTAACCACGTGAGTTATCAATGAGGGAAAGTTGAAACTCAATTCATGAACAAAACAGAAAACAGATCACAGAACAGAAAAGAAAGACAAGAGCAAAAGAAATACTTCAGTTTCATAGTTTTAGTTTTTCAGTTTTGACTTCTGTTTCAGTTCTGTATAACTTTGTACAGAGAGATTTGGAGGAGTTGTATTGAGTTTCCAATGAATCTAAAACCTCTCTAACCCACATGGCTAAGTTATAACTACTTAGGGAGGAACATGGGGGTCAGTTTCATAATCTAACTGATGAATTGGAGGAGAACTGCACAAGTTCTGTCCTCGGTTTTTTTTTCGAAAAGGACTGCTTCTGTGTAACTGGTTTTCAAAAACATTAGGAGTGTTATGGTGGCTTAGGTATGAACTCAAAACATTACTTAAGAGGGGAATTAAGTTGGAAAATTCATTTGAGAATCTAGGAATCAATTAACTACTGACAAAAGGAAGGAATGAGAAAGAGTTGATGCAGTTTTCGGTTTCAGGTTTTGTTAGTTGTTGTTCTGTATGGTTGAGTACAGAAGTTGGGGGAGTGTTTTATTGGGATAGTCTTGAGTCTAAAACATTGTTTACACCTATAGCTAGTGGGGTAAATTCTGTGGGTGTAACACCCCAACTACTACACACACTTAATAACATATCGTAGCGGAATTCATAACTCACAACATCACTTAACTCTTTGGTGTTACACGCCGTTAGCCACCCACGTGGCTAACAAGGCTAACATACATACATTGTACCGGTCTGATGGACTAAATTCCTGAGCGAATACACATAAATCCCGTTCCAGGTCCAACAGTCATTATACACTTACATTACAGCTGTACCGAGTAATTACCAACTAACGCCGATACATTTTCGGTCTTACTACACCTATAATACATCCACAATTCTCATGACTACCACATACAACACTACCCCGTCCTACTCTCGAACGGCTTCCAGTACCTTGTACCTGAAAAGTATGGGAGCCCCCAAAGGGGGTCAGCACCTTTGCTGGTATGGTAATCCCGCAGCCCGCATGCTACCGGGCCACGCACAACTATTTGTCGTCTTAGCATGCGGTTTATTTATTTCAAACATGCACAAACTCACATACATATCATGCTTATAAGCAAACAATCATTAATAGGGCACAAACACAAATTAACACACACACTCAATAACAGTACACTTCACTTTATAACATACTCAACTTAATTTCTCTCCTCTGAGATATAACTTTATTTAGGGAATGCCGGGGTAATATAAGCCCGAGCACAACATACATACATTTCCTTTACTTGAGTGGGCCTCATATAGGACCGATCACAACATACATAGTTTCCCCCTAACTCCAATAGTGATGAGGTAGGTAAGCCTTGGTTAAGCTTGTGGGTGGTTGTAATTCTAGGAGGAAGAACAACCGTAACATAACAAAGAGGGAGTCGAAGCGAACTTAGGCATCGACACCCTACCAACATTACATAATTTCCCTCCTAGCCCGATGTGGAGGTCGGGTAGGTAAGCTTTGGCTAAGCTAGTGGGAGGTCGAAATCCAATGAAGGAAAACAACCCTAACATACCAGGATGGGAGTTAATTCTCATATATGTATTAACTCCCAAACAACACGCGCGACCGGAACAACCGGATTCCTCTCCATACATAACATATATTTATTAGTTAGAGATTCCCTTATGGAACTTACCACATACATACATCACATAGTGCTACTAACTCGGTTAGACACATATGGGGAGTAATATCCCCTTTTAACAAACATGAATAACTGTATCCAATAACAACAACAACATATCCAACAAGTCACATACACCACTCATAACAACATACACTAACGCACTGATAGCCGTAGTTAGAACGTTCCCATGGGTTGGGACGTTTATTCCGAATACCGATCTCTTATGTGAACCTAAAGTCGGTTAACTATTATTTAACACATAACTAAGGTTAAGCGGTATCGGAATTAATTACGCCACAATAATGAATTACTGTAAACTCATTTCATGCTTTATCTTGCAAGGTGGCAAACACACAGAAAAACACATTGGCATACAAGCCGGTGTAATCCGGTAGGACACAGGTTGCAAGAAAACCATACCTGTCACCGTGGTTACTCTACCGTATTCCCGAGGGTTCACTCCAACGCGTCATCTCACGCTCCCCGGGTAGTTTTTGAACAACTGATAACATTTCAAATGTTTTATTAACAACAAGGTCTTACAGTATGTAAACTCCTATTACTCCCACACTTACCCCGTTGTCACGTTATTTCGGTTTAACTTAGTGTACTTAATTCCTTAACTTACTCACTCACTTCCAACACTTGTTTATACCTCTTAGGACCTTTATAAGTCACCAAACAACTCCTAAACATCATATAACATCATTAACATTTGAACCCCCTTCATTTACAACCTTTAAAATACTCACGGCATGATTCTGGGGGTGGTCCGGGACTTGGTCCTCACCCTAAGTCCCGGACCATTACAAGGTATACTCTCGGCCATTATTTCACTTGGTCCGGGACTTCATGCAGGTTAGTCCCGGACCATAATGCAGGCAACTCTCTCGGCTTAAATTACATGTGGTCCGGGACTTGGGCATGGACTTAAGTCCCGGACCAAACAAAGAGCACTCTCGGGGGAAATTTTAGGGGTGGTCCGGGACTTTGTCCATGGACTAGGTCCCGGACCCTGCTACAGATTTTGCGAATTTGACAGTTTCTAAATCTGTTACAGCTCCATTCTTTCACCATTGATCTTCCAATCTTCACCAACTAAAATCCTCATGTTTTAGCACCTAATTACCCACCTAAACCACCATAAACCAAGCACCAAGTGCACTCTCAAACTTAGTCAATTTCACTTAAAACTCACTTACATTTCATAACTAGTTTCCTTGTTTTCCATACCTCTTGTAACAGATTTGGTAGTTTCTCTACCATTCCAACAGTGCCATTCCCAGCACTTCATTTGACATTATATCTACTCCTTATACACACTTCTCCTTAGTTTGGTTTCCAAATCATTAACCACCCACTTGAATCCCCTTAACACACCTAGCTTCTTCCTTTAATAAAACACTCAAGCCCAAAATCTCCTAAACAAATTTTGACAGCACTTGGCTACTTTCTTAGCATTCTCACCAAAATAAAATCAGCTCACAAACACTTCTTCTCCCCTGTTTGGTTTAAACATCAAAACCACATCAAATTCTCATTTATTCACCATCTAAACTAGCTTAGTTCCCAAGCTTATTTCTCACACTTAAACAACATTAAACATTCTCATTCCCACTCAATATTATTGTACCATGACTACACCAATTCAAGAGCATTAATCCAACTCTAAAATCTGTTTCACAAGTCAAATGAAACTACCCCAAGGTAAGCTCATTACCTTGTTTTTCTCGGTTTTCTTCCTCTCCTTCCTCTTTCTTTTGCTCCATCTTCCTTTACTTGTTTTCACAACATACAAGGGGTCTCGATTGCTATCTACAATCATTTTCCCCACACCACACAACAATAAAATCAATTCAACTTTCCCCACAAAACTAACATTTTAAGAGTTAGTTTTTGGCTTTAACTTAGGTATTACCTTTGAATGTTCAAAAGGAGGGCTTGGCAATCAATGATGAAGTTCCCAACACCCCACAAGAGCATGGTGGTTCGGCTGAAACGGAAGGGAATTTTCAACGTGGGGAAAAATTCTCCAAACTTGCAAAACTAGCTTGAAATGGTCTATACTCTTACATATTACCTTAAGGCATCAAGGAGATGAAGGTGGGTTAGAATCAGCTCTTCAAGCTTCAAAAGCTCCAACACCCATGGAAGTGAAGGTGGAGGAAACAAGATTTTGAGGGGTGGAAAACGTAGCCCTCGCCGATACGAATCTAACGGTGGCAATTTTGTGCGATTCGGTGTAGAAATGAGCAAGTGAGAGGAAGAGGAAGATGGGGGCTTGGTGCTGTTCGGTCTCGCGAGCTTACAGAGGAAGAAGAAGATGTTAACAGAGCTGGGAAGGAAAAGAACGTGAATGAAGAAGGAAGGGAGGTGAGAGGTAAGTAATTTAAGTTACTTTTTACTTTATACTATTTGCTTTATTTACTTATTTGTCCTCTTTACTTAATAGCTAGCAAGCTATTAATGGTGTATATTAATTAAAACCGGCCCACATTAATAATAGCCCGGGTCGTTTTTCGTCTTTTACAGAAAACGCCCATTAATTTACCCGGTTTTAGTACTATTCACTAACCGGGTCCGTTTTCCGGAATTTTCTCGTTTATTTAATTTTAATGGTTATTATACTCCCATTAATGTTTAATTATTGTTACATAATCAACTATTATTTTTACGGGGTCATTTAACTGTTTAAAATCACGTTTTCGGATTTTCTCGAAAAACGCGTTTTAGGACTCCGTTAGCGTTTTTACGCATGGTTTGAATCCGTTTTCTTCCGGAATTTTCCCACATGTTATTAATGTGTAATTAAGGTATAAAAATACATTTATCACTCTAACGAAGGTTATGTACCTCCTAAAATAATTAAATACGCGGTTTCACGTTTTGTGACTTTTACGCATTTTCTTATTCTTTTTGGTTTTTATTTCTTCACCAATAATCTTAAGGACTTAATTAGCCTTAGAAAATTATAATTACATAGTTAATTAACATATTAAGGTTTGGGGTATTTCAATCTACCCCCCTTAAAAGAACTTCGTCCTCGAAGTTCACACTTCCCACACATCATTGGTTAGAATACGGGATTACTTGCAACATAAACTTCCATAACAACATACTTTACATCACACCTCGGACTTGACGGTCCGGGTACATCACATCCATACATAAATAACATACTTACTTAGTCTCGGACTTGATGGTCCGGCTACCTTAACAACATTTGCACATACATAACAACCCTTTGACTCTTGGTCTGGGTAACATAACAACATTTAGACTCGTGGTCTTGATAACACACATCCTTTAGACACATAGGTCTTGATAACATAACACTTCGGAATTCAATCACATTAGGACTCAAGGTCCAAAATAATTATTACACATACCACACAACATGTCATAGCATGTATATCAACCAGAAATTCCTTTTCCATCTCTTCATGGGTTCGAGACCCATGAGTACATATACACTGTGATCCCGCAGAACCGGTCGCGATGGACACTCTGGTCCCCGTTCCTTTGGGAGATCAAAACAATTGCATACATCTTTAAAATATACTTCTCATGTCACCGGTCCTAAGACAAAGGCTCATACGTCCTCAGCTCGTGAGCAAGTAGTAGGAAAATACCCTCTATGAGGTTAAGTATAATGAAATCCTTTATTGGAAGGATACAAGTTGAAAATCCTCTACGAGGTCACATAAAGGTAGTCCTTCCTTTGAAAATACCACCTAAGAATCTTAAAATATTATTGATGTCTTGAAAATACCAATTGAATTTGAAACCCAATTTAAAATTCTTTTGAAAAGCTCATACAACTCCAAGTCCAATTATTGTTAACTGCATCTTATTCTTGATGTGATTATTTATGACCACTTATAGGAGTTTCAAGAATCATCCAACCCTATGTGATCAGCATCAGTTGAACTATCTTCCACCCCAATTTGTGTTCGGCTTCCCTTGATCTCATGATAATCAAGTTTCACCTCCCACTTTAATTTCAAACAACAACTAATTCAAGCATGTACCATTTTCTATCTTCTAATCCATCTAGTCGTAATCATTACATCTCCAAGGGTGGAACTATGTCCATCAATCATCTTCCCGATTTATTTTAAATCAAGTTACCTAGGGAATTTAATTCTCACTAGGTTCTACGTTGGTGTCATACCTCTTCATAAATCACAATACTGTATATATACATACTATTATAAAATAAATACACTTTACATTTAGTATTATGAACATACATAGTCGGGGTTTAGTTCCCCGGGAGTTTTCTACTCCCTTATACTTATACTTTCACACACATCGTTACACAAAAACACACTTATCAAGGTATTCGCATCTTCCGTGCGCAATTACCACAATTAACCATGAATGAATGCGTATGTTTATGTAACACACGCACCAATCATCAAAACAAATCATTTTGTGCTATGCACACATAGTTCACGTACACTTGTACGGTAAAAACACACCAAGTGGTTCTGCGCTCTACCCCCCTTAAAAGGGATTACGCCCACGTAATCAATCACTTAATCACTGGTTTATAACGTCTACCGTCGTGAAGTGTTTTAACTCCACGCGGTTTATTATACACTGTGTTCTGGTTTGAGGATCTTAGCCATGTTGGCGGTTTAGTCCCTAACCAAGAATTCTCACTAGAGTTTATTTTAACTCTTAACTGGTTTCGATCTGGCCTGTGAGACTATAGGCGTTAATAATTAGCCATCCACTCATGTTCACTGCACGCATTCACATTTGAATCGCTGGCTCACTAGTTTCTGCTGCGCGACTCTTTATAATTTAGAGCTTAGTTTGCCCATACATTATTCGTACTGTATTGTACATCCTCGATTATCACCTTTATCTTGGTAATAACGGTTTCTCAACCGACGCGTGGTATTCTTACCGTGTGCGAACTCGGTGAGTTACAACTTTCTATTCACTTCCATGGTAATCTACTGTATTCCACACTGATTTACTTGGTTTCTTCCGACTTACTGTCGGTTACGTTTGAGCTACTACCTATTGTGTAGTACTCTGTCGGTTATTTCCAACACTTGAGGTATTCCATACCGATATTAATAATCGTGTACTGTAGTCACTTATGCAACCAAGTACCTTTGATTGGTACGACCGTGCTTTCTATGCATCGGTTTATCGCGTTAATACTCTTTACACTCTACCATAATTGACATCTCGATTCCTAGCTATCTCACTCGATCATTACTGCACAAGAGCAATACCAAAACACTCAGTCATACAGAGTGCAGAGGCGTAAACTCTTGACAGTAAATCTCTTATGCGATTGCAATAGGAATTCATACTGTTTCCTTATCACATAGTATCAACTACTGGCTATTGCCAGTCTGTTTATCATCACTTACTTGTATGCCCATTGAGTCACTCATAACTGGTCTTATTCCCACATTATTATTTAACAATACTTATACAACGGTCGCTTACTGCGCACCGTGCCTTACTCATTGTATAACATTAACTTACACTGCATCCGCTGTTATATTAGCTTCCGCCATTACACGTGTTTCGCCATTATTTGCTGATTGCTGAATACGCTATTTTCGAGTCTTTATGCTCCTTGAGCGTTGTTCATTACACATTTAGCATCCCACACCTATGGTGGTTGCTATTTGACTTATCACTCTTTCAGTCTCCACAACGGTACAACACTTCTTTCGATTTATTCCTACTCGCATCATTCTTGGGTAATACAACATGGTCAACTCCTAACACATTCCCTGAACTCAGTTCACATAACTACCGCTGTTGCGGTCTCATATCAGAGGTATCCCCACTCTTAAGCAGTGGTTCGTTATCCGCTTTACTTACTTATATAACATAAACTCTGTGATCAATAACATTTTCTTAACATATTCTACTTGTGGCTTATAAGCCTTATTGCCTCGAGCTCTGCTCATTGTAGGCTGTTCACACACATTTACTTCTCCGTACAATATTGCACGGTTTATAGGTTGGGGCTCCATGACAAGGTCGTTTCCTTTCATGGGATGCCCCTTCAAGATGTCAGACTTCTTCCTGACGACTTATGTTAAACTGGGTGTTAGTTTCAACCCTTGCGTTTCTTCACGTTATCTCGTTCAACCATTGTTGATCCAACACCCTTTTAAGGATAGTCCTGGGTGTTACTAGGTTATGCCATTACATCTGGCTTGCACTTACATATGTTTAATTTACTACTTCGCCCTGCGTTCTTTGTTGGGTTAAATATCCTCTTTAGTGAGATTGATCCCTAGTATCTCGGGAGTCTCATCCCGATCATTGCACATTAACGTATCCATAGTAGGCATCTGCCTCACCATATGTAGGCTGGGTACTTACTCCAGCTATTGTGTTCATCCATCCAGATCCTTAAGACATGCTATGTCTTTACTTACTAACCAGTGCACTTCGCACTTGTTCACCTTTAAACATTTCCTTAAAATAACTTACTAATTCCTTTAGTTTCCTTAACTTGACTGGGTTCCTTTACTTCAACCATTTGATGGTAATCCATTGCTCTTGCTTGACTTTTACTTCGGACCGTAGTATGGAGTCGACTACTTCCCGTGTTCCAGACTCCACTCGTATACATACGTGGGGTATCCTACTGATACATTGCTACTTACCCGATAACCCATAAGAAGGTTTGTCAGGCCCACAAGCTCCTATCGGAGTGCGGTCGTCCCACATTACAGTTGGTATACTCGTAGTGTCCGTCACACGCCTAGGTGAAGTATTCTGTTGTCAACTCCTCTTATATTATCCTGTGATAATATGCATTCCATGCTTCCCGAACTTAATCAAGGGAAGTGTATCCCTGTTGTATTATTATGAACTCACCATTCCTCGGGTTGTTACCCTTGGGTTTACCGGTTTCCATCCGGTTATTTAAAAGTAACTGGGTAAAACTTACCTACCATGTGGCACTGAGGCCCGTGTAGGTCTTCTGGTTTGGTTTAAGAAAAGAAGAATTGAAATAAATGGGTTTGAAAGAAAATCTGGTTTTGAAAAGAGTTTGAAAATGATTTTAGGTTTAAAGAAAAATTTCGTGGTTTTACAACGTTTCTTGCCTTATCCAAGTCTAGCTTCCTGCTGACTGGTGTGTTTCCAAGCTGAGGTCAGGCTAATAAGCCCTTCCACGGTTATGATAATCCCACTTAACTTCATGGTACTTTACTAAGTACCGGTAGTTGTTTAAAATTTCCCGTACAACCTTGTTGTAGCAGCACTTGCCATGGCAAGTGCGCCATGCTAACTGGTTATCGGTTCAACACACTGGTTGCGGTATTGTTTCATCCGCTAACATCAGTGGCCTTGCTGGCCCTTACTTGATCTTACAGTCTTAACAAATTCCTTGGGTACTTCTCAGTGTCTTCACATGACAACCATTAACTAGGGTGTTTCCCATTCTGGGAGACCCCTTTTTACTTAGTATTGTATCCTCCTCGTACTACGTTTGTGTTCCTTAATCGGTTGGTATACCGTTGGTGTTAGTTAACATTGTAGTCCCGTAGACACTCGTCTCGGGTTCATTCTCGCTCCTTGCCTGTTGCACGCTTGGTTTGCAAGCTGGTTGTCCTCGACTGCTCCGCATGTCGACCCAGGGTGCTGGAAATTCCATTCTCTTGCATAAGATTCTTCACTTTTCGCTAACAAGAGCGGTTAATATTGTTAAAATGGAGACCGTCTTCGGGATCACACCTTTCGGGATCTACCGTATGACAGGTCTCCGTACTTACAGGGGTAAATATCAACTGCCAGATCGGGTTTCCCGAGTAAGAGAGGACTTCATCTCTCTGGCGTTCTTTCCAGTTATAATAGGGTTTGTGGAGGGCGGGATGGATACTGTAGGTATCCAGTACACACTGGTATTTCCCTAACTAGCGTACTTCTCACGCTATCACTCAACCCTTAACCCAGTACTAAACTCTTAACTCGGTACTTCCTAAGCTCGGTATTTCAGTCATCAGAGCGATACTTCGCTCTGATACCACTTTTTGTAACACCCCAACTACTAACAACACACTTAACATTCGCAGCGGAATTCATAACTCACACATCACTTAACTCTTTGGTGTTACACGCCGTTAGCCACCCACGTGGCTAACAAGGCTAACATACATACATTGTACCGGTCTGATGGACTAAATTCCCGAGCACTACACATAAATCCCGTTCCATGTCCAACAGTCATTATACACTTACATTACAGCTGTACCGAGTAATTACCAACTAACGCCGATACATTTTCGGTCTTACTACACCTATAATACATCCACAATTCTCATGACTACCACATACAACACTACCCCGTCCTACTCTCGAACGGCTTCCAGTTCCTTGTACCTGAAAAGTATGGGAGCCCCCAAAGGGGGTCAGCACCTTTGCTGGTATGGTAATCCCGCAGCCCGCATGCTACCGGGCCACGCACAACTATTTGTCGTCTTAGCATGCGGTTGATTTATTTCAAACATGCACAAACTCACATACATATCATGCTTATAAGCAAACATCATTAATAGGGCACAAACACAAATTAGCACACACACTCAATAACAACACTTCACTTTATAACATACTCAACTTAATTTCTCTCCTCTGA
Organism: Limonium bicolor; assembly: GCA_023374045.1. Taxonomy (NCBI): domain Eukaryota; kingdom Viridiplantae; phylum Streptophyta; class Magnoliopsida; order Caryophyllales; family Plumbaginaceae; genus Limonium; species Limonium bicolor. The sequence continues at coordinate 70,689,951 of CM041777.1, read as the reverse complement.
GAGGATATAACTTTATTAGGGAATGCCGGGGTAATATAAGCCCGAGCACAACATACATACATTTCCTTTACTTGAGTGGCGGCCTCATATAGGACCGATCACAACATACATTTTCCCCCTAACTCCAATAGTGATGAGGTAGGTAAGCCTTGGTTAAGCTTGTGGGTGGTTGTAATTCCAGGAGGAAAACAACCGTAACATAACAGAGGGAGTCGAAGCGAACTTAGGCATCGACACCCTACCAACATTATACATAATTTCCCTCCTAGCCCGATGTGGAGGTCGGGTAGGTAAGCTTTGGCTAAGCTAGTGGGAGGTCGAAATCCAATGAAGGAAAACAACCCTAACATACAGGATGGGAGTTAATTCTCATATATGTATTAACTCCCAAACAACACGCGCGACCGGAACAACCGGATTCCTCTCCATACATAACATATACTTATTAGTTAGAGGTTCCCTTATGGAACTTACCACATACATACATCACATAGTGTTACTAACTCGGTTAGACACATATGGGGAGTAATATCCCTTTTAACAAACATGAATAACTGTATCCAATAACAACAACAACATCCCAACAAGTCACATACACACTCATAATAACAACATACACTAACGCACGGATAGCCGTAGTTAGAACGTTCCCATGGGTTGGGACGTTTATTCCGAATACCGATCTCTTATGTGAACCTAAAGTCGGTTAACTATTATTTAACACATAACTAAGGTTAAGCGGTATCGGAATTAATTACGCCACAATAATGAATTACTGTAAACTCATTTCATGCTTTATCTTGCAAGGTGGCAAACACACAGAAAAACACATTGGCATACAAGCCGTGTAATCCGGTAGGACACAGGTTGCAAGAAAACCATACCTGTCACCGGGGTTACTCTACCGGTTCCCGAGGGTTCACTCCAACGCGTCATCTCACGCTCCCCGGGTAGTTTTTGAACAACTGATAACATTTCAAATGTTTTATTAACAACAAGGTCTTACAGTATGTAAACTCTATTACTCCCACACTTACCCCGTTGTCACGTTATTTCGGTTTAACTTAGTGTACTTAATTCCTTAACTTACTCACTCACTTCCAACACTTGTTTATACCTCTTAGGACCTTTATAAGTCACCAAACAACTCCTAACACATCATATAACATCATTAACATTTGAACCCCCTTCATTTACAACCTTTAAAATACTCACGGCATGATTCTGGGGGTGGTCCGGGACTTGGTCCTCACCCTAAGTCCCGGACCATTACAAGGTATACTCTCGGCCATTTATTTCACTTGGTCCGGGACTTCATGCAGGAGTTAGGTCCCGGACCATAATGCAGGCAACTCTCTCTTTAAAATTACATGTGGTCCGGGACTTGGGCATGACTTAAGTCCCGGACCAAACAACAGAGCACTCTCGGGGGAAATTTTAGGGGTGGTCCGGGACTTTGTCCATGGACTAGGTCCCGGACCCTGCTACAGATTTTGCGAATTTGACAGTTTCTAAATCTGTTACAGCTCCATTCTTTCACCATTGATCTTCCAATCTTCACCAACTAAAATCCTCATGTTTTAGCACCTAATTACCCACCTAAACCACCATAAACCAAGCACCAAGTGCACTCTCAAACTTTAGTCAATTTCACTTAAAACTCACTTACATTTTCATAACTAGTTTCCTTGTTTTCCATACCTCTTGTAACAGATTTGGTAGTTTCTCCTACCATTCCAACAGTGCCATTCCCAGCACTTCATTTGACATTATATCTACTCCTTATACACACTTCTCCTTAGTTTGGTTTCCAAATCATTAACCACCCAATTGAATCCCCTTAACACACCTAGCTTCTTCCTTTAATAAAAACACTCAATCCCAAAATCTCCTAAACAAATTTTGACAGCACTTGGCTACTTTCTTAGCATTCTCACCAAAATAAAATCAGCTCACAAACACTTCTTCTCCCCTTTTGGTTTAAACATAAAAACCACATCAAATTCTCATTTATTCACCATCTAAACTAGCTTAGTTCCCAAGCTTATTTCTCACACTTAACAACATTAAACATTCTCATTCCCACTCAATATTATTGTACCATGACTACCCCAATTCAAGAGCATTAATCCAACTCTAAAATCTGTTTCACAAGTCAAATGAAACTACCCCAAGGTAAGCTCATTACCTTGTTTGTTCTCGGTTTTCTTCCTCTCCTTCCTCTTTCTTTTGCTCCATCTTCCTTTACTTGTTTCAAACATACAAGGGGTCTCGATTGCTATCTACAATCATTTTCCCCACACCACACACAACAATAAAATCAATTCAACTTTCCCCACAAAACTAACATTTTAAGAGTTAGTTTTTGGCTTTAACTTAGGTATTACCTTTGAATGTTCAAAAGGAGGGCTTGGCAATCAAATGATGAAGTTCCCAACACCCCACAAGAGCATGGTTGTTCGGCTGAAACGGAAGGGAATTTTCAACGTGGGGAAAAATTCTCCAAACTTGCAAAACTAGCTTGAAATGGTCTATACTCTTACATATTATTACCTTAAGGCATCAAGGAGATGAAGGTGGGTTAGAATCAGCTCTTCAAGCTTCAAAAGCTCCAACACCCATGGAAGTGAAGGTGGAGGAAACAAGATTTTGAGGGGTGGAAAACGTAGCCCTCGCCGATACGAATCTAACGGTGGCAATTTTGTGCGATTCGGTGTAGAAATGAGCAAGTGAGAGGAAGAGGAAGATGGGGCTTGGTGCTGTTCGGTCTAGCGAGCTTACAGAGGAAGAAGAAGATGTTAACAGAGAGCTGGGAAGGAAAAGAACGTGGAATGAAGAAGGAAGGGAGGTGAGAGGTAAGTAATTTAAGTTACCTTTTTACTTTATACTTGCTTTATTTACTTATTTGTCCTCTCATTACTTAATAGCTAGCAAGCTATTAATGAGTGTATACATATTAATTAAAACCGGCCCACATTAAATAATAGCCCGGGTTGTTTTTCGTCTTTACAGAAAACGCCCATTAATTTACCCGGTTTTAGTACTATTCACTAACCGGGTCCGTTTTCCGGAATTTTCTCGTTATTTAATTTTAATGGTTATTATACCTCCATTAATGTTTAATTATTGTTACATAATCAACTATTATTTTTTTCGGGTCATTTAACTGTTTAAAATCACGTTTTCGGATTTTCTCGAAAAACGCGTTTTAGGACTCCGTTAGCGTTTTTACGCATGGTTTGAATCCGTTTTCCTCCGGAATTTTCCCACATGTTATTAATGTGTAATTAAGGTATAAAAATACATTTATCACTCTAACAAAGGTTATGTACCTCCTAAAATAATAAATACGCGGTTTCACGTTTTGTGACTTTTACGCATTTTCTTATTCTTTTTGGTTTTATTTCATCACCAATAATCTTAAGGACTTAATTAGCCTTAGAAAATTATAATTACATAATTAATCAACATATTAAGGTTTGGGGTATTTCAGTGGGAAAGAATCAAACATCAGTTGAGCTAGCTAGATACAAGAATCAAGAGGAAACATATAGATTGTGTTTCAGATTTCATTAAAGATGTAGCTTCTGTATAACTGTCACAGTAGGTGTAGGTGGGTTGTAATGGCTTGCCAATAAACCTAAGATCTAGCTAACACACTTAATGAGGTTTGCAGACACTTGGAACAAAATTAGAAATCAATCTAATGCACTAAAACAGAAGTTGGAGGGAGTGGATGCACAGGTGGTTGTTTCAATATCACTATAGCATCATCCATGTAAAGTTTCATAAATTTTGGACAACGTTTAAGCATCTTTTGAATTGAACAAAAAGTAGAAAAGTTACTGGATGTAAAACGAGGGAAACTACATGGGTGGGGAAAGTAATTTCTGAAATCACGTGGGTGGAGTGTGTAATTTCGCTAAACGCCATGGGTGAGGCATGTAATTTTCCCTATAAAAAATCATACACTGCTCGTTCTAGCGCTTTTTCACACTCTTTTTTCATCTACCTAAAAAAAATGTAACCGAGAATAGAGTCTTATTGTGCGACAGACGGTAGAAAGTGCGGACGGTTTATTCCGATCATGGAGCGGCAATGTAAGTGGCAGTCCAGTCAGCTTGCTGATTGGACTGCTTATGTGGCATAATAAAATGGTGTAATATTTGTATTAACTTTAAATTGTCATAACTTTTAAAATATAAGTCCAAAATAAAAAATTTTGCACCATTGTTCATCTAAATTCAAGCTCTTTAAAACAAGACCAATCATGAATATGTTTTGACAAGTTTAAAAATTTATGCTAGTTATATGTACATATCAACGACACTTATGATTCACCACATACAGTTTAAAATACACCATATAACACTAATAATACACCACAAAACAATAATGGTTCAGTATCTGATCCAAAGTTTGTTACCTAATTCACCACTTATTAGTTAATGAATCATAATACCAATTTCAATGAATCATAATATCAAATATAATGAATTATAACATCATTTTAGTGTATGATCAGTAACATATAAAATAAAAATTTAAATAATAATACAATACAAAACAATATTTGGTACGTAAGAAAAATACATCATTCAACATGTAAGTTTTAAAATATATTACAATACAATAATAATACACTAAAAACAATAATGAATTTTATCGGTTCCGGAGTTTGTTATCTAATTCACCACTTATTAGTTAATGAATCATAACACCAATTTCAATGAATCATAATATCAAGTTTAATGAATCATAACATCATTTTAGTGAATCATCAATCACATATGAAAAGAAAAATTTTAAACAATAATACAACACAAAACAAAATATTTGATACATAAAAAAACATGATTCACCATATAAGGTTTAAAATACACCATACAACAATAATAATACACTACAAAACAATAATGATTTTTATCGGTTCAAAATTTGTAATCTAATTCACTATTTATGTTAATGAATCATAATATCAATTTTAATGAATCATATATCCAAACTAATGAATCATATTTGATTTTAGTTTATCATCATACACATGTAAAAATAAGTTTTTTTTTAAGTTGTCAAAACATATCCATGACTGGTCTTGTTTTGAAGAGCTTGAATTTAGATGAACAATGATATAATTTTTTTTATTTTAGACTTATATATTAAAAGTTACAATCATTTAAAGTTAATATAATAAAAAAAGCAACCCAGTCAGCAAAACAACCCAGTCAGCTGCTGACTGGGACTGCCATATCACCAGGTTCGCACAGTGTTGTGCACGGAACCGCCGTGTGTACGAATTTGCCATTGTGCGAACAGGGTAATAGAGGAAGAGAGCCAAGCTGGATTTTTTTGCAGGATGGGAACTCTATTATTTTTATTTGGTTACTTTCTTTTGGCTTTTGCATATGATCTGTTGATCGCTTGTGTTGGATGTTATATATCTATTATGTAGTTTATCAAATGTTTTGCTTAGCTTGGATTAAGCCCTACTTGTAAAAGAAAAAAGGTGAGCAAACAAGTGGATTATTGTACTGCTATTTTGTTAGAAGATCTTCTCTCATCTAAAGAACAAAGCATCACTGATCGGATCTTGTAAGCTCATGTAGCTTGAAGTTAAATATCACTAACTTACTTGGAACCAGTCTTGTAATTAAGAGCTTGCAAATTCAACCCATTCGAACAAATCTCATATAGATTTAGGAATATGCCATGCATATATATATATGATTTAAGAGCGAAGATTGACGCGCCACAAAGTTGAATCGAGGATGGTCCATGGCATGCCTAGTTTCCATATTTATATGGTACCAATAACAAAACAAATGAATCATGATACATAGAATTCAATGGACTCTTTAGTTCCACGTTAGTGAAATATAATAGTATCAGATTAATACTCTATAACGACTCCCTAAATATTGTATATAAGAGTACTTATCTTTTATCTTACATATTGACTGCTAATTCGTCATTTTTTGAATTTAATTAGTTGGATTTGTTTAATGATGGCTATTGACGGGCGTCAAATATTAGCTAAAAAAAATAAACAATATTAAAGAATTTATTCAATAATGATCTAAAAAATGAAACATCAAACAGACTGATGTTATTATGATTCTGTTCTGGGACCCGTTTGACCAACATGAACTCGACACTAAATTTGTATTTGAATTTTTTAATTTGACACGGTTTAATAAACAGGTCAATCCAGACACCACCGTCTATTAACCGTTTTAGGTTTAGATTTAATATGTGTAACCCGTTAACCCTTATAAGTAATTTATATAAAATAAATATATTTATAAATTATAGATTCATATATTTTTAGTCAAAATTTTAATATTAATAGAATATATGAAAAATCAATTTTTTTTATTAAAGTGAAGTTAATAATATCACAAAAAATAATATTAATTAATTAAATTATTTTCTTATATAATTAAACAGTTTACACATAATTGGAATTGTTATATTTAAACATGATTAATTAATTGGATTGGATGAACCATTTAATAGACGGGTAAGATTTACATTATATATGACGTAATTAATTAATTGAACTGTATCAAGTCAACAAGTCTAATAAACGGTTCGGATTAGAATAAAGCATAACACAATCTGTTTGACGTCCCTATCTCTTCCGACTTTAATTGTGGAAGCAATTTTCTTACGACTTTTCAGATAATTTTTTAATATTTTCTTTGTATTATTTTAATAGCTGATGACATCTGACAAAACAAGTGTCATTAAAAATTGATAAAATCATATCATCCCAACCAGAGCTCCAGATCAATCCAAAGTACTGTGTTCTAACGAAATGTATGATATTCAACTCCAAGGTAACTTAATCGAATTTCAATAACAAAAATTATAATAATAATGTATGTGCAACAGTGCAAGATTAGGTCCTCTGGGCTCCGGCAGCTTGATAATTCATATTCTATGTTTTGGTCATATTAAACCTTACGCAACGTAATCTTCTCATAAAAATAAACTTATGCAACGTAAGAAATAGATCAAAGAGCAGCAGATTCCAATCCAACGTGTGACATCTGATCATAGCAATTAAATTAAGCTAAATCCCCTCCCTCTCCCAAATTTGATTAATTAACACCTGGACAGATGACATTAATATTAATTAACAGCTGGACAAAACGGCATTTATTCGACATCAATTTTGTCTTAAACCAGTGTCAATCAGATCATTAATGCGTTTAACTTGTTGGTAACAGGTCAATTAAGTTGGCCGATATATTACTTACTCTATTAATATAGTAATACTAGTAGTAGTTAAAACATAAGGAATAGAATGAGCTAACAACTTTTTTCCTTTTAAAGGAGAATGGGGAGAGAGCCCCTTCAACCCCTGGGTTATCGTCGACGAGGGGTACGCCTGTACCAGGGACGATGATGATTCAGCTAAGCCCTCTCCGTCTGTTCCCGTCGCACATCTTTCTGGACGCGAGGTTTAGTACCTGTTAACGGCACTTCTGGAATTGGTTGTGGTAATGGTTCGCGTCTCAAGTTTTCGCCCAAAGTTACTCCCCTGTTCGATTCAATTGCCTCTCAAATCGCCTGAGCCTCAGACATGTGAATTGGCCCCTGTTTTTCCCTAAGTTGAAACCGCGCTGGCACAGTTGAATATCAAGTCCAAAATTTTGGCAAGATTCCTCTCAAGGTAACAGCAAGTTACAAACCCTAAATCGAAAATTTGGGAATATAGAATCGCAAGTTCAGTCGCACACCAACAATAGCAAACAGTAACTCCTTCAGCCAGTGCTATTCGCTGCAACTCCATCTTCCGCCATCCCCGCAAGTGCTATTCACCGCAATTGCTTTTCGCCGCCAGTCCACCTTCCGTCATCGCCGCAAGTCCACCTTCGTCTTGCTACTGTCTACATCTGAGGTGCACAATTTTGGCTCGCAGTGCAGGTACCAATTGGGCTTTTGTTCGCCTGGAATAATGTCGGTTTTAGTTACGAACTGTCGTGGCTTAGGTAATGTGGCGACGGTTCGTTGGTTGGTGGGTTTAGTGTCTAGACAAGCACCACTTTTTGTAATTCTCTTAGAAACTAAGCTTTCATCTTTTGAGATGCGCACGGTTGCATCTAGGTTTCCGGGGTATAGTTGGGTGGCGGGTGATAGTGAAGGTCGGAGGGGGTGTGGCCTTGTTTTGGCGGGACAATTTGAATGTTTCCTTGTCTAGCTTTTCTGCACATCATGTTGATGTTGTTGTCAGTCATTTTGGGGGTGTTCAGTGGAGGCTTACGGGTGTGTATGGATGGTCTCATGTAACTGACAAATGGAAAACATGGCGGCTTTTACGTTATTTGCATGCGCAGTGGACGGGACCTTGGGTTCTAGGTGGGGATTTCAATGAGTACTGAACTTGCGGGAACACCAGGGCCGGGGTTTTCGTTCCCAAAGGCAATGTCTTCTTTCCACTCATGCTTATCTGATTGCTCGTTGAGGGATTTGGATTCAGGGCCTTGCTATACATATACAAAGCGCGCAGACTTTCCTTTTCATGTTAAAAGTCGTTTGGATCGGTTTGTAGCGAATGATGCATGGTTAGCGCACTTTCCTAATGCACTAATGTTCATCTTCGTTGGGGACGACCAGATCACCGGCCTATAAAGTTAACCTTGCAACCATCCACTCGAGAGGACCAAGCCGTTCCGTTTTGAGAATTGTTGGGCTTTGAATGATCAGTGCCGTATTTGGGTTCAATCGGTATGGACTCATAATCCGCATTTGCATGGTTACACAGCCAAAGTCAAGGTTATGTGGTCAGGAGTTGCGTTCTTGGGGTGTTCGACAATTTGGTCGAGAAGAAAGCGCTGCGTCAGGCCCAAACAGAGCTCGACGCCTAGATCAACAGGCCCCAAGCCCTCAGAATGGCCGATGGAAGTCTTGTTCAGATACAGTGGATATGCTTTTGCATCGGGATGAGGTCCGTCTCCAAACAACGTTCCAGAATCAGTTGGCTTTCGGCAGGTGATAGGAATAATAAGCTATTTTTCAATAAGTTCGGGCCCGCTCACGTCGTAATGCCATTTATTCTCTTTCCTCACCTTCGGTCCCGCCTGCAACCTCCTGGGCCGGTGTGGAATATGTGGCTCGATCTTTCTTTCAAGAGCTTTTTACTACTACAAGCACCTCAGGCAGACCCACATCTCTGGCATGTGTTGAGGATCGTGTTCCTCCAGCAAGTTATCAGCCCATGGGCCAGCCTTTTACTCGAGCAGAAGTGGTTGCAGCTTATAAGCGTTGAATCCATCCAAGGCCCCTGGGCCTGATGGTTAATGGGGTTTTCTACGCACTTATTGGCCTATTATAAGTGAAGTTTATTGCCACAGCGTTACAGTTCTTAACACTGATGTTTGCCCTCGGATCTCAATCACAACTCATATCGCTCTCATTCCAAGAAACCGGGGGCCACCTCGATTACGGATTTTCGACCCATCCTTGTGTAATACAGTTTATCCGCGTCATTTCCAAGGTTCTTGTCAACCGGGTTCAGCATGTTCTGCCAGCAGTCATCTCTTCGAATCAGGGAGCTTTTGTGCAGGATCGTTAATCTCAGATCAGGTGCTGCTTACTCATGAGATTTTCTTAATTTTTTTTTTTTTTTTTGATGCGCACTTCAAAGGCCCACATCCGTGGTTTTTTTGCGTATAAGGTGGATATGTCAAAGGCTTTTGATAGGGTGGAATGGTCTTTTGTCTTGGACGTTTTGGCTCGTATGGGTTTTCATCCGGTTTGGATTCAGGCTGTTCGTAAGTGTCTTACAACAGCCACCATGTCTATGCTTATTAATGGTTACCCGGGTGATACATTCCGACCAGAGCGTGGCCTATGCCAGGGTGACCCTTTATCGCCTCTACTCTTCATTTGCTGCATGGAGGTTTTGACGTCTGCCATTACTCTTTCTGCACAGGTGAACCAATTTCAAGGCTTTTCCTTTCCTGGTCTCCCCTCGCCAATTACTAGCCTTCTGTTCGCGGATGACTGTATCTTATTTGGGAAGGCTTCGACCCCGAATGCTCAAGCTTTGGCTCACATCCTTGATGATTTTAAACAGGCCTCCGGCCAAAGTATTAATGTTGACAAGTCGGCTATTATGTTTTCCTCCCTTCTCCGCCCTGATATTCGCCAGGGAGTTGCGGGAGTGCTCAGTGGTCGTCCGGTTCAGGATTTGGGAATGTATCTGGGGTTCCCGGTGCAGGTGGGGCGCAATCGCAAGGCAATCTTTGCTTATATTAAGGACAGGGTTGCACGCCGTATTCAGGGTTGGTCTTCTAATACATCTCAAGCAGCGCGTCTCAATCTTATCAAGTCAATCTTGCAAGCCATTCCGACGTATGTGATGTCTGTTATTGCTTTACCTCAGTCGGTCCTCAATTCCATTAGGCGTATGATTTCTCGCTTCTGGTGGAGTGGTTCACAAACTACGAAAGGTATCCACTGGACGAAGTGGGAAGCTCTTTGTCTTCCTCTTTCCTCTGGTGGTTTGGGTCTTCGTGATTTGCGCAGTTTTAATCGTGCGCTTCTTGCCAAGCAACTATGGCGCATCTTAACCAACCGTGAGTCATTATTGTCTCAGTTCTACATGGCCCGTTATCTGGGCAACGGCCCCCTTCAGCTTCTTCAGCCTTTATCTACCGCAAGCCCCGTCTGGCGCGCTCTCCTTGGTGTTCGGGATTTGATACAGGTTGGGGCCAGGCGCCGAATTGGTAATGGTCTTTCTACTGCCATAAGTGATCGATGGCTTCCTTCCAAGGAGGGAGGCATGCCTTTTCTTTGGTCCATTCCACCATGTCACCAACAGGCTTCTATGTCTACTTTGATGTTTTCTCCTTCTGCCTGGAATGTTCCTCTACTTCGGACCATTTTCCACCCAGAGGATATTCAGCATATTTGTAATGTGCAATTGCCTGCTGATGTGCTCTCCCCTGACTCGTGGTTCTGGGGCCTCACCAGTTCGGGTCTTTACTCGGTTAAGAGTGCTTATCACTGTGATGTTGCGCTTTCTCGTCAGGCTCGTCCCTCTACATCTTCATCGAGTCCTTCTACCCAGGGTCTCGCCACTAAGCGTCTTTGGGCACTGGACTTGCCTCCGCGCATCCGTTTGTTTTTGGCTGGAAGCTGTTGCATAGAGCAGTGCCTTGCCGGGGTGTGTGGCTAATCGGTTGCATCGTCCTGATTTAGCAGCTTGTGCACTTTGTGGTGGCGATGAGACCCTCCTCCATGCTTTCTTTAACTGCCCATCTGCCACCCCCTTTTGGGACCGTCTACGCGTGCCTTTCACTCCGCCCGCTGGGCCCGATGCGGTTTTCATTGACTGGTACACTCACTCATGCGCTACCATGTCTCGGACCAGCCTGTCCTTGCTCACGTCGCTTCTTTGGCGTCTATGGTATGCCCGCTGTCAGTTTTCGCATGGGCGTGTGACCACTTTTGAAGCAGGATGGTTTCAGGCAGACAGTTTTTTTCCGTCTAAGCTCAGCTGCGACCAGGTTGTCTCACTTGCCCACTTTGGTGGATGCAAGAAGCTCCCATCCTTCCTGGGTGGAAATAGTGGATGCAGGCCTTGATCGGTTTGGTCGTTTTGGCTTAGCAGTAGTGGCAATGCAGCATGGTTCTATTATTGGTGCCGCAGTTTGGGTGGTCATACATCGCAACATCCTTCACATATGGAGGCAGCGGCCCTGCTTCTGGGTATTGATCTTGCTAAGCGTCTTCTTTTACCCACGTTCGCCTCTTGACAGACTGTAAAAGTGTTGTTGACCACCTGACAGCCTTTGGGCCCTCGAGCCTCCCAGACTGCACTCAGCATTTGCTCAATGAGGCCATGGCAAATCTAGCACCACTTGTAGACTTCCTATGCTTTCACGTTAATAGACTATGTAATTTTAATGCCCATAACCTAGCATCTTATGCTAGTAAGTCCACCGACTTCCCTTCCTATGTACTCACGTTGTTCTCTAATATTAATATAATCGTTTGCTTCAAAAAAAAAAAAAAACTAGTAGTTAAAACGAAATGAATGGATATATTAGTTACGGTCAGTGGTTCTATTATTTTTTATGTAGGTATTTTAAAAATTAGCAACTGATCGGTAATAGTATTAAGTGCGATAATTATTTTTATAAGAACCAACCTACTATAGTTAGTCCACATGCAATTATTTTATTTGCTGGTTAGTCATTAATGATTTTTTAGAAGTGGCCTAGCTAATTGGTATCAGTTCAAAGCTGTAACGCCTAGGCTGGGGTCTTCAAAGCTGTAACGCCTAGGCTGGGGTCCCTTACCCAGTTTCCCTCCTATAGAAAACGTGAATCGACAGGAAATCTTGGTACATTTACGTAAGATTGATTACAAAAAATATCGCCCCATATTACGAATAAGAAATCAACAACCTAAGTGAGTAGTGTGACGGTCATGATTAAAATATACTATATATATATATATAGATATTGAGTGCGTGGTATCCAACGGTGACTCTCCCCACACACGAGTCGGAGTCTATATACACATGCTAATGCTATGCTCCATCTCCACTACACTACAACATTACAGCCTTGCTGCCCTCTTCCCTCCTCCGATCCAAAATATACAGGCATAGGCGAAACCTTGAGTAGAGAGATAGAGACAAATACACTGCTTGATTACGAACACAAAAGAGCGAAAATGTCAGGAGGAGGTGGTCTTGAGGGGAAGTTGGTATCACCGGCATCAGCCAGAGTTCACACTCGAAAAGACAGTCCCACCTTCGGTGTTGGTACGTCTCTTTCAATCCTCTTATCATTTGAATCTTTTCTTCGGTTTCTACTGTTCTATACGCTTCGTTATTTTCAACCGTTTTTCAAAAGTTAGAAAGCTCCATCCAACAGATTGAATCTCCTTTCTTGATTCCGTTTTAAATATGAGAACTATATATTCTGATTCGAGAACCTAATTTCTGTTTGTGTAATTGACCGTTTATTATTGGAAGTCTCCATAGTGTTTAATTAATCTAGGCTTCTTTACCTTTACCTGGATGTAAGATTAACAGATTACCAGACAGCTTTTGTTTTGTTTTTCTACTTTGATCTTTTGTTAACCACACGAACAGCATGTCAAGATCCTGAAGATATTGGGATTTCGTCGCAATCCACTTTTTCCATTTTTGTTTTCTAGTTTTTTCTCTACTTTTTGTATGGTTGGAAGTTTCACTGTCGATGTTGATGCCAAAACTCTGCTGCCGGGTACGTCCTCCCATTCCCCTGAACCGTGGAATTTCGGGGGGTTGAAAAGGTTACTTTAAAAAGGAACTAAAATAAGGTTTCTTCTTTTCCAATTCTAAAGCTTGCTCTGTTTCATTTAACAGTTGGGAGGATTCTCGTGATCCTGATCGTGGGATTCTCAGCTTGGGCATTCCAAACCATGATACCACCACACCCAAAGATTTGTGGCTCTATTGATGGACCTCCAATTACAGCTCCCAGAATAAAGCTCAGAGATGGAAGACACTTGGCCTACAAAGAGTTCGGCCTTCCAAGAGACAAAGCTAAACATAAGTTTATTTTCGTCCATGGTTTCGACTCTTGCAGACATCATGTTCCCATTGCGCTACTTTCTCCTGTATGGGTTTTCTTTCCTCTTTTGCACTCCATACATGCATGTTTAATTCACAACATTGCACCTATCTATGATCACCTTACAATAAAGTAGCTAGCTAGCTAGCTAGCTCAGCTGTACTTGATAAACTGGTGTATGATTGATTTCCAAAGAATAGTAACAAATTTCCCTGCCACAGAGAAACAGGATACTTATCTTGTATGTAGTTATCAAACTTTACATGGGTTTAAAAAATTTCTACATTCAGGAAATGTATGAGAAGTACGGCATCTACATTGTGTCCTTCGACAGACCTGGGTATGGAGAGAGTGACCCACACCCAAAGAGAACCCCAAAGAGTCTTGCTCTCGACATAGAACAGCTAGCTGATCAGCTTGAGCTTGGACCCAAGTTCTATGTTACTGGGTTTTCCATGGGTGGACAAGTTATCTGGACTTGTCTCAAGTACATTCCACACAGGTATTACATAATTAAGTCTTGGCTTTTTAAAAAACTTGTTGACTCCAGTGGTCAATTGAACTTCACTCTCATAATCTCTCTCTCTATTCAAGGCTACTCGGAGCAACTTTGTTGACTCCAGTGGTCAACTACTGGTGGGACGGTCTTCCTAAGAACATAACATCAGAAGCATTCAAGATGCAGCTCAAGCAGGATCAATGGGCGGTGTGGATAGCTCACAATATCCCTTCCTTGACTTACTGGTGGAATACCCAGAAATGGTTTCCACCTTCCAGCGTCATTGCACATAGCCTTGACATCCTCTCCAAACAAGACCTTGAAATCATACAGCAGATTCCCAAAGATGAGGCCTTTGGATCCGTACGTACTGACCCAAATTTCTTTCTTCTTTCCTTAGATATACACCTTTATTGTATTCTTGCTGTACGTTGGTGCTGAACAATTGGATACATGATACTGTTTCAGGGTTTGCCTAGACAACAAGGAGAGTATGAATCCATCCACCGTGACATGAAGATTGGATTCGGAACTTGGGAATTCTCTCCTCTTGAGCTGACCAATCCCTTCCCTAATGGAGAAGGGACTGTTCACCTCTGGCAAGGAGATCAAGATGGGCTGGTTCCTGAGACTCTGCAACGTTACATAGGCAAACAGATTCCATGGATCCACTACCATGAGTTGCCTGGGTCTGGTCATTTGTTCCCCATAGCCAAAGGAATGGCTGATAACATCATCAAGGCACAGTTATCTGTCCAGAATTAGTGATAAACTGAAACTTTAATGTACTGGGTTTTGGTTCTTCACTTAGTTCACATGTGTTATTTAGCTGTAACTTCTGCACTAGGAAAGTTCAATTCGTTCACTCGATTTTCATGTCATGCGATAGGGTGGAATAATCTATTGAAAGCAAATTATTATCTGTTGGATCTCTTCATTTCGGTTAGTGTCAACCTGTAAATATTGACCGAATGGTTGAGTAGATAGAAAATTGATCAATATATAGGGATGATTAGCCAAAAATGACGGCCAAAACTGATAATCACTTTTTTAAGGAATCTGAATATGGTTACTTATATATAGAGAGGTCCTAATAGACAAGTAAAAGAGAGACCCCGACTTTCATAATGTCATTAAAATTGATTGCATCCATGCGAGAACCTAAAAGATTTCAATAAGCCACAAAAAGATTAAAAGCCGGTGTTTGAAAATGATGATGGATGAGACGCCCTTTTTATTTTTGATAAACTTGTTCTCCCATATATTAACTTATCCAAACAAAAGATAGATTAAAAGAGCACAAGCTCTTTCAATCTGTAAAGTCCGCATCCACCTTACAAGCAGTATAAATACTAAGGGGAACATCCTCCCCTATCCACCACTGATCCCTATCCAGAATAGGATATCCTAGATTACAAACAAGTCTTATAGGATAATTATCATAAGAGTTCCATTGCCACAAATAATGTTAGAGAACAAGGTCATAATATTCCAAACATTTGACACTTCCTGCCAAATAGAATTGTCCCATCTACCAGCTCCTCTGAGAACATCTTTGAAATACTCCTTCGCTGAATCAAAGCAAATGTTATGGCTACCTGCAGACAGTATATTGTGAGTGGTTGGAACTGGTGTAATTAAAACAAATGAAAAAGAAATTAAAAACTCAAAATACCTTACGGGCTGCAAACAAATCCCGGTCGCAGTAGTATAGTAAAGTGTAGGCGACCGGATATCGAACCGTGGGACTAAGGGGAATTATTAAGTACCTAAGCTTTGTCACAAAAAGGGGGATTAATTGACTTGTTTTTACAAATAAAAAGGAAAGATAAAATAAACAAAGTAAAAGGTAAATTAAACGGACTCTGGGTTCAGGTTTATATAGTCTGCTCTTTTATGCTATGTCTACCGGTTTTATTATAATAGTTTGGCAAAATTCCTGTTACTATCTTAAGGACTAAATCATAGACTCAAAAGAACTCGTTTACCAGAAAATGCTCGATCTAATCTAGATTCGAGCAAAACACATGTAAACGGACATTAAGCGCGAGAAATTGTGTTTGCGTCTGAAAATACTAACTTATAAAAATAAGCTTTCTCCAGATTTACGGCTTAATTAACCTATCTATTTATCACGGGTCTGATCAAAATAGATTTAGTAAAGCATTTTAATAAATCCATGTAATTTATTAAAAAGGCGAGAGATAAGCTTTAATCGTAACAAACTGTATTAAAACAAAACCAGTAAAACATATTGCATAATTAATACAAACACATAATAACCATTCCCAGAGTATACATATTCTAGCCTAACATATTAAATAGATAAACAGAAACAAGAGTAGTAGAAATCATCGACTCCTGGATTTGTTCTGCTATTTGAATACGTGGGACTAGAGGTGGTTATGGTGGAATGAAAAGAAAATAAAATGAAGAAGATGGGAGAAGAGAAATGGGATGGACGTGAGGTTTGTGGTGTAGTGGATTGATGATGGATGGATTTAAGGGATGATGAAGTACTGGGTTTATATAGAAGAAAGGATGAGGAAGAAGACAGAGCTGGAACAACGCGTGAGGATTTTAAGGAGTGCAGTGGGGCGGCGCAACGCGTGAGGAATTTCAGGACTGTCGACCGGCGCCTGATATTGCTGATCGGGTAGATGAATGTGTTTGCAGGCGCCGCAAAATGGCGAAGACGACAGCAAATCTGTCGCGTTAATTTCTGGATCTGTATTGCATTTAGAGGCGTCCGCGTTTGTGTCCTTGCTTATTTCCCCGGACGTCTCATTCCTGTCCGGCCTTATATCCACGGACAGGCCACGGACGTCTCCTTCTTGTCCGGCCATTTTTACACGGACATGTCTAATTTCCAGTCCCTTGTCCGCCCTCTGTCCGGCCAAAATTCCACGGACATAGTTGTCCTGTCCGCCCTCTGTCCGGCCAAACTTCCACGGACATGTATGGACATTTCTTTGCTGTCCGACCAATTTTACACGGACATAACATGTCCTTGTGTGTGTGTCCTGCCTTTTTTGGGCGGACATAACATGTCTATGTGTGTTGTCCTGCCTTTTTTCCACGGACAGGTGCAGATTTTGACATGTCCGGACCAGTGTCCGGACCAGTCTGGTTCGGACAGGTCAATGTTTCGGACGACGAAAATTGGTTTGCTCCTAAAATATTCGTTTCAGTTCCGATTTAAGATCCGTTTGCGCCCACGTGTTCGTCTCTTCGTCTACTTTGCTCCTAGCTTGGTTTTCCTCATGTTTAAACAATAAATTTGTGAGATAACCAATAAAACATAAACTAGAGGAAAACTAACCAAAGTGGAGAAATGAGCAAGAAAAGTGCTGATATAATATATGAAATACACCCATAAAACATGCTCATTTGGACACTTATCACACCCCCACACTTATCTTTTGCTTGTCCTCAAGCAAATCCATGTCCCCAAGTAAGTAGGGAATGCTCAATACTAACAAATATTATTATGAAGGGTAGGATAAAGAGGTGAACAATACATGATCTTAAACTTTTCGAGGAGTGTGATCCATCAACTACTGGTGGCACAGGTGTGCTCAGGGTAAAAACAAAATATAGAGTTTCGGGGTATGATCCAGAGTGCTTCAATACTTCTCAGTTAAGGTGACTTTGAGAACTTTTACCACGGCCAACTTCTCTCAAGAATGGGCATTGAGGAGAAAACAAAAGGAAAAATAGATTTATGCATTTGTTTCACTTTTGCATAAGAGATGAGAAGATAATATGTAGGCATCAAGCTTTTGTATTTAAGAAGACTCAACTCTCTTTGTTGGTTACCAATGGTGTCTCGCAAGTCCCTTGTTTATTATTATTTTTTTTCTTTTTGACAGAGAAGCACCCCTTAGCAATCCCTAAGAAAGAAGACAGAAGGAACCCCTGAGCGATAAAAATCCAACCATTTCAGATCATTTGATCACACCGCATAAAAATGCTCCTCAAAAGTAATCAAAATGAAAAATTTTGTACCATTTATCCCACAATTCATAACAGTATTTATTCATAAAGAGAACAACCCACATATAAAGGGTCCATGATATTGAATTTGGAAAAACGCAAGATAAGTAGAGAGATTAAACATTTAAGCAATGTGTCAATTAAGAGAGACTTAAGACGAGCGACAGAGAAGTGAGTCCTCCCCCACACTCAGACTAGAGCAATGTCCTCATTGCGTAGGAAGAATTAAATTAACGAGGTCATGCAATCTACCAGAGTTCTCACACTATGCAGAGCAGTAAGGAGTATGTAAAAATTTTAAGTGCAAAGCAAAGAGAATGTACTCCCTAGAGTTCGCAGAGTGTGTAGAGTAGCTCCCCCACACTTGAGTTCAGCTGTAGGAATGTGCAAGATGTTCCTGTAATAAATATTCTAAACAGCCAGAAGAACTCAAGTTAATTCTCCTCGTTCTCTCTCCTTTCTTTTTTTATTTATTTTACATATATATATATATGGAAGAAATAACATAAAACAAAAATAGTAGGATAATAAAATGTAACCACTGGGTTGCCTCTCAGTAAGCTGCCCGTATTTATAGTCTTTGGCTAGACTCCCGCTTCGTTATCCTGGATCAAAAATAAAAGTAAACAATAGTTTTGCCAGGAAAACGAAGTTAGCAGTAATTATAAACAAACCACCTGGATCAAAACAAAACGTCACCTCGGCAAATAAAATAGGAAAATACTCCACAAAACCTGGTGTTTGAGAAGGTACTGCCGATAACGTAGTTCTAACAGAAGACTAGGTGGTGATGACTTTTCTTCCTCAAATTGGAGGATGTAAACATCCTTTCCTTGTTGTTGTCGGGTTTAGAGGAAGAAGAAGAAGAAATAAAATCGGGAACCGGAAATTTTTTTTAAAAAAATGCTGGGCGCGTCCGCTCTGTGTCCGTGCAAATATGGGCGGACGCGTTGTCTCCTTCCTTGCGTCCGGCTTGCGTACGGCCTTTTAAGGGCGGACGTGTGACCCGTCGCTTTTTTTTTATTTTTTTATTTTTGATTTTATTACATATAGGCGTCCGTGTTTGTGTCCGCCCTTAGAAGGCCGGACACAACTAAACTTCATTTTTTTTGACTGATTTAAATAAACCGAAAACAAAGAAACAAAAACAAGCAAAAACAAAAATACATGCAGTAAATAATTAAAATAAGAAGGGCAGAATTTAAATGACAGGAATTTAAAGAACTGGAATTTAAATGACAGAAAATTAAATGACTGAAATTTAAATGTTAGAAGTTAGATTGCTAAAATTTAAATGTTAGAAGTTAGATTGCTGAAATTTAAATGACAGAATTTAAATGTTAGAAATTAGATACTGAAAAGTAAATAACTGGGAATTTAAATGACAGAAATTAGTATAAACAACAAACATAATAATATAGACAAAATATAGTAGATAATTAGTATAAACAACAAACAAAATAATATAAACAAAATATTATAACATAGCAAGTGAATTATCCGGAGCTTAGGGACTAGAATAAATCTAGTCCCCGACAACGGCGCCATTTTGCAGACAGTATATTGTGAGTGGTTGGAACTGGTGTAATTAAAACAAATGAAAAAGAAATTAAAAACACAAAATACCTTACGGGCTGCAAACAAATCCGGTCGCAGTAGTATAGTAAAGTGTAGGCGACCGGATATCGAACCGTGGGACTAAGGGGAATTATTAAGTACCTAAGCTTTGTCACAAAAAGGGGGATTAATTGACTTGTTTTTACAAATAAAAAGGAAAGACAAAATAAACAAAGTAAAAGGTAAATTAAACGGGACTCTGGGTTCAGGTTTATATAGTCTGCTCTTTTATGCTATGTCTACCGGTTTTATTATAATAGTTTGGCAAAATTCCTGTTATTATCTTAAGGACTAAATCATAGACTCAAAAGAACTCGTTTACCAGAAAATGCTCGATCTAATTTAGATTCGAGCATAACACATGTAAACGGACATTAAGCGCGAGAAATTGTGTTTGCGTCTGAAAATACTAACTTATAAAAATAAGCTTTCTCCAGATTTACGGCTTAATTAACCTATCTATTTATCACGGGTCTGATCAAAATAGATTTAGTAAAGCATTTTAATAAATCCATGTAATTTATTAAAAAGGCGAGAGATAAGCTTTAATCGTAACAAACTGTATTAAAACAAAACCAGTAAAACATATTGCATAATTAATACATACACATAATAACCATTCCCAGAGTATACATATTCTAGCCTAACATATTAAATAGATAAACAAACAAGAGTAGTAGAAATCATCGACTCCTGGATTTGTTCTGCTATTTGAATACGTGGGACTAGAGGTGGTTATGGTGGAATGAAAAGAAAATAAAATGGAGAAGATGGGAGAAGAGAAATGGGATGGACGCGAGGTTTGTGGTGTAGTGGATTGATGATGGATGGATTTAAGGGATGATGAAGTACTGGAAGATTGTCCTTTGCCCCATAGAAGAAGCAGTTAGTCAATTCCTCAATACGCCTAGCAAGGTTATCCTGGCACGGAATGATATTAATCATGAACTTCCAGAGGTTTAGCTTCACCCTAGGGCAACAAATGGTGGAGATGATTTTGTTACACACTCTGCTAGCAAAGTGAGATGGATTCGAAGTGCTCTCGGTGACCAACTCATTCAAAAGGCTATTGTAAGCCGATTTGACCGAGAAATTACTATCTTTTGAATGAATCCATCTCCACTTGTCACTCCCAACATTTCCATCAGCCGAGGACGAGCTAAATTCCGCTTCATGTTGAAATTTGGTAACATTCCTGAATAAGTCCAAAACAGATGAGATAGATTTCCAAATTGGTTGAGAATCTCTAATGTTGGTATTAGGGTAATAGATATTTTTCATGACTTGAGCCACCAAGGAATCAGGGAAGATTAACAATCTCCATAGCTGCTTGGCTAAGAGAGCTTTATTGAGTTCTTCCACTTCTTTGAACCCTAAACCACCCTTTTGCACTTTGTTGCTAACTTTGGACCATTTTATCCAATGAAGGGACTTTCTTTCCACTCTACCACTCCATCAAAAAGATGAGAAGGCTGAATTAAGCTTGGATATGATGCTCTTTGGGAGAGGGAAGAGGGACATGGTATAGTTAGGGATAGATTAAAGAACGTTAAAAACCAAGATGGATCTAGCTGATTGGGCCATAGGTTTTGACCAGTTGGAAATTTTTTTGTGAACTGAATCCAAGAGATGAGTAAAGAGGTCATATTTCTTCCTACCAATTTTGAGGGGAAGGTCAAGATACTTGGAATAGAAAGGAACCTCTTGTACATTAATCATGTTGGCTAGATTGTCTTTGATTATGGGGTATAGTTTTTTGCTAAAAACAAGCTCGGATTTGGCTAGGTTGATTTTGTGACCAGAGGCATAAAGAAATCTGGTTAGGGTCTGGTTCAGAAAAGACATATTTATGGGAGTGGCCATACCAAATAAAAGGATATCATCAGCAAAAGCTAGGTGGGAGATAGAAGGGCATTGAGAGGTGAGTTTAATACCTTTGAAATCACCACATAGGTCAGCTTTGTTCAAGAAACTAGAAAGAGCTTCTTGGGCCAAAATAAATAAGAAAGGAGAAAGAGGATCCCCTTGTCTTATACCCCTGGACTGATCGAACGACATACCTGGTTTACCATTGATGAGGATTGAGCATCTAACAGAGCGAACGCAATTCATAACTGGATTGGTCCAATTCGGAGGGAATCCCATTGAAATGGCACATCATGAAGGAAGGACCACTCTAAGCTGTCATAAGCTTTGCTAAGATCCATCTTAAGAGCAAAAAAACCTCTCTTGGTAGCTTGGTTCTTCTCTATGAAATTGTGCAACTCTCCTGCAAGGATAAAATTATCCGTAATTAATCTACCCTTCACAAACCCAGATTGGTTTTGGGAGATAATATGAGGTAAAATATGCTGGATTCTGTTAGCTAATGTCTTGGATGTGATCTTATAGATGAAGTTGCACAACACAATCGGCCTGAATTTATCAATCTCCGTAGCTCCAATGATCTTAGGAATGAGAGTAATGAAGTAATCATTCAGAGAAGTAGGTAGGGGCTGCCCTCTAAGAATAGGCATAACTGCCTCAATAATCTGGTTGCCAATAATGTGCCAAAAGGTTCTGTAGAACTTCCCATTGAAGCCATCCGGTCCAGGGGCTTTATCTGATCCGAGATGTTTCACTGCTGAGAAAATTTCATCCGCAATATACGGTCTATTAAGCTCTGAGATAAATCTGGGATCAAGTTTACCCTCCACAACTGAGATAAAATCATTATCAGTCTGAGGCCGAGAAGAAGAAAACAAATCCAGAAAGTAGTTTCTAGCTATTTGCTCAATATTGTGCCATGAGTATTGCATCACTAGTTCAGGATCCTTAAGACCAAAGATTTCTTTAGATCTTCTAATAGAAGAGGCTCTCGCATGAAAGTAACCAGTGTTCTTGTCTCCTTCCTTGATCCAACAATCTCTAGATCTTTGCTTCTACCATATTTCTTCACAAAAAGCGAGGATCTCAATTTCCATTAGTAATCTCTTTCTGTTATTGATAGCTCCCAGAGAGTTGTTACTAATTGAGATTAATCCAAGTTCCTTCTTCTTTGAAATGATCTTCCACTTAATCTTAGATATAGACTAGCCCTTTCAATCACTAAGCTTTCTAGCGCATTGTTTGAGAATATTAGTGATATCTAAGTCTTGGGTGTCCCACACTTCCTTAACAATCTCGGCACATTTATCATCCAAGCACCAACCGTTCTCAAATCTGAAGATTCTTGCTGGTATTTTGTGGTTTCCAAAGAATCTGGTAAGCAGAGGGCAGTGATCAGAATCTTCTCGAGCCAGATGCTCCACTGAAATATTAGGAAATATGGTCAATCCAGAAGTGGAGCATAAAACCCTATCTAGTCTACTATGGGAGTTAAACTCCCCTTCTCGACAGTTGGTATATGTGGAGCTTTCTCCAAAGAAGCCAATATCATGAAGATCACATTCCGCAAGAACATTCCTGAAGGGGGACATATGAACCTCCTGCCTAATTCTACCACCTATCTTTTCCGAAGCAAATAGGATTTGATTGAAATCGCCTGCTATCACCCAAGGGAGATAGACTTGTTTACTGAGCAAGAGGAGTTTCCAGGATAAGCATTTCAGATTCCAGTTGGCCCATCCATAGAAGCCTGTAAATTGAATTGCAAATCACCAGGAAACATGAAAACTGCAGACATATGATGATCGGATTGAGAGATCATAGAACATCCGAAAAAATTCTTCCACATGAGGTAGAGTCCACCACTTCTACCTCTACTAGCCACAGTTATACCAACATACTAAGGGAACTTGCCAAAGAACTTAGCGATTTGTGAGTTTTACTAAAAAATATGATATCAGATTTGTGTTTCATAATTAGACTTTTAACCCAAGAAACTGCTTTGGGATGTCCCAATCCCCTACAATTCAACGTCAGGCAGCTCATATAAAAAAACATAACACACAGCACGACCGTAGAACAACACTAGGAGAATCAGACCACTGAGAGTTAGCATGTTACCCTTTCAATAGCTCCCCGCAAAAGGATAACAGCTCAAATTGGGACAAGGAGCCAAATCCCAAACAGATCAAAACCTGAAAACCACCTCTGGCAGTACACCGCAAGAAGACAACAACTAACTGAAGAGAGCTTAGTGGTTGCTAAACAGACAGACCCAAATAGCTCACAAACTAAGCCTCCCATACAGAACCGTCCTGATCAGACGAGAAGCACAACAAGAAGGACCGGGAACAGACAAATAGAAAGTGATACGAAATTACCAATTTGAGGAGGTATAAATCGATCCACACAAGTCTCCCTGAATTAACAAAGGAGAAAACCACAACGATGTTTGTCTCTGATTTCACTATCAGACGAGAAAATGACGGAGAAGTTTGCTATTCACTCCGACGATAAGATGACGATGATCTGGATGAGGACAATAGATTAGCGATTCACACCAAAATCCCTTGGTAATTGAGGATTCTCTCCAACGCAAACGTCTTAAAAACCTCTACAAACCCAAAATAGGTAGTATTGGTAAAAATTCACGCTCATTTTGCTGTGAGCAGGAGTTAAAAAATCACCTCCTAAATCATCTCTACGAGAGCGATAAAAACTACTGTAGCCCTAATTTAAGAGCGTACATTGGTCATTTGATGGATGAGACGCCCTTGATACACCTTCTTGTTGACTAGTCAAAGATCAAATTGATGCATGCCACTCAACATTCTTAAGCTCCATTCTATAGAACTGCATTCAAGACTCCATTGGGATGTCTCCTTTCAGGTTAGTATATGGTAAGTCTTGTCATTTGCCTGTGGAGTTGGAGCACAAGGCATACTGGGCACTTAAGGCCCTTAACTGTGATATTCATGCTGCTGGTAAGAAAAGGAAGTTTCAGCTCTCAGAGTTAGAGGAGCTAAGGGATCAGGCTTACAATTGTGCAAAAATCTATAAAGAGCGCACCAAGAAGCTCCATGATCAGATGATTCAGAGAAGGGACTTCAAAGTTGGAGATTGGGTGCTGCTCTACAATTCTAGATTGAAGCTATTCCCTGGGAAACTTAAGTCCCATTGGGCCGGTCCTTTCAAAGTTGTTGGTATCACTTCTTACGGGGCCCACGAGCTTGAGAATAAACAGGGTGAAATTTTCAAAGTCAATGGGGCTCAATTGAAATTATATTGGTAGTGCTGATGCTAATCTTGATTTACATGCAGTATCTTTTGTGCAGGATCAACCGGCTGCCCTAGATGCTTCAACCCTTTCGAAGTCGAAAGATAAAAAGAAGAGAATTCCTTGGAGACTTCGATATGCATTCAGGAAACTTCGAGATCTCACTCTAGGATGTGGTGGTATTCCCAGCCATACTTCCTCTTCTTCTGATCAGTAAGCTTGGGAAGTCTAGCCAGAGACTTTAAATCTGGGCAGCTTGGTGGGAGGCAACCCACCGGTTTGTGTCTCTTTTCATTTTCTTAGTTAGTTGTTTGTTTTTTTCTCTTTTAGCTTGTGGTGTGTTGACTAGTGCTATGCTCACTACAAGAGCCTTGGCTCTTATTATTTTTCTACTAATGATTTTGTCTGGTTCCACTTTAGTTCTTCTGGCTTTTCAGATAATATTATCAGCTTGCTTACTTCATCGTTTAGCTGAACTCAAGTGTGGGGTTGGCCTTGCTACACACCCTGAGCGGTCTCTAGGGAGTATTCTTTACTTTTCTACTCTTTTATGTTTTACACGCTCCCTTCTGATCTGATGTGTGTGATTTTGTTTCCCCCGTTGGATTGCTTGCGCAATGTTAATTCTTCCTAAGCAATGAGGACATTGCTTCACTCTAAGTGTGGGGTGGGGTAAGCTCCTTCGCCGCTTGTTTTTTGTGCGTCTCTGAGCTTTTTTCTCTTGCATTTGTTAAAGTTTAGTTGTGATTGCTCAACTTGGCAGGAAGTCATAGAGAAAGTATAGTTGGTTAGCTGATCTTGGGGTGTAAAATTTTGAAAATTTCTGGGTTTTAATTGCTGAATTGAAGTCTTTGTTCTAGAAATGCTTAAACAAATGAGTATATTCTCCATCTGAACTTTGTTCTTAGCTTTGAGCCTTGGAATGAACTGGATTGAAATGGTTGAAAAAGAACAAGGCAAGGTACTCCGCTGATCCTAAGCATGCTAATTCTGATCCAAAATCAGGCCTCGTCCACTTGGTTATTAAGTCCTTTGGGGTGCTTTATCACCTAGCTACCTAAGGTCCTTGTGATCTGGGATAGTTGACCCAAAGCCGCTACATGGGTGGAGAGAAAAGTATGTGGAGAAAGAAATTTAAAGCGCTTTAATTGAAATATTTATGCAAATGCTATGCTGAATTTAGATTATTTTCTCTTATGGATCAAGAGTATGTGGCATTGAAAGGTACGATGGAATATGATCTTACTTCATGCCCCTTGTCGTTTCTGTGGTTTGTGAAGGAAAAAGGTGGATTGGCTCAAGGTTAAAGACAAGGCTCTTATGGTTTTATTTCTCATTTGTTAGCTTTGAATGACTTCATGTTTATGGAAAGAATGAATTGTTTTTAATAATTTGAATTTCCCCCTCGATTGGTAAAGCTAGCAATACCTTTCTTCTGTGCTCTTCCTTTTTTGTTGAGTTCCATTAGCTTGGCTTTATTTGTGCCTGAGATTTTTGCTTGGGGACAAGCAAAAGGCTAAGTGTGGGGTGATTTGATAAGTGTGAAGTTGATATAGTTTATAGGTGCTAAATTTTTTTTTGTAACATTTTTATGCGCTTTCTCACACTTATCCTATGCTTTTCATGAGTCTTACTTTGGGCAAGAACTGATGCAAATTTATATTTTAAAATCAGGAAATGATGGTGAAAATGCATAGTTCTCCTCAAGAGCTTTCCAACGCCGCAAACGGGGAGCAAATCGGAGCTCAAACGAAGAATCTGGACCTTGTCGAAGTTTGTGGAAAAAAAGACACAAATATTGAAATACCCCGAACTTAAATATAGGGGTTAAAATTAATCTAATACGTATTTAAGGGCCTAAGGGTACCTAATTAATACTGGTAAGGAAAAATAAATCCAAAAGAATAAATAAACGCTTAAAAAGCGGAAAGCGCTAAATAAGCGTTAAATAACCATAGGAGGTATGAGACCTCGGTTAGAGTATTATAGGGATTCTAAAGGTTTAATAAGACCTAAATAATATATGAGAACAACTCCCGAAGAAAACGGATCCTTAAAATGGATTAAAACCACTAACGAACCTTAAAGCACGTTTTTCGAGGTAACTGGGAAAACGTGTCTTTAAGCGGGTCAAATAGACTCGTAACAATTTTGGTCAACTAAATAATCATTAATAAATATTAGTGAAGCTTTAGGACCAATAAAATCAATAAAACGAGAAATTAGTAAAAACTGTCAAAAACGAGAAGTTGTGGGGTAGAAACATAAATAACCAAAACTTATGTGTCCACTTTGAAAATAAAAAGTAAAAGTGGTATGTGTGTGCTGTGTGTGTCCGATGGGGACTCCCCCTCTCACACTCTCTCACACACTCACCTCTTATTTACAAAACAACAAAACTAATAAAGTAAACTAACCTACTTTATTACCTTACTCACTCACACACTCTCTCTCCTACTCCCCATTCTCTTCTCTCACGTGAACCCCCACCCTCTCTCTCTCATTTCTTCCTTCTCCTTCCCCAAGCGATTTCCATGGAAGCTTGAGAGAACCCACTAAAAACCTCACTTCTCTCCTCTTGTAACCCCTTCAAATCTCTTCCAAAAATTATAAAAACTACACCATTGGAATCCTCTCATCAAGAGCTACATTCCTATCTTTTCAAAAATCGAAAACAACAACTTTCATCTCCATGGGTATGGAGCATTTGGAGCTTCAAGACCACCATTAGAAGGCCCTCCTTCTCCTTGTTCTTTTAAGGTAAAAATATTCCTAAAAACTCCATCTTTTTCTAGCCTCAAGGGCAAAACGAAAATGAAAACTAAAACCCTTGTTGCTCCTTGTATCCTAGCCGATTTTGGCATCTTGGTGGAGTTGGAAACTTTGTTCTTGAGCCACTCCAAGCTTTGTTTACACCCTTGGAAGGTAAAGGAAATTCTAAACCCTAAACCTTACATTAAAACTTGAATAATGTTAGGGTTAGTTTTTAGTATTGAAGTGTGTATATATATGTGGGCTGTAGTGTTAGAATTTTGGTTGCTAAACCGGTGGGAAGAGGAAGAGGAAGGAAAGAGAGAAGGAAGAAGCAAGAAGGAGAAAGAGAAACTAGAGGAAGAAAACAAGGTAATTAAGCTCACCCATGTGTAGTCTTGTATTTGTATGCGTAACAGATTTTAATGGAGTAAAAATTTACATTGTAAAATGGTAGTGTGGTAGTAGTGTGATGTGTAGGAAGGAACAAGCTTTAAATCCTTATAAGACACTGTAAAAACTGTTACAAAACAGATTGGGAATGAAATGTTAAGTGCAGGAGTTTTGGTAGTGTTTTAGTATTGGTAATTGTGTATGGGAGCTTGTATATTGATGTTGTGTATAAACAGGTGAGATGATGTTAATGTGTGAGGAAACATTGCGGTGAGAGTGTATAAAATATACGGGAGATGATGGCAAAATTTGCCTAGGATTATAACACTTAGTGAACTAAAAACTAGGTGGCTAATAGATGTTGTAACAGATTTTGATAGAGAAAGATAAAGGAGTAGATTTGGAGAGATAGATAATGTATTGTGATGTACTCGGAACTCTAGAGATGACACTAGAAGAGGTGGTTAGAGAAGGGGAGAGTAAGTGTCAAAATCTGTAGCAAAGAGGTATTAGATTGCATTGTGGAACTAAGAAAAAATAGTGTGCAAGATTTGGTAAAATGAATGATGGACTGGGATATAGATGGTACAATTGCTTGGAAATGAATTGGCTTGGTAAGAGGAGGTATTTGGGATGCTAGGAGTGACATTGGTGGAGGAAGTATTGGATGTTAGAAGTTGGAACAAAAATCTGTAGCATTGAAGGATGCAAAACTGTTGTAAGTGTAGAAGGGAAGTGATGAAATTGTGTAAGTTGATTGATGGATTTAGTAAGAATTTGGTGGATAAACTAAGGCAATTTGAAGGGCCTAGGTAGTGTTTAAACATGTGGGATTACATGTAAGAAGATTGGAGAAACAATGGGTAAAGTATAGAACTGAAAACAGAAATAAAAATGCAAATACTGGGCTGGACCGAACTTGCGACCGGACTTGCAAGTTCGGTCGAGCCCAGATTTACAAAGACGGGAATGCTTCTGGAATGGACCAAACTTGCGACCGGACTTGCAAGTTCGGTCGGACCAGAAAAATTCTCCCGTCAGTTACCTTCTGGAATGGACCGAACTTGCGACCGGACTTGCAAGTTCGGTCGGCCAGAAAAATTTCCGTCTTGTAAGTTACTGGAATGGACCGACCTTGCGACCGGACTTGCAAGGTCGGTCGGGCTAAAATTTTCATTAAGTAACTCACTGGAATGGACCGACCTTGGGACCGGACTTGCAAGGTCGGTCGGCCCTGGAATTTTCGCCCGATGTAGCCTACTGACTTGGACCGAACTTGCAAGGTCGGTCGCAAGTTCGGTCGGGTCAAAACTTACAAAAAAAAAACTATAAGACTATGGTTAGTAAGTGTATGTATGTATATGTATACCCACCTATACATACGTGCATACATATGTAAGTATACCATTGTTAAGCAATGAAAAGTAAGTAAATAAAATGTAAGTATAAGAATGTGAAGACTTAGTAAGTATGAGTTAGGAAGCGTAAGGGTAACTGAATTAAATTAATGATAGTTAGATTAATTGTTCGATTGTATGTAAATCATAGGATTTGATTTTTGAACACCGGAGGAACATTGGGATACAAGTACCATGGTGAAAGGTATGATTTCTTCATGCCCTGTATCCTAATCTGGTTACCCCGATTTGTGTGCTTATTTGATCACCTAATAAGATAAATGCATGAATCGGACTATATTGCACTTACTTGTGCTTGTTTACATTGTTCTTGATATTTGTCTTGAACAATAGTTTGTATAATTCATGAAACATATGAATGATGATGAAGTGTATTGTATTTTGTAGTGTACTTGTATATTGTAATGTATTTTGTGTGGATGTGTATATGAGTCTTGTATTGTATTATTGTGGCTTGAATGAATGACTTCTGCTAATTCCTAACTACCTAACTCCTAACTTAAGTGAGTAAACCGGAATGAGTAGAAGTCCGATATAGTTTCGGCCACGCGTGAGGATGCGGAGTCACAAGAGGTTGGCTGCAATTCCTGACTCTTAAACTGGTCCGCGGCCCAAATCCCTTAAATGGGTAGCATCCCGGATTGGTGAGTCAAGTAAATCCCGGAGGTGGACGGTGTAGTCCCCAGGGCCGGAGGTCCCGACTTTAACTTGAGTAAGAGTAAGAGTAAGTAAGTATGGATCCGTAAGTATGTATGAGTATGTATGCGTATGTATGAAGTAACGAGTAAAAGAGTAATCTCCACCCGATTAACCCGCCAATGAAGCTAACAAGAATTGTATATTGTGTATGTATATGTGTAATTCGGAAAAAGGTAAGTATGTATTGAATGGTTTATGTTGTACTTCTTGTATGTAATGAAGTGTATGTATGTGTGTATGTCTGCGTAATGTATTGCAATATTATGTATAAGAGCATGTATGCATGTATGTTTGAATGAAATCAACCGCATGTATACGACCAAGTGGTCGGCGTACCCTCACTAGTACGCGGGGTATGCGGTTATCATGCGCAGCGAAAGCTGACCCCCTAGGGGGAACGTTTTTAGTGTGCAGGTACCGAAGCGAATATGGTCAAGATAAGAGACCGGAGGCACACCCTTGTAATTAGAAGCAAGTAGTTTGTGAGGAACGGGTAGTAAGTAGTCTCGTAGTGAGTACGTATGAACCTTGAAGAGGTAGTATACTTGTATAAGTATCTTAGTAAACTCGGTATGTGGATTATATGGTATTGTATTTAAAGTATTGTATCAAATGGAAGATTGTAGCATGTATTGGTATATGGAGTGTGTATGGTAGATATGTAATACTCGGGATTCCGGTCCATCAGACCGATGCTGTATGTAGAAGTAGTAGCCTTGTTAGTCACGTGGGTGACTAACGGCATTGTATCACCCACATTATGTAAGTATGTATCCGCTGCGTGTATCTGATGTGTAAGGAGATTGGACGGTAAGCACTGTATTAATGGTAGGGGTGTTACAAAAAGTGGTATCAGAGTGAAGTATCGCTCTGATGACTGGAAATACTGAGTTTAGGAATACCGAGCTAGGAATTAGAAGCTTAGGGCTAAGGGCTAAGTGTTAGCATTAGAGATATGCTAGTTAGGAACTACCGGGAGTACCGGATACCTACAATACCAGTCCCGCCCGCCGCAGACCCCACTGTATAACTTGGGAAAGGACGCCAGAGAGAAGAAAAGTCTTCTCATACTCGGGGAAACCCGATCTGGCAGTTGTGAAGCAATCACACGGTAACAGGAACCGACATATGGTAGATTCCAGGAATTGGAAGTCCCGGAGATGGATCCCGGCTGGACAACAATACCCGCACTTAATGGCGGAAGAATGAGGACTCCAACCATGAGTAGACTACAACATGCAACAACATGGGGCGACGTGCTTAGCAGTCGCAAAACCTGGCTAACCAACCAGCAGCAGGAAAAGGAGCACTAGGCGTACAACGACGCGGGAAAAGGGAGCAGTAACGGAACCCGAGACACAAGTCTACGGGATAGTAATACTTGAATAATACCACCAACGGTATGCTAGCCGACTAAGGACATAGTCGGAAGCGGTTAACTCCAAAACTAAAATGCCATTAAGGTTGCAGTACCTGGGCAATAAGCCCAGACAACTACAAGAACAACCATGAGATACAAACCAATAGGACTACAAGAGTAGTGCCTAAACAAGGAAGGCTCAGTGACCACCACAAATGTGTGGGAACGAGCCACAAGGAACAACACTAAACCAAATAGAGTGGGAATCTCCCAGGATTGGAGAAGTACCCAGATCTACGACAGCCATGTCTAGACCACCAAGAAGCTACCTGAAGGAGCGAGTATACCAATTATAGATCATTAAGATCGAGGGAAGCATCAACAAGATTAACAAACACAAATGGAAACCATACCGTGATCGGTATAGGATTACTCAAAAACCGCCAGTACCACGCACTTGCTACGGCAAGTGCAGTAAGAACATGAACATGTAAAGGAACACTCACACGTCACAAGTACATAGTAATGTACGGTGACCGTAATGAAACAACCACAGGATCACACATCCTAACAACCAGACGTATGAAACCTTGGGAAGGCTTAACGGCCGACTACTGTACTTACCAGTCAGCGAGAAGCTAGACTTGGTCAAGACCTCAAGCATGGCTATGCCATGAGAGATTTATTTTAACACCGAACCATATTTTAAAACCCAAAAATTTTCTTTCAAAACCATAAACCTTCTTTTAAAACCTTGGATTTTAAAACCAGACCAACAGCATTACGGTGAGTATCAAAGAATGATACAAGAGGAGTTGACAATAGAATACTTCACCTAGGCGTGTGGCGAACACTACGAGTGTACCCGTTACGGGATGTGGGACAACCGCACTCCGAAGGAGCTTGCGGGCCCGACATATAGTTGGGTAAGTGGTAACGTATCAATATGGTACCCCACGTATGTATACATGTAGTGTGCGACGCACGGGAAGTAGTTAACTCCGTTCTACGGACCATGAGTGGGTTAAGACCAGAACAGCTGGACGCCTCAGACGACCAAGTATCAAGGAACTCAGAGAATCCATCTGAAGATGAGGAATAAGGACTAAGAAGTGCCAAGAGCACATACTAGTAAGTATAGACATTGGATATGCCTCAAGAACATCAAACAAACACGTGATAGCTGGGAAGTACACCCAGCCTAGACACGGTAAGGCAACCGCCTAACGTGAGCACCACGATACTCAATAAACGGGACAGAGTTCCCAAGGACAATTACATGATTACCACAAATATAATCCATCATCGGAAAGGATATTTAAACCTAGTCTACCCAAGGACGGGAAACGCCATAACCCAAAAAGGGACAACTCAAGTACAATACCACAAGACGGTACAGTGGACAACATATCATAAACGTTTGTCGGATGTAACGGCATAATTTAACGACACCCAGGAGCAAATCTTGAGGGTGACTGGATTAACAACAGCCAAACCAAGCGTCAAGATAAGAATACAGGAGCTGGAACGAACACTCGGTTAAGACACCGAAGGGATTTCACTTGACAGGAAATACCCTAGTCTACAAAAGGCACTGATCAACACCAGATTGCCTAAGAGTCTCCTATGAACGGAAGCGTGATGCCACGACTTACCATGGAGCCCAATAATATCTCCAACCTATGACGGTACACATGGAGTGGAAACTGTATAAGCAGCTCGCGAAGAGCATAGCTTGCAGTGATACGGCTCAGAAGTCGTAAGCCAAATACGTTATATAACCTTAAACGGTTGCCAAACCGGCACAATTGTTAACAAGACCTGCAAGAGATATTGTCATACGACAAGAAATCAACAACTGGACCATAATCAAACCCAACATCCTGAGTGGCTGTAGAGTAATGGCCAACTCAGCGTCACTGTCACTAGGGCATCAACCTAAGATACGTTGACGGAGTCTAATTACCTCCATGCCTTCTGTAGCAATGATAGCACAGGGGCATAAAGAATCATGATAATGCCAACATTGGCCTAGTCCACACTTGGACACTACGGGAAACCCAAGGGAAGGTACCCTCGTTAACCAAAGACCACCCAATGCGGTGATGATGTGAACCCTTAGAAAAGGCTTCCATCTACTATAACAATAAACACGCAATAGATATTGCCAAGGGGTAACGGAATAAGGAAATGAGATTTCCAAACCATTACGATTTAAAGGAGTAAGCATACTCCATATGCACCCAAACATATAGTGGACCATTGTGTGAACACCACCATGGTAAACCTAGTCATAAGATCTATGAGTTGGAAACAAGCCTCTCAACAAGAACCTCATTTTTCAATGATTAGAAAGGGACCAGAAAACCCTTGAAGTTCTTTGGGATGTCCAGTGATGTACATACAAGAATAAAACCGCACAACAGAGTATAATCAATGCTCAGCTGGGAGGACAGTAATGTGCAAAAACAATCAATGTGAGTGCACATTGCACACCATGAATGACAAACACTCAAGAGAGCTTATGACCCGAGTTTATCTCATCTTGGTCAACCAAGATACTTGGTAAATTGTATCACAAATGATGATAGAATGTGAGGTAAGTTAACCTACACATAAAACCTAAGTGGAATAAGACATCTCCACATTGGGAAGATAATAAGATTGCCGTATGCTACGACAACCGTCATACACACAAACACAGGGAACTCCTAGTGTGTTTACACCATAAGGAAATGGTGCCAATGACAATGTCACTAAGTAAAAAGGAACTACCACAGTAACAGAAACAGTAAAAGCAATGTTGTACAATGAGTAAGAATACGGTGCGCAACAAGCGACCGCTATGAGGAAGTAGTTGAGAAATGACACGGAGTATAAGTATGAGATGACAGGCAGAAATATTCTTTCCTATCACATAAGAGACTTACGGTCAAGCGTTTACGCCTCTGCACTCTGTATGACTGAATGTTTTGGCATTACACTTGTTCAGCTAAGGATCTAATGAGATGGCTAGGGATATGGAGAATGTAAACCGTAGTAAATCTTTCCTTTCACCACGAACATGGCACTAGTCAATTGAGCAAGCTTAGCAACAAACCGTGCGGCCTAAGGCCAAAGAAGCATGAAGAGTGTACAAACACACTAAAATCACAAGATGTGAATTCCATGGGAATATAAGGGTGAAAGAGACTTATCAAAGTCACTAGGACCGACGCATAGAAAATGCAAGGTCATACAAGTAAAAGAACACTTGCACTGAACCAGGAGAACTGGTATAATTCAGAAGCTATTGACAACAAAGGAAGTACTACAACTAAGTAGTGACTTAACCTCGCCCAACAATAAGTCGGAGGAGCTTCATGAATAATCGTGGAAGCATAAATAGCATGTGCAGTAGATTACCAGAGAGCTGGTTATAATCTTAAACTCGTTGAGTTCAAACACGGTAAAAGAATACCGCAGTTGTTTAGTAAACCTTATTCCCATAATAGACGGATGAGAAGGTGATGTATAGCACATTAAGGATAACAAGAAGGGTGAATAACCCAAGTTATCAGGGTCGCGCAGTAGAAGCTAGTGGGCCCTAGCTAGGAGATTAATGTACCTAGTGAGCATAATACAATGGCTATTAATGCCTTGAAGCCGATTAGGCTAGAATCGAATTAAATATGAGTTAAATAAACTCATATAGGATCTCTTGGTGCAAAGACTAAACCATTGGTATGGTTAAGATCCATTTGACCAGAGCATATTGTATAGTATACGGTAGTGAAGCTAAACGCTTCAGTTTGCCCAGATTGATTAAACCAAAGTTTAATAATAATAATATATGGTAGATTACGTGGGCGTAATCCCTTTTAAGGGGGGTAGAGCGAAACCGCTCAATGTAAGTTTTGTGAATAAAACACATAAACCATAATGTGCATAGCACAAATGAGAACCAAATTAATGATTGATACTATGTTAAATAAACATAAGTACTCATTCACACTGTAATTATGGTAATTAGGCATTAGACATGCAAATACCATAGGAGGAGTATACCCATCTTGTAACACCAATGTAAGAGTATTAGTAAAAGAAAAGTAATGAGTAGTGGACGGAGCTCCACAAGTATTGTAACCTTTGAAGAAGTAGTACGAAATGAATGAGGATAGTAGATGAATGAAGTTTATGGGTAGTGAATCGTAAGTAAAATATTTGAAACAATTGAAGTCAACTAAATTTATAAATGTAGTATTCCTTAGTTAGAATATAGGAGATGATGGTGAGTAATGGATGGAAGTAGTGAAGGTTGATGAAATGAGCATTAGGATTGAACCATGGAGTAAAGCGTTTGGGAAGTAGAGTGAGGATGATTGATGGATTGATTCCATCCCTTGGAGATGTATGAATTCGTAATCACGACTAGAAAGAATAAAAAGATAGAAAATGAAAACAATTAAATTATTTGTTTGGTTGAACCTGATGTGGGAAGTCGAACTTGATCCTGATCAGATCAAGGGAAACCGAACACAAATTGGGGTGGAAAGATAGTTCAACACTGATGCTGATCACATCAGGGTCGAATGATTCTTGAAGCTCCCCTCAAGTGGTCACAAGAATCACACACAGGATAGAAGTAATGAATATAAATTGGAATATGGAGTTGTATGTTTTAGAAATTTTTAATTGGTAGTGGTGGAAGAATTTCCTTTAGTATGGAGAATGAGGATGTGTTGGAAGTGGGTACCGAAGAAGATAGTAAGGTAGTATGTTGTATTATTCCAAGGGCAGCGGGACATAGAGGAGTCCTGTGTCTAGATGACCTGAGTGTCTGCGGGATTGTATGTGTATTGCATCGCTTTGGGAATAGCCTTGCATTGTTTGTATGTATAAATTGGTAATGAGGAACCGGATGGTCGGTAGTAATGCGGATTGGAGTGATTATTGTGCATTAGTATGGTATGGTATAGTATGTAGGAACCTTGAGTAACGGATTGGGATGGTAAGAGGAAGAAGGTATGGCTTTGGTATTAGACACGTAAGAATGAGTAAGCATTGTAAAACCATAACCTCGAACAACTTTGAGGACAAAGTTCCTAAGGGGGGTAGATTGAAATACCCCGAACTTAAATATAGGGGTTAAAATTAATCTAATACGTATTTAAGGGCCAAAGGGTACCTAATTAATACCGGTAAGGAAAAATAAATCAAAAGAATAAATAAACGCTTAAAAAGCGGAAAACGCTAAATAAGCGTTAAATAACCATAGGAGGTATGATACCTCGGTTAGAGTATTATAGGGATTCTAAAGGTTTAATAAGACCTAAATAATATATGGGAACAACTCCCGAAGAAAACGGATCCTTAAAACGGATTAAAACCACTAACGAACCTTAAAGCGCGTTTTTCGAGGTAACGGGAAAACGTGTCTTTAAGCGGGTCAAATAGACTCGTAACAATTTTGGTCAACTAAATAATCATTAATAAATATTAGTGAAGCTTTAGGACCAATAAAAAAAATAAAACGAGAAATTAGTAAAAACTGTCAAAAACGAGAAGTTGTGGGGTAGAAACATAAATAACCAAAACTCATGTGTCCACTTTGAAATAAAAAGTAAAAGTGGTATGTGTGTGTTGTGTGTGTCCGATGGGGACTCCCCCTCTCACACTCTCTCACACACTCACTCTCTTATTTACAAAACAACAAAACTAATAAAGTAAACTAACCTACTTTATTACCTTACTCACTCACACACTCTCTCTCCTACCCCATTCTCTTCTCTCACGTGAACCCCCACCCTCTCTCTCTCATTTCTTCCTTCTCCTTCCCCAAGCGATTTCCATGGAAGCTTGAGATAACCCACTAAAAACCTCACTTCTCTCCTCTTGTAACCCCTTCAAATCTCTTCCAAAATTATAAAAACTACACCATTGGAATCCTCTCATCTAGAGCTACATTCCTATCTTTTCAAAAATCGAAAACAACAACTTTATCTCCTGAATAGGAGCATTTGGAGCTTCAAGACCACCATTAGAAGGCCCTCCTTCTCCTTGTTCTTTTAAGGTAAAAATATTCCTAAAAACTCCATCTTTTTCTAGCCTCAAGGGCAAAACGAAAATGAAAACTAAAACCCTTGTTGCTCCTTGTATCCTAGCCGATTTTGGCATCTTGGTGGAGTTGGAAACTTTGTTCTTGAGCCACTCCAAGCTTTGTTTACACCTTGGAAGGTAAAGGAAATTCTAAACCCTAAACCTTACATTAAAACTTGAATAATGTTAAGGTTAGTTTTTAGTATTGAAGTGTGTTATATATGTGGGCTGTAGTGTTAGAATTTTGGTTGCTAAACCGGGGGAAGAGGAAGAGGAAGGAAAGAGAGAGAAGAAGAAGCAAGAAGGAGAAAGAGAAACTAGAGGAAGAAAACAAGGTAATTAAGCTCACCCATGTGTAGTCTTGTATTTGTATGCGTAACAGATTTTAATGGAGTAAAAATTTACATTGTAAAATGGTAGTGTGGTAGTAGTGTGATGTGTAGGAAGGAACAAGTTTTAAATCCTTATAAGACATTGTAAAAACTGTTACAAAACAGATTGGGAATGAAATGTTAAGTGCAGGAGTTTTGGTAGTGTTTTAGTATTGGTAATTGTGTATGGGAGCTTGTATATTGATGTTGTGTATAAACAGGTGAGATGATTTTAATGTGTGAGGAAACATTGTGGTGAGAGTGTATAAAATATAGGGGAGACAATGGCAAAATTTGCCTAGGATTATAACACTTAGTGAACTAAAAACTAGGTGGCTAATAGATGTTGTAACAAATTTTGATAGAGAAAGATAAAGGAGTAGATTTGGAGAGATAGATAATGTATTGTGATGTACTAGAGATGACACTAGAAGAGGTGGTTAGAGAAGGGGAGAGTAAGTGTCAAAATCTGTAGCAAAGAGGTATTAGATTGCATTGTGGAACTAAGAAGAAATAGTGTGCAAGATTTGGTAAAATGAATGATGGACTGGGGTATAGATGGTACAATTGCTTGGAAATGAATTGGCTTGGTAAGAGGATGTATTTGGGATGCTAGGAGTGACATTGGTGGAGGAAGTATTGGATGTTAGAAGTTGGAACAAAAATCTGTAGCATTGAAGGATGCAAAACTGTTGTAAGTGTAGAAGGGAAGTGATGAAATTGTGTAAGTTGATTGATGGATTTAGTAAAGAATTTGGTGGATAAACTAAGGCAATTTGAAGGGCCTAGGTAGTGTTTAAACATGTGGGATTACATGTAAGAAGATTGGAGAAACAATGGGTAAAGTATAGAACTGAAAACAGAAATAAAAATGCAAATACTGGGCCGGACTGAACTTGCGACCGGACTTGCAAGTTCGGTCGAGCCCAGATTTACAAAGACGGGAATGCTTCTGGAATGGACCGAACTTGCGACCGGACTTGCAAGTTCGGTCGGACCAGAAAAATTCTCCCGTCAGTAACCTTCTGGAATGGACCGAACTTGCGACCGGACTTGCAAGTTCGGTCGGCCAGAAAAATTTCCGTCTTGTAAGTTACTGGAATGGACAGACCTTGCGACCGGACTTGCAAGGTCGGTCGGGCTAAAATTTTCCGTTAAGTAACTCACTGGAATGGACCGACCTTGGGACCGGACTTTCAAGGTCGGTCGGCCCTGGAATTTTCGCCCGATGTAGCCTACTGACTTGGACCGAACTTGCAAGGTCGGTCGCAAGTTCGGTCGGGTCAAAACTTACAAAAAAAAAACTATAAGACTATGGTTAGTAAGTGTATGTATGTATATGTATACCCACCTATACATACGTGCATACATATGTAAGTATACCATTGTTAAGCAATGAAAAGTAAGTAAATAAAATGTAAGTATAAGAATGTGAAGACTTAGTAAGTATGAGTTAGGAAGCGTAAGGGTAACCGAATTAAATTAATGATAGTTAGATTAATTGTTCGATTGTATGTAAATCATAGGATTTGATTTGTGAACACCGGAGGAACATTGGGATACAAGTACCACGGTGAAAGGTATGATTTCTTCATGCCCTGTATCCTAATCTGGTTACCCCGATTTGTGTGCTTATTTGATCACCTAATAAGATAAATGCATGAATCGGACTATATTGCACTTACTTGTGCTTGTTTACATTGTTCTTGATATTTGTCTTGAACAATAGTTTGTATAATTCATGAAACATATGAATGATGATGAAGTGTATTGTATTTTGTAGTGTACTTGTATATTGTAATATTTTGTGTGGATGTGTATATGAGTCTTGTATTGTATTATTGTGGCTTGAATGAATGACTTCTGCTAATTCCTAACTACCTAACTCCTAACTTAAGTGAGTAAACCGGAATGAGTAGAAGTCCGATATAGTTTCGGCCACGCGTGAGGATGCGGAGTCACAAGAGGTTGGCTGCAATTCCTGACTCTTAAACTGGTCCGCGGCCCAAATCCCTTAAATGGGTAGCATCCCGGATTGGTGAGTCAAGTAAATCCCAGAGGTGGGACGGTGTAGTCCCCAGGGCCGGAGGTCCGACGACTTAACTTGAGTAAGAGTAAGAGTAAGTAAGTATGGATCCGTAAGTATGTATGAGTATGTATGCGTATGTATGAAGTAACGAGTAAAAGAGTAATCTCCACCCGATTAACCCGGGTGGACCAATGAAGCTAACAAGAATTGTATATTGTGTATGTAATGTATATGTGTAATTCGGAAAAAGGTAAGTATGTATTGAATGGTTTATGTTGTACTTCTTGTATGTAATGAAGTGTATGTATGTGTGTATGTCTTGCGTAATGTATTGCAATATTATGTATAAGAGCATGTATGCATGTATGTTTGAATGAAATCAACCGCATGTATACGACCAAGTGGTCGGCGTACCCTCACTAGTACGCGGGGTATGCGGTTATCATGCGCAGCGAAAGCTGACCCCCTAGGGGGAACGTTTTTAGTGTGCAGGTACCGAAGCGAATATGGTCAAGATAAGAGACCGGAGGCACACCCTTGTAATTAGAAGCAAGTAGTTTGTGAGGAACGGGTAGTAAGTAGTCTCGTAGTGAGTACGTATGAACCTTGAAGAGGTAGTATACTTGTATAAGGATCTTAGTAAACTCGGTATGTGGATTATATGGTATTGTATTTGAAGTATTGTATCAAATGGAAGATTGTAGCATGTATTGGTATATGGAGTGTGTATGGTAGATATGTAATACTCGGGATTCCGGTCCATCAGACCGATGCTGTATGTAGAAGTAGTAGCCTTGTTAGTCACGTGGGTGACTAACGGCATTGTATCACCCACATTATGTAAGTATGTATCCGCTGCGTGTATCTGATGTGTAAGGAGATTGGACGGTAAGCACTGTATTAATGGTAGGGGTGTTACAAATATACACACGTCCGGACTTACGTCCGACCCAGTTTCCCAGACACGTTGTAACCTGTCTGGCAAACTGGTGCGGACGCTGAGCCGGACATGACTAAAATCTCACCAGTCGAAGCTTTAACGTGTCCGGATGAAGTGTCCGACCCTGTGACCCGGACGCGCTCAGAAAGACAAAAATATTTACGACCACGAGTGCAACGCGGAGATTTCGATACATATACGCGTACACCAGGGGTGTTTGGCTGACTGATCCGGACATAAAGCCGGACATCTCACAAACGAGAATAAACTCGCCTAACACTCTATCTCACGTCCGGCTAAGTGACCCGGATAGGTGAGCCGGACGTGTGTATTTTATGTCCAAAAATTTCTTTTTAAAGGCGTTCGCGAGAGAGATTAGAGAAGACATTCACAATTCAGAAAATCAGAGGCGAGACCCTTTCAAAGACTGGAACACAGTGCCGTTCTCTCCCTCAACATCAGGAGGAGAATTTCTGATCGATTTCTTTTGTCTGTTCAACCCGACTCCTTGCAAATCTTCAGATTACCATAGAGGTGATTTCTACACCTTCTTCTCTTGTTATTTCTTCTGTTGCTATGCTCGGCTAAGGGAATAAACTCCGGGGAATGGTGGTTGTATATAGTTAGGTTTTGTAGTTTTGTTATCAGTCGATATGGGATTAAACTTGGGTTTGTTTCAGATTATAAATATTGTTTGCGCTATCAATGTAACACCCCCGTCTATTAATCCTAATCCTCACAGTAATTACCGGGTAATCGCAACAGAAATTAAAGACGTTATAATCGCAGCGGGAACACTCAC
Organism: Limonium bicolor; assembly: GCA_023374045.1. NCBI lineage: Eukaryota > Viridiplantae > Streptophyta > Magnoliopsida > Caryophyllales > Plumbaginaceae > Limonium > Limonium bicolor. Next base: position 70,648,275 of record CM041777.1, on the reverse strand, counting down.
TAACTAGGCGGGTGTCACAACCATCATTCCAAAGACTTAGCCAACCATCCGCCGTGATGATCGAGACTAATCCAACCACAACGCTTACCAACATTTCTCCACGCCATTCGCCCAACAGTGAATCCAAATACCATCCCAGGAACTAGTGAGCAACTAAGTATAAATTTACATCAATCGAAAGTGGGCATATTTAATACAATGCCACCAATGCTCATGGCAACCCAAAAATGCTATAATTCAATTCAACTAAAACTACTGTCATATCTAAATAACCAAAACCCGCGCTCCGTCGTCCCGTCAATCGCCTGCAAATAAAATGTCGGTGCCCATGGAGGGCTCAGCACTTGTACGAGTATGTTAAACTGTGTTATCTTAGACCCTTTTAGGTTACTTAGGTTAATTAGCCATCTTAACATGCCATCCAGTTTACATGTTGTTCCGGTTTATAAGCGAGAAATACAAACTGTAAATGTGTGAATGTAAACACCCAACAATTCATACAAGGCAATCACAATCCATCAACCAATATATAATATTTAAATATTCAGCAATTCATTTTAATTCCTAAGCAAGGATTAAATTGTCGAGTCGAAAGTCGCACTCTCATGTTTACCACCAACACTGGAAGCCCCGCTTCCACCAACTCTCTTATTATCTTGTGGGTGTCTCGTTAGATGGACAAATTCCCATTAACCTCACCAAGTTTTATTTTTAATTGGACAGTAGTCCTGTTGCCAATGACCAGAGACCATTGGGCTTCCCTGTGTCTCGAGAGAGAGACGTCCATATGGTCATAGCCGTGTGCCAAACAGCAGCACCCTCTGCCAACCGATCTAAGACGATCAATTGGATTTCCACAACGAGAGGTTCCACACTCGGATCCTCTCTGGTGATCACACTGCGCAACCTGCTGGAACGAATGCAGACCAGGGTTTCCCATACATAAACCACACCACCTCATCATCCACCATATCTCCATAGTTAATCGTTTCAACCGACTCGCCAACATTAGTTTTGAGTTCGTTGGAGATTACATTTTATTAATTTGATGCCTCGTAAGGTCTTACACATACCTAGGAATAATCTAGGTTATATTCATGTTCTGTGCCAATGCTCTAAGGTCGGTAATTCCGAACCTTTCTTCCTAAGTTTTACGTCTTAGGTAATTTGAGTATTATTGACAGTGTCGTACTCCATTGCGTTACCATCCTTGCTCGTATCGTAGTCGCGTGATGTAAAGTACTAAAGCGTCCGAAGGACGTACGCGCAACAATAATAATACGTTCGGTCGTCGAGCATATAAAAATCATATAACACAAATATCATCATGCATATTTTTTTTAAGCATTTGGCACACAAGTTTGTCCGAACCCGAGGAAGCCCTCAGGGGTTCAGACCACACAATCCAACATACCATACACCAATAGTCGCTCGCTCTGAGAGGTAGACGCCGACCCCGCGACCGTCAATCTCGCTACTCCTACTGATCTTCTATCTCTATGTACTCTGGAATAAATAACTATAGGTGTTAATACTTGTACATCGAGTCCTATTATGTGTTCCAGATTAATACAAATCCCTTCCCGTTTATTAACCCTTAGTTGGTTAATTACTTCTTTCAGGTTATTATCAAGTTCGGGATTAATTTTGAACTATACTCTATTTGTTCGTAACAATATTAATGTGATCTTTATTTATCACCTTAGATTTTTTTTCCCTTGTTACTACCTATATTATTAGTTCATAGGTAGTATATATATTTATACATGATTATAAGTACATTACGTTCGTACTCCATCATCGTTATCGTATGCATTTGTTCTTCACCTTAATATAACCCATTCCCACCGTACAACATATCTCATCAACCTCCCATGACTAGGTAATCACTTCTACTCAACCCTTTACATTCATATCATTTAACATGGGTTATAATCCTTGTTTATTATATGGATTATTTCATCATTTTATGTGAGAGTATTTTAACGTTTATAAGTGTTATTCCTCACACTTTATTCACTAGGGATATAATCTTAGTATAGGATAATAACACTTATAGTGTTTTAAGTGCATTATATCTTTTACCTCAGTTTTGTAAGGTTTCTAACCTTACATTATAACTCTTGTAATTATATAAATCTCATTATTCTTGTGAGTACTTATCTTCCCATTCCTATAACAATTCCTTCATTAATTCCAGCAACTCTTAATCTTTCTAATATTTAGGTGTCGCTATGACATTGTATTATCCCATAGGTTATAAAGTTGTAATTTTATATTATAACCTTTATTTAATAACCCTTATATTTCCAAGTAGTTCATTATTCCATATAACCACTAATATTCACATAATTCCTTATCCACCTCCATTTAAATCCCAACCAACCATATACTAATGTCACTTCATGACATTTTCCAACCTTACATTAAATTCAACCTAAACTTTCTTTAAATCTCGCATATACCCCATAGTCTCGAAATCTATAAAAATTTCCACACATACTTTCCAATTATTTTAAAAACCACCCTAATATCATATGTTATGATATTTATTCTCTTATTTAATTTTAACCTATAGTTTTCTCTCACTTATGGTATTTAGCCGAACAGCCCTTATAAGTATCTCAAATTCATTTTGCATCCCTAACTTTCGGTTATTTGCACATAACTCCTAAAGTTTTATAAATGTTACATTATAACATTTAAACTATACATTATACCATTTAATTTATCTAATCACCAAAGCTAACCTAAAATTTCTCTAAAATCCCGAAGCCGCCCCTAAGGCTCTTATAATTCCATTACAACCCACTAATTTTTGGAAATCACTAAAACAACCCAAATACTTTTATAAGCTTACATTATAACTTAATACTTCATTAAATTACCAAACTAATTACTCCCATCATTTAATCTTGGCCAAACCTTTCTTATGGTCAAGGTTGACCACACACATTTTCCTTTGACCCACACTTCTTCTTATTCACGGAAATAACCCCAATTTTTTTTCCACATTTACATTTTTAATCCTTTAATCTTATAAGCTTATTATTTAACAATATGATTTATTTTATACCCCTCACTTTTGGCCTTATTATAGTTTGGCACCCCTATTTTATTTAATTACACTTTGACCCCCAATAACAATCCTTTGTTCATAAATAACATTTATAAGGTTTATAATTTATTTAAATTATATAACTAACCTTATGTTTAATTTAGTTTACACTTAATTTCATCCACAATCATAAGAAGGGTCTGTAGGTGGATATTCTCCTTAACTTCACCCCATTACACCAATAATTTGTATAAATTATAATCTCACCCCAAAAGCTTATAATTAATATTTAAAGCTTTCAAATAACCATAATAATATATCTTAAATACATATCCTCACACATAATATGCCTTTAATCATCCAATAACATTAAAATGTCCCAAATAACAACCCACCCCACGGTTTTGCTCCAGAATATCGTTTAATGTTTTTAATTCACTTTTCTTCCACATTTAACTTATAAACATAGTTTTTATAAGTTATTTATTCTTAGATATATTTACTAAACATATCACCATAATTAATTACACATTTTTAGGGATTTATTATCTCATAATTCACAAGTATTCTCGGTTCCCTTATGCATATAGTTATTAACTTGATAAATTTACACTAAACTTAATTAAGTAAAACTCATATGTTAAGATTTCCAAAAAATCTCTCTCCACATTCCAAGGGATTTGGCACTAGTATAAACATAGGCCTAATTAATTATTTCTTTCTCTAATCTGAACTTAACATAACTAATGAACTATTAATAATTAGTTAAATTACTTACCTCCTAAAATAGATTTTTCTTAAGCCATTTTTTCTTCCATCAATATCTTGTAAAACACACGTTAATAGCCACCACACTTAATCTCATTAATCAAGTGTTTACCCCTTAAATTTCTACACACAATCAGGATCTAAACAAACTATATATATACTCATGCTCTCGGCTTGCTATAGGATTTGTAATTAACTTTTCTAAATCATCTTCTTCCATTAATAATTCATATGACATACGTTAGTAGGTTATTAGCAACAAATCTCATTAATCAAATGCTTAATCCTTAATTCTCTCCATGTATTTTGGATCTAACTGCATCTAATGTCAATGGATTTTTTTTTCTTCACCAGCTTCACGACAACTTCTCCCATCTACCACTTCTTTCTCAGCCTAGTTGTATATATACATACCACCGTAAAATTTTTGTACAAAGTTTGTATAAACCATTACAAAATGAAATACCCCAAACCTTAATATATTAATGAACTATCTAATTAGGATATACTAAGGCTAGAACGTGCCTTAGAAACATTAGAATAAGTGTTAAACAACAATTTACACCAAAACATGCTTTAGGAACAATTAGAGCAAAAGGTGTTTTAAAGAGTATAAATAAATTAGGGAACTACCAATAAATTCCCAAGAGATTTCAAATATTAAATACCTCTAAGATTAGTAATACGCATTAAGCGGAATTAGCGTTTAAACCGGAAACGCACCTTAGAGCACAAAAATGTGCTTTAAAGGAAAATGTGCTTTAAAGAAAAAAGTGCTTTAAGCATGTATACATGGAACTAAAAGGATAATGAGCCTAAATACCAATAAGGAATAAGGGAACAACAATTAAATGGTCATAGGAGCCATAGCGTATACACACAAATTAAGTATACAAGTCCACACAAAAACCGGTACTACACTGACGAAAGTCAAGGAGAAACCACTAAACGACTTGGTTTAAATTGGAATGAGCAACATGAAATTTCACGAACAAAGTTTCTAAAGGTTTTAAATGTGCTAAGAACACATTTAAACTAGCCAAAACAAATTGCATAATCAATGTGAACCCGGAAGCACATAAAATGGTGTTTTAAGGCATTTTTGGCTATGTAACATACCTAACACATGGTATAAGTCCTTATGAACGAGTTTAATGTATCAAATATTACATAAACACATTAAAGAAACAAAAAAAATCAGGTCAAACAAGGACCTAGGCTGCCGACATGAGGGGGGACTCACCAAGCTAAAAAAAATGCTTTTAAATCTTACTATTTCAACAACCAAGACTTCTTTGAATTGCCAAATCATCTTGTCCCCTTGGTAAATCATTAATCAGACTCTTACCTGTCAAATGAGAGCTCCCAAGGTCGTATCTCATCCTCTCTTTGAAGAAACAGCACAAAACAATTCCAATGTTCTTAGTTTTAAGCCTTAAAGAACACCTTGCCTTGTAGAAATCATAACTTTCTCATCCTAGCTCCAAATCACAAGCTTGATAGCTCGTTGGAATCCTATCTTCAAGAGATTTACAACCATAGCACATGAGCCCCCATAATCTCAGGAAACACCACAAAGAAGTGCCTTTGATTCTCGAGGTAAAACATTGCCTTCTTGAAAACTTCTTGTTCTTTGGTTTTTGTTACAGCCGATTGGCATGGGTGAAATACTCCTAACCTTTAAATAATTAAATAATGATAAGTATATATTATTTAGGGGATTATTAAACCCTAAGAATGGATATAAACACTTAGGCATTAAAAACGCACCTAAACTCCTTAAGGTCAAAAACGTGCGTTAAAGCCTGACCTTAAGATAAACAAGTTATATAAGCTATAAACCTCATATTAAGGTAACCTAGGATCATTATATGACCCTTAGAATACAGGACCTCATTTGAAACTGAGTAAAAATACAAAATGCTCGGGAGTTCCCTTAAAGGCCCTTAAGGCCCGAAAGTCCCGGAAATACTTAAGAGGATGAAGTAAAGCATTACACTTCATTCCAAATGCACCATAACACTCTATAAGATATATAAGATGAAGTCCTCAAGCTAAATTCTCAGTTATACGTAAAGTGCTAAGAGATGCCTTGTGAGGGTCCCACAAACCCCCGGGAATGCCCAGGAGGAGTGTCGAGGTGGCACGAACTCCTATAAAAGTAATTATTAGAGTTCCTAATATCATTATTCAACATTCTAAATAGAATGCACGAGCTACTTCCTCAAAAATAAACAAAATGCTCGGACGAATTTCTTAACGCTCCTTTTTGCCCTAGTTAGCCCGGGAGTTGTGTTTTGAGTGGATATAACCCCATATAACTCAATGTAACACCTTAACATATTATTATTGACTATAAAAAATGTCAATAAACACTTGGAACTCATAGCGACTAATTAATTTTAAGAAAATCCTTAAAGCACATAAACGCACCTTCAGGTGTCACAAAAATGCGTTCTACGCAATTGCCTTGAAGTTTTTGAGGAGCCATGAGTTGATAATCTTAAAAGGGGATAAAATGACCATCTAAATCAATTAATTCCAGTACTAAATTCATAGTACAAGTGGGGGCGATTTTTGGGTCAAAAAGGTACCTGAAATCAGCATTTTTACCTTTAAACTTTCATCTTTTACCATGGTATAAATGTACCAATTAAATGCTGGAACCTATTACACATATTAATATGATCTTATTACAATATAGTGTAACAAAAATCAAATGAAAAATCAACCCCATTTGTTCTCTAACTTGGGCGCCATTTAGAGTCATTTTGGACTAGTTTTGATTCAAAAATTGCCTTATGGTAATGTGACTCACCTACCATGCATTATATGATAATGAAACAAGTAAATTCAGTCAATTTAGACCTCCTCCACCGTATGACCTGCAAGATAACAAGGAGGGATTAGTTTAACAAAAGTAATGGAAATTAAATAAGCTAAAGGTAGATATAGGTTCTTATAATGTAAATTGCAAATAAAAAAACATTAACCCATGGTCTAGCCTTGTGGCTGCCGATTCATATACAGGAGAATGAGAGTATTATTGCTGCTTGAATAATCAAGGGAGACATACACCTAACTAACATGCTAATCTTGTCTCCAATCAACAAAATTAATTGATCTCCTAGGACTCCATTAGCCGTAAGTCTACAAGGATTTGGAGCCTCCCATTTCCATCATGGCCGAACACCTACAAGGAAGAAGACAAGGTTAGTGCCAATAATCAAGCTTAGTAAATTCAAAAGAAAGATAGCCACCCACATTGCCTTGTCCTCTTCTTACAAGTAGTCAACCAAGACTTCAATTATTTCATGCCAATCAACCGTAAGTGTAGCCAAATTAAGAGACTTTTGTAATCAAATAAAACAAGACAAAGACATAAAATAATGACATTTGACTTACCAATAATTCCCATTTGATTCAGCCATGTTTCTCCTTAATACCATACGTGACTCTTCACTTCTCTTTGCCCCATCACCGAATTGGTAAGTTCCTTGCTAGCTCTCTTTCTTCTTCCTTTGTTATGTTAATTCCTTAGAGCTTTAAAGCTCTATTAATGGTGTACTAAGTTCTAACACCATTTTAATGTAATTTCCTAGTTAAATCTCCTAAGTCTTGAAGCAAGAATCATCCTAGCAACTATTATAGTTTTCGCCAAGGTTAGATGCTCCAAGGAGGTTCCTAGATTCCACAACAACACAAGGAACAACAAGATCAAGTTAAGGTATATTTTCATGCTGAAAATCCTAAGTAAATTCCTTAAGGTATTATCAAAAATTATGAACTTCTAAACCAAGGTTCTCTTCATCATTTCATGAAGGAAATCTAGATCTACAATCATCTCAAGGTCTACCGAAAATTCCTTGAAAAAATTCCTAAGGTAAACTGTTGTAAAACTACTCCAAATCTTATTTATAATTTTGTTAGAAGTCTAACAAATGGATCTCCTAAATATATACAAGGAGGCCGAATTCCCTTCATCAAAATAGCATTTGGAGAGCTTGAAATTCAAGGAGAAATCAAGTACAAGAATTGTCTTGATTTAAGGAGTAAGTATATATAATTAAGGTTTATTAAGTTTGAGTTTGAATTAAGCTTCAAACTTTGGTATAAAAATTATGTATAAAGCCTAACTAAATTAAGACCGAAAATCATAGGTTAAAATATCAAGAAAATAATTTATAACATATAAGGTAAGATTATTACCTTAAGGTATAAAATTGTGTCACAAAAATTAAATATGATACACATATTATTAAACCAAAATATCTAAGGATAATATGTTCCATTTTGGGTTTATAATCATTCTAAGTCATTAACATAATTTTTAGAAGTGTTATATGGCTTATATACATTTATGAGTATATATTATAAGGTTTGTTATATGGCTTATATACATTTATGAGTATATATTATAAGGTTTAAATCAAGAATTAAAAACTATATAGTAAGGTATTATTAGGGCCGAGAATGAAATGTGTTAATTGATGATTTTTGAAAGTATATAAGTATATTAGCTTATATTATTAATTTTGGGAACATTCAAAATAGCTACAAGTATTTATATGGCTAGTTTATAATATTATGTGGCTAAAATGTAAATTTTGAAAAGTTTAGTGTATTAAATATGATTGCCGAGAACATAAGGAGTTGTTTGGTATATTTATGTTATAATATAAGGTAGGAATTAATATTGTGAATTTTGGTGAATTTAAATAAGTGTTTAGGTGTTAAAATAACATTTTACAAAGTTTTGGGGCTATTTGGTAAATTATGAAAAGTTTGGGTCAAAACCGAAACTTATATGATTTTATGGGTATATTAAAGTATTAGTTATGAAATTAAGTCTTGGTCAAAGTGTTGACCAAAAACTTTGGGTTAAAATGATTTATGACATAAAATATTAAGTTTATAAAGGTCTAAGGGTGAATATGTAATTTATGAAAGTATATATGAAAAATAGAAGTTAAATGGGGCGGAAATATAATTGGAGAAAGATATGGGTTATTTCGGTATTTAAAGTAAATATTAAAACTATAATTTATAAGTTAATATGTAACTTATATAAAGTTTTAAGGGCTAAAATGTAATTATGGGAAAGTTTATATAAAACCGAATTGATTTAGGGGCGGAAATGTAATTTAGGAAAAATATATGGGTTACTTCGGTATTTTAAGAAAATAAATATAAAAACTATAGTTTATAAGTTAATATGTAACTTATATAAAAGTTTTGGGGTTAAATTGTAAATAAAGGAAAGTTATTTATTAAGACCGAAAATATATGTGGTCATTTGGTAATTTATAAAGATTAGAATATTCATTTGGTAATTACCGAAATGATTAAGGGGTTAATTAGTAATTCATAAAGGTTAGTGTGTCTAAATTATAATTACCAAGAAGGAATATGGACATTTGGTAATTTATAAAAATTTAATATAATTGCTTTGCAATTTTCGAAAGTTAGTATGGATAATTAATGAATTATAAAGGATATATGGTTATTTGGTAAATTATAAAAGTTGTTGAGTATAAAATATAAATACCAAATTTATAAGGTAACTTATAAAAGTTATTGTGTCCAGCTTATAAATACAGGAAATAATAAGGTTGGTTTTATAATTTAATAGAGAAAGGAATTAAGGTTAAGTAATGTGATATATTATGAGGAATAATATAAGGTTTATAAAATAAATTGTGGTTATGATAAGAATAACCAAAAGAATTTAATATAGAGTTTATGAAATAATTATGGATATAATTAAGGTAACCAAACTATATTGGTATATGGAATAAGAGGAAATAATTATGGATATATAATTAAAGAGATGAAGAAATAACATAATATGGGAATTCATTATCACATGTGGGAATCACATAAAATAATGAACTGATGAACTACCAAGAACCACTGTTAAATAACAGGGGAAATAAAAGAACATACAGTGTTAGTATATTACAAGCGTTAGTTCTACAGTGACAGTACTGTAATATTTAATGAATAGTTATATTAATATTACCCGGTATTGCATGTTTATATAACAGCGTACGGGAAGGAACTACTGAACAGGAATTTGTCAAGCTAGCAGTTACTTGGTGAACGGTATGTTAATTGTGTGGTCTGAATGTCCTAAGGATTATCCAAAGGTCCAGACATTATGTGTTAATTGTTTAAGAGCGATATCTGTGATTTTATGTATATGATATTGTATACTGTATTGCTCAACACTGTTGCGTTGTATTTTTACGCGAACGACTTATGACTGGAAGTTTATACATCTAAACTGAAACAGGACTAACTAACCTTTAGGTATTATTGAACCTAACTGATGGTCAACTGTTATAGTCTTAATTCATGTATTGGTTATGGTACCACTGACTAAAGGATTAACTTATAAAGAGAGGAATCCAGACTGTTTCGACTTTCTGGTTGCGCATAGTGATCACTACGAGAGACTTCAATGGGGAGTCACTCAAGGGAATCCATCAGCCACATTCGGGGATGACGGAGGGCACTTCCGTTGGTGCACAGGTTCGACCGGATCGGTCATTTAATTATCCAGGGCCATAAGGTCAGCTGGTAACGGTTCCATTGAAACCCAGGGGACTATCGTCCATTAATAAGTTATTAACGGTTGTCTTGACATGACGCCTGAGGTGGAAATTAATTGGAAAAGGTTAAGTGATTGGTTTAAAGGATAAGGGCCGGGTGGCCAACTAACAAGTACAGTTTAATACACGTATCTTGTTTGGTTATTGATATGGTTTACTGATGTGTGATTATTGGTTAATTGCTATGGATTATTGATGTGTGGATTTTGGTGTTGTGTACTATCGTACTTTGATGTTTACAGGTGGATTGTTATATGATTGTTTAACGTGTACAGTTATTACTGTTATTATTGTAAACCGGTATTTTATGTAATGAATCTAATATCAAGATGGCTAAAACGACTTAAGGAATCTTGATGATTTAAGACTACATTTAGCATACCAGCATTTCGATTGCTGAGCCCTTCAATGGGCCAAACATTCCAGGTTATTGAAGAAGACTCAAACCGGAGAGCGGGACACGGGGGTAGCAGTTGTGTTTTTCAACAAACACCTTTGGTTTTATTTTGTATTGTATTAAGGAGGTTGTTGTATTCAGTTAGTTGCTCATTTAGTTGGACTTGGTTGTAATAATTAGAGTGCTCAGTATCTGTTCATCACAGCGTGAGGAGTTTTATTGTTGGAAAGAGTAAGGATGCCTTGTTACTCACAAGGGTGAGTAACGGCGTGTAACACCGAGGTAGTTAGTTTTACTTTCTGCTGCGAATTGTTATTTATTATGCTACGACTTGCGACGTTATTACAGGTTTAGAATTAGGGGTGTTAAAAAGTGGTATCAGAGCGGAGTACCACTCTGATGAAAGATACTGAGTCAAGAATATGAGCATAGGATGTTTGGGAATACGGGAAAACGTCTGTGAGGATTCGTGACCTAGAAAAATCTAGGAATATCTTTATTGCTAGTGGTTAACTTCCTTATATATTTGTGATTGTGTATGTAAAATGGTGTAGCAACCGAGTATTAATAATAATATACTATAGATGTCGACAAGAGAAAGACCACGTGGAGACAGCAGAGGACGCGATGACGAGACACCGACGGATGTTCCCGAGGTACCAGACCTAGCAGCAGCCATGGCGGCCTTCGCGCAGCAACTAGGAGCTCAACTTACGGGAGTCATACCCCACCCGCCGCAGCCCAGGGAAACCAACTGGTTGAAGAGCGTTGCAGACGCGAGAGTACCGACTTATTCAGGGGAACCGGACCCCGCCGCACTGGAGAAGTTCATTGAAGAACACCAGAAGGCGTTCAAGGTTGTCAGAGTCCTAGAAGACCAGAGAGTCGACATCGCCGTGTACAACCTGAGGGACGCAGCTGACATTTGGTGGCGGTCTGTGGAGGGCCACCGAAGAGCTACACTAGACTTTGGTTGGACAGCGTTTGTAGAAGTGTTGCGGGAGAAGTTCTACCCCGAACACCTAAAGCAGAGAAAAAGGCAGGAGATCGAGACCTTAATCCAAGGGAGTCAAACAGTTGACCAGTACTACACGCAGTTCACCAGCTTGTTGGACTACATACCAGAAGTCGACCACTCCGACACTGTGAGGGTTTAAAAGTTTAAGGGAAGAGGCGCAGGAAGAAAGAAGAGAAAGAGTATTAAAGGAGATGATGGTGGAGCAACCTCTGGCGGTTACTACAAGAAGGGGAAGGAACTCTTTGATGAGAAGAAGGGGCGGAAGGTTTTCCATGGTCAGAAGACGAAGGAGCAGATTCCCCGTCTGACCGGCCCAGCCAATGATGCACAGCCACTGAGATCAGCACCACCTAGGAGCAATAAGCCAACCCAGCGCCACTACTACTGTAAGCGCTGTGGAAGTGATCACCCAGGAGTAGATTGTTCAGGAAGGAAGGTGAAGTGTCGCTATTGCAAGAAAGAAGGTCACAGGGAGTATGAATGTTTTTCCAATCCAGGAAGCCGAGTATACAAGGGAGCTAGAAGTTCACAGAGAACACCAGCTATGGAAGCGGGCGGACCCAGAGGAGGTCAAGCGCTGCAGACTAATACCTATACTAGAGGACCGGCAGGACAGCCATCCTCATCCGGGAGTCGGAAGGGAAAGGAGTTAGTTCCAGGAAGAAACACCTAGTACACAGTGGGAACTTCGGGCGCTGAAGCTAGCGCTCAACGCGAAACCGGTAAGCCTAGAACCTAAACTAAATGCATGATGCATGAATGTATGTTATAATTATTAGTCGATGAGACTTATATGTGATTAGTAAGTATCAAAATTTAGAGAGACCTAACTTAGGTAACCTCTCACCTAATAGGATACTTCGACATTTGTTTTCCCTTATCTATGAGACCGAGGTCACCTGAGCCTATGAGCGAAGGTCAGGAATATTCAGAGGCATAATGCCAAGTACTTTGACCCGGCATGATCCTACTCAAGAAATACTTAACTATAAATAAACGAATAACTATCATGAATGAATGTAAAGCCTTAGGGATAGGCCTTAGAGGATTTTATACTCCAGGATATGGGAGTGGATCAAAACTCAAATTATTTATGATGTGTATGGGTAAGGATTAGGATACCCGCTGTATCATTCTCCATAGGAGATGAGGCTGAGTTTATATACGGTGATCGGAAGAGGATGAAAAAGGGCAAATAAGATTGTTTTAAGTCAGGAGACGCGTTGATATTTGGTGGAGAACCCAGGTTAGTGTATCATGGGATTAAGAGCATTAAACCGAAAATAGCCTTGGGATAAAAGGGTGTGAGATAGTACAGTGAGGAATAATAAGTTGGTTTTTGCTTGGACCGCCGAAGGGCGTTATCAACTGTCCAAACTTACAGTAACTACAAATTAGGACCTGCCTAAATGACGAACAGATGTCATGAAAAGGAATACATTAATTAATGTGAAATACTTAAGACTACTTAAAATGTCAAAAAGGCTTGTTAGAGACCTACACGTGAAGAACAAACATTGAATTTCATGGGATACCCAGGCACTGAGCTTACCGCCCAGTGCGGGACGGGAAAATCTTACAATCCCTTATTAACTCCGAGAGAAGATAGTGCAAAACCTTGAAATATGACAATAGAGAAACAGAATCTCAAAATATATGACTAAACATCCATCATGGATAAGCACGGGTTTAAAAATACCTAAGAAAATACCAAGGGCCTCAGCTAGTATCAATATAGTGGCTATGCTGGACTCCTAATTAATAAAAGGGGAGAGAACAAACTTTGAATCAATATTTTCTGAAGTCAGGAGAACTATCTAATTAGCAATACCAAATGCTATATATACATATAATTTGAGGTTGTAAACCTAAAATATTGAGGAGTATTAATACATTTCAGGGGGCTAAGTATCACTAAAATATACCTACCCTATTTTGAGGCTTACATCCTACACTATCCTTATAGTTCTATACGAGCATACGTCTTCTATGACAGCTCAATTTATGAATGCGAATAAAGAGCGCAAGAAATCAAATAAGGTTAACCTCCTATGTAATATAAATTTTAAATATAAATATGGTAACAAATACCTCTCATTGACACTTACAATGAAGGTAGTATAAGTTATATTAAGAGTGTAAATCAATATATACACACTAAAAGTGAGTAGAAGTTAAACTTAAAGGTAGGAGAAACATACCCCTTGGCTTGTAACAAGTATTCTATACGTGAACTTTCCTAACGTTATATACTAATTCTTGTGATTTTAGATCCTCTATTTATTACACCTAATCGATCTATTTTTGGAAGCCATTGAGCTTGTGGATTAATCACGTTTCTAAAAGATAGAAACAAACAATAAGCATTGATTGTCCAGTTACCAAACCGTAGGATTCAAACTGGAAACCCTTTGCTTGAGATAGTACTAATATTAAGAGAAACTTAACCTAGGCTGAACACATGGTTCACCTGATTAATGGAGTTTAGATGGTATAAGAGAAAGACAAGCTTTAAGGTGGAGGGAATAATACTTTATGGAACTGTAATTGTGGATCGAGTCATAAAAACTTTTCCTTGGAAGTCTAACTGTGACTGTCCTTGTCCCATGTAATGATAACCAGAGTATAGGCAATAATCAAACCCTGATAAGCTAAATACTAGATAAGCCTGTTAAAGAGAAGAGTGTATTCTGAGGTATTCAAGTCCATGACTGAACTTATTACTTGTATGATGGATTTAAGAGTTAAATTGATTGATGAATATAATTATTAGACAGTTTGTGCCTAGATGTTTAGTAGGAATTTATCTTTTATGCCAAGAGGAAAAACTGGCTTCCCCGCTTGATGATTTGATCAAAGGAACTTAGTTCCGGGGATTAAGGAATACACTAGATTCAAGTATAGGTCATAACAGTTATTGGAATAGTTGTATAACAGTCAAGGAAAATGTACATGTAGTAATCACCACGTCACAAAGTTCGATAAGATAAAATCTGGAAAATGGTAATTATGTGGTTGTTTGATATTTGACATGGGAGGTCGAACTTGATCCTGGTCAGATCAAGGGAAAACCAAACACAAAATGGTGTGGAAGGATAGTTCAACACTGATGCTGACCCCGTCAGGGTTGAATGATTCCTGAGACTCCTTACAAGTGGTCACAAATATTACTGTGATACGTAAGTATGTATTCTTAAATCTAATATTAAAATTTGACTAATAAGTATATGAGATGTAGAAAGTGTAAATTAGGAGTTAAGTTGTCCAGGTTACCCTGAGGAGATTAAATAGCCAAAACAACTCCGCGTATGTCGGGAAAATAGTCAAATGTGAGGGAAATACTAACTATTATTATCCCATAAACCATGTTAATGAATTAAATATGAGATCAAGAGACAATTACCTATAATAAGAGTATTCTCAAGCTAGCTTCTAAGTTATGGCCATATTGCCATCTGAAGGGGAAAGATCGACTTTAAATCCTTCTTTTGAATTCAAACCCAAAATATTAAATGGGAACCTACCTATAAACATGGTAGAATATTAAGAGTAGAAACATTATACTAATACACACGCGAGTTGAATCACAACCGCAAGAACATATTCAATTGAGAGAAAACTGTACCTTGTTAGAAACCTTAGCAGGAACCCTACTGTGGTATACCTGATGAACAGACGATGGAAATCGTGTATGTATTACCGACATCTGGTAAATTAATAATATCAAGAAACATTTCTATAATATACATATGATGCACGGCTCGACCGTAGCTCATACTCTACATTGAAAATGAAAACCGAATAAGGTGACAGTAAACTCAAATACTAGAATCACAAGAGGATGACCTGTAGGTCAAAGAGAGAGATGTTAAGTATGCCCCAATATTAATACAAACCCAAGGGCCGATAATTACAACTACAATAGGCGATTAATGGAAGTGTCTTACATGAAATAGTATAAACAAGCCATAAGATAATATGGACAACGCACAAGATGGTAGATCACCTCCACCCATACATACGGGATTCAAATATAAAAGCATACTAATGCACTATGGAACATATCATAGAATGCATAGATTCTTGGGGGCTATACCCCGTAAACAGACAGAAGTCATATACTGATGTCCGTAGAAGAGACCTCGAGTTCGCAGTAGGCGATCGAGTCTTCCTTAGAGTTTTACCTATGAAGGAAATCTATTTTTAGATTTGGGCGGAAGGGAAAGCTTAGCCGAAGTATATAGGACCGTACCTTACTACGGAGCGAGTGGGCCCATTTGCTTACAAATTAGATTTACCTGTTGAGCTCGGGAGAGTGCACAACGTGTTTCAAGTTTCTCAACTAAAGTAGTATGTGCCTCACCCGTCACATATCTTAGAGCCTGAGACACTCGAACTAGATCCTACACTTAGATATGAGGGGACCCTAGTTCGCATTTTAGACTCTAACACTAGGGAGATCAGGAACAAGATGATTAGAATGGTCAAGGTTCTGTGGTCAAACAACGATATTGAGGAGGCGACATGGGAGTTAGAGGACTCCATGCGAGACAAGTATACGTCACTTTTTTCTTTTAGTTTGTGTATACTTGTGGGGTACGTGGGCGTAACCCTTTTAAGGGGGGTAGAGCACCACATGCGACTTGCATATCTGCAGTCCATCTTGGTTTGTGTATGATCATTTATGTTTGATTGTTGCGCATGTGTGCAATTGGTTGAATAGTTATTGATATGTCCCATGTGACACATGGTTATTGTTGTGTCCTATGAGACACTTGTATGGTTATTGTCGTGTCCTATGAGACACTTGAATGGTTATGTTGTGTCCTATGTGACACTTGAATGCATATGGTTGTGTTCTATGTAACACTTGATTGTTGGTTATTGACGTGTCCTATGTGACACTTGGTATTGGTGTGTTCTATGAACACTTGGATGATTAGTAAAAGTACACTTAATTACCTCGCAGTATGTTTATTCCTATAATCACACAAGAGATTTACTGCCAAGGGTTTACGCCTCTGAACTCTGTAGGACTGAGTGTTTTGGTATTGCACTTGTGCAGTAATGACCGAGTGGGATAGCTAGGAAGTTGGAACACTTATTTGTTTTACGTTGATTATCATGAGTAAGGTTATGGATATGTACAAATTGCATAGACTTGGATTACAGATGGAATGTAGGAGTTTCAATATAGTATTGACACCCAGGAATGATAAGCATACATGGAATAGATATGAGGAACTTGATTCCATAAGATGAATAAGTATAAGTTATGACTTCGGGACGAAGTCCTTTTAAGGGGGGTAGACTGAAATACCCCTAACCTTTAAATAATTAAATAATGATAAGTATATATTATTTAGGGGATTATTAAACCCTAAGAAGGGATATAAACACTTAGGCGTTAAAAACGCACCTAAACTCCTTAAGGTCAAAAATGTGCGTTAAAGCCTGACCTTAAGATAAACAAGTTATATAAGCTATAAACCACATACGAAGGTAACCTAGGATCATTATATGACCCTTAGAATACAGGACCTCATCTGAAACTGAGTAAAAATACAAAATGCTCGGGAGTTCCCTTAAAGGCCCTTAAGGCCCGAAAGTCCCGGAAATACTTAAGAGGGTGAAGTAAAGCATTACACTTCATTCCAAATGCACCATAACACTCTATAAGATATATAAGATGAAGTTCTCAAGCTAAATTCTCAGTTATACGCAAAGTGCTAAGAGATGCCTGTGAGGGTCCACAAAACCCCCGGAATGCCCAGGAGGAGTGTCGAGGTGGCACGAACTCCTATAAAAGTAGTTATTAGAGTTCCTAATATCATTATTCAACATTCTAAATAGAATGCACGAGCTATCCTCAAAATTAAACAAAATGCTCGGACGAATTTCTTAACGCTCCTTTTTGCCCGGTTAGTCCGGGAGTTGTGTTTTGAGTGGATATAACCCCATATAACTCAATGTAACACCTTAACATATTATTATTGACTATAAAAAATGTCAATAAACACTTGGAACTCATAGAAACTATTAATTTTAAGAAAATCCTTAAAGCACAAACGCACCTTCGTGTGTCACAAAAATGCGTTCTACGCAATTGCCTTGAAGTTTTTGAGGAGCCACGAGTGATAATCTTAAAAGGGGATAAAATGACCATCTAAATAAATTAATACCAGTAAAATTCTAGTACAAGTGGGGGCGATTTTTGGGTCAAAAAGGTACCTAAATCAGCATTTTTACCTTTAAACTTTCATCTTTTACCATGGTATAAATGTACCAATTAATGCTGGAACCTATTACACATATTAATATGATTAAATATAGTGTAACAAAAATCAAATGAAAATCAATCCCATTTGTTCTCTAACTTGGGCACCATTTAGAGTCATTTTGGACTAGTTTTGATTCAAAAATTGCCTTATGTAATGTGACTCACCTACCATGCATTATATGATAATGAAACAAGTAAATTCAGTCAATTTAGACCTCCTCCACCTTATGACCTGCAAGATAACAAGGAGGGATTAGTTTAACAAAAGTAATGGAAATTAAATAAGTAAAGGTAGATATAGGTTCTTATAATGTAAATTGCAAATAAAAAAACATTAACCCATGGTCTAGCCTTGTGGCTGCCGATTCATATACAGGAGAATGGAGTATTATTGCTGCTTGAATAATCAAGGGAGACATACACCTAACTAACATGCTAATCTTGTCTCCAATCAACAAAATTAATTGATCTCCTAGGACTCCATTAGCCGTAAGTCTACAAGGATTTGGAGCCTCCCATTTCCATCATGGCCAAACACCTACAAGGAAGAAGACAAGGTTAGTGCCAATAATCAAGCTTAGTAAATTCAAAAGAAAGATACCCACCCATATGCCTTGTCCTCTTCTTACAAGTAGTCAACCAAGACTTCAATTATTTCATGCCAATCACCGTAAGTGTAGCCAAATTAAGAGACTTTTGTAATCAAATAAAACAAGACAAGACATAAAATAATGACATTTGACTTACCAATAATTCCCATTTGATTCAGCCATGTTTCTCCTTATACCATACGTGACTCTTCACTTCTCTTTGCCCCATCACCGAATTGGTAAGTTCCTTGCTAGCTCTCTTTCTTCTTCCTTTGTTATGTTAATTCCTTAGATCTTTAAAGCTATTAATGGTGTACTAAGTTCTAACACCATTTTAATGTAATTTCCTAGTTAAATCTCCTAAGTCTTGAAGCAAGAATCATCCTAGCAACTATTATAGTTTTCGCCAAGGTTAGATGCTCCAAGGAGGTTCCTAGATTCAACAACACAAGGAACAACAAGATCAAGTTAAGGTATATTTTCATGTTGAAAATCCTAAGTAAATTCCTTAAGGTATTTTCAAAAATTATGAACTTCTAAACCAAGGTTCTCTTCATCATTTCATGAAGGAAATCTAGATCTACAATCATCTCAAGGTCTACCGAAAATTCCTTGAAAAAATTCTAAGGTAAACTGTTGTAAAACTACTCCAAATCTTATTTATAATTTTGTTAGAAGTCTAACAAATGGATCTCCTAATATATACAAGGAGGCCGAATTCCCTTCATCAAAATAGCATTTGGAGAGCTTGAAATTCAAGGAGAATCAAGTACAAGAATTGTCTTGATTTAAGGAGTAAGTATATATAATTAAGGTTTATTAAGTTTGAGTTTGAATTAAGCTTCAAACTTTGGTATAAAAATTATGTATAAAGCCTAACTAATTAAGCCGAAAATCATAGGTTAAAATATCAAGAAAATAATTTATAACTATAAGGTAAGATTATTACCTTAAGGTATAAAATTGTGTAAAAAAATTAAATATGATACACATATTATTAAACCAAAATATCTAAGGATAATATGTTCCATTTCGGGTTTATAATCATTCTAAGTCATTAACATAATTTTTAGAAGTGTTATATGGCTTATATACTTTATGAGTATATTATAAGGTTTAATCAAGAATTAAAAACTATATAGTAAGGTATTATTAGGGCCGAGAATGAAATGTGTTAATTGATTTTTGAAAGTATATAAGTATATTAGCTTATATTATTAATTTTGGGAACATTCAAAATAGCTACAAGTATTTATATGGCTAGTTTATAATATTATGTGGCTAAAATGTAAATTTTGAAAAGTTTAGTGTATTAAATATGATTGCCGAGAACATAAGGAGTTGTTTGGTATATTTATGTTATAATATAAGGTAGGAATTATATTGTGAATTTTGGTGAATTTAAATAAGTGTTTAGGTGTTAAAATAACATTTTACAAAGTTTTGGGGCTATTTGGTAAATTATGAAAAGTTTGGGTCAAAACCGAAACTTATATGATTTTATGGGTATATTAAAGTATTAGTTATGAAATTAAGTCTTGGTCAAAGTGTTGACCAAAAACTTTGGGTTAAAATGATTTATGACATAAAATATTAAGTTTATAAAGGTCTAAGGGTGAATATGTAATTTATGAAAGTATATATGAAAAATAGAAGTTAAATGGGGCGGAAATATAATTGGAGAAAGATATGGGTTATTTTCGGTATTTAAAGAAATTAAATATTAAAACTATAATTTATAAGTTAATATGTAACTTATATAAAGTTTTAAGGGCTAAAATGTAATTATGGGAAAGTTTATATAAAACCGAATTGATTTAGGGGCGGAAATGTAATTTAGGAAAAATATATGGGTTACTTCGGTATTTTAAGAAAATAAATATAAAAACTATAGTTTATAAGTTAATATGTAACTTATATAAAAGTTTTGGGGTTAAATTGTAAATAAAGGAAAGTTATTTATTAAGACCGAAAATATATGTGGTCATTTGGTAATTTATAAAGATTAGAATATTCATTTGGTAATTACCGAAATGATTAAGGGGTTAATTAGTAATTCATAAAGGTTAGTGTGTCTAAATTATAATTACCAAGAAGGAATATGGACATTTGGTAATTTATAAAAATTTAATATAATTGCTTTGCAATTTTCGAAAGTTAGTATGGAATTAATGAATTATAAAGGATATATGGTTATTTGGTAAATTATAAAAGTTGTTGAGTAAAATATAAATACCAAATTTATAAGGTAACTTATAAAAGTTATTGTGTCCAGCTTATAAATACAGGAAATAATAAGGTTGGTTTTATAATTTAATAGAGAAAGGAATTAAGGTTAAGTAATGTGATATATTATGAGGAATAATATAAGGTTTATAAAATAAATTGTGGTTATGATAAGAATAACCAAAAGAATTTAATATAGAGTTTATGAAATAATTATGGATATAATTAAGGTAACCAAACTATATTGGTATATGGAATAAGAGGAAATAATTATGGATATATAATTAAAGAGATGAAGAAATAACATAATATGGGAATTCATTATCACATGTGGGAATCACATAAAATAATGAACTGATGAACTACCAAGAACCACTGTTAAATAACAGGGGAAAAAAGAACATACAGTGTTAGTATATTACAAGCGTTAGTTCTACAGTGACAGTACTGTAATATTTAATGAATAGTTATATTAATATTACCCGGTATTGCATGTTTATATAACAGCGTACGGGAAGGAACTACTGAACAGGAATTTGTCAAGCTAGCAGTTACTTGGTGAACGGTATGTTAATTGTGTGGTCTGAATGTCCTAAGGATTATCCAAAGGTCCAGACATTATGCGTTAATTGTTTAAGAGCGATATCTGTGATTTTATGTATATGATATTGTATACTGTATTGCTCAACACTGTTGTGTTGTATTTTTACGCGAACGACTTATAACTGGAAGTTTATACATCTAAACTGAAACAGGACTAACTAACCTTTAGGTATTATTGAACCTAACTGATGGTCAACTGTTATAGTCTTAATTCAAGTATTGGTTATGGTACCACTGACTAAAGGATTAACTTATAAAGAGAGGAATCCAGACTGTTTCGACTTTCTGGTTGCGCATAGTGATCACTACGAGAGACTTCAATGGGGAGTCACTCAAGGGAATCCATCAGCCACATTCGGGGATGACGGAGGGCACTGCCGTTGGTGCACAGGTTCGACCGGATCGGTCATTTAATTATCCAGGGCCATAAGGTCAGCTGGTAACGGTTCCATTGAAACCCAGGGGACTATCGTCCATTAATAAGTTATTAACGGTTGTCTTGACATGACGCCTGAGGTGGAAATTAATTGGAAAAGGTTAAGTGATTGGTTTAAAGGATAAGGGCCGGGTGGCCAACTAACAAGTACAGTTTAATACACGTATCTTGTTTGGTTATTGATATGGTTTACTGATGTGTGATTATTGGTTAATTGCTATGGATTATTGATGTGTGGATTTTGGTGTTGTGTACTATGTACTTTGATGTTTACAGGTGGATTGTTATGTGATTGTTTAACGTGTACAGTTATTACTGTTATTATTGTAAACCGGTATTTTATGTAATGAATCTAATATCAAGATGGCTAAAACGACTTAAGGAATCTTGATGATTTAAGACTACATTTAGCATACCAGCATTTCGATTGCTGAGCCCTTCAATGGGCCAAACATTCCAGGTTATTGAAGAAGACTCAACCGGAGAGCGGGACACGGGGGTAGCAGTTGTGTTTTCAACAAACACCTTTGGTTTTATTTTGTATTGTATTAAGGAGGTTGTTGTATTCAGTTAGTTGCTCATTTAGTTGGACTTGGTTGTAATAATTAGAGTGCTCAGTATCTGTTCATCACAGCGTGAGGAGTTTATTGTTGGAAAGAGTAAGGATGCCTTGTTACTCACAAGGGTGAGTAACGGCGTGTAACAAGGTAGTTAGTTTTACTTTCTGCTGCGAATTTTATTTATTATGCTACGACTTGCGACGTTATTACAGGTTTAGGATTAGGGGTGTTACAAAAAGTGGTATCAGAGCGGAGTACCACTCTGATGAAAGATACTGAGTCAAGAATATGAGCATAGGATTTGGGAATACGGGAAAACGTCTGTGAGGATTCGTGACCTAGAAAAATCTAGGAATATCTTTATTGCTAGTGGTTAACTTCCTTATATATTTGTGATTGTGTATGTAAAATGGTGTAGCAACCGAGTATTAATAATAATATACTATAGATGTCGACAAGAGAAGACCACGTGGAGACAGCAGGACGCGATGACGAGACACCGACGGATGTTCCCGAGGTACCAGCCTAGCAGCAGCCATGGCGGCCTTCGCGCAGCAACTAGGAGCTCAACTTACGGGAGCCATACCCCACCCGCCGCAGCCCAGGGAAACCAACTGGTTGAAGAGCGTTGCAGACGCGAGAGTACCGACTTATTCAGGGGAACCGGACCCCGCCGCACTGGAGAAGTTCATTGAAGAACACCAGAAGGCGTTCAAGGCTGTCAGAGTCCAGAAGACCAGAGTCGACATCGCCGTGTACAACCTGAGGACGCAGCTGACATTTGGTGGCGGTCTGTGGAGGGCCACCGAAGAGCTACACTAGACTTTGGTTGGACAGCGTTTGTAGAAGTGTTGCGGGAGAAGTTCTACCCCGAACACCTAAAGCAGAGAAAAAGGCAGGAGATCGAGACCTTAATCCAAGGGAGTCAAACAGTTGACCAGTACTACGCAGTTCACCAGCTTGTTGGACTACATACCAGAAGTCGACCACTCCGACACTGTGAGGGTTTAAAAGTTTAAGGGAAGAGGCGCAGGAAGAAAGAAGAGAAAGAGTATTAAAGGAGATGATGGTGGAGCAACCTCTGGCGGTTACTACAAGAAGGGGAAGAACTCTTTGATGAGAAGAAGGGGCGGAAGGTTTTCCATGGTCAGAAGACGAAGGAGCAGATTCCCCGTCTGACCGGCCCAGCCAATGATGCACAGCCACTGAGATCAGCACCACCTAGGAGCAATAAGCCAACCCAGCGCCACTACTACTGTAAGCGCTGTGGAAGTGATCACCCAGGAGTAGATTGTTCAGGAAGGAAGGTGAAGTGTCGCTATTGCAAGAAAGAAGGTCACAGGGAGTATGAATGTTTTTCCAATCCAGGAAGCCGAGTATACAAGGGAGCTAGAAGTTCACAGAGAACACCAGCTATGGAAGCGGGCGGACCCAGAGGAGGTCAAGCGCTGCAGACTAATACCTATACTAGAGGACCGGCAGGACAGCCATCCTCATCCGGGAGTCGGAAGGGAAAGGAGTTAGTTCCAGGAAGAAACACCTAGTACACAGTGGGAACTTCGGGCGCTGAAGCTAGCGCTCACGCGAAACCGGTAAGCCTAGAACCTAAACTAAATGCATGATGCATGAATGTATGTTATAATTATTAGTCGATGAGACTTATATGATTAGTAAGTATCAAAATTTAGAGAGACCTAACTTAGGTAACCTCTCACCTAATAGGATACTTCGACATTTTTTTCCCTTATCTATGAGACCGAGGTCACCTGAGCCTATGAGCGAAGGTCAGGAATATTCAGAGGCATAATGCCAAGTACTTTGACCCGGCATGATCCTACTCAAGAAATACTTAACTATAAATAAACGAATAACTATCATGAATGAATGTAAAGCCTTAGGGATAGGCCTTAGAGGATTTTATACTCCAGGATATGGGAGTGGATCAAAACTCAAATTATTTATGATGTGTATGGGTAAGGATTAGGATACCCGCTGTATCATTCTCCATAGGAGATGAGGCTGAGTTTATATACGGTGATCGGAAGAGGATGAAAAGGGCAAATAAGATTGTTTTAAGTCAGGAGACGCGTTGATATTTGGTGGAGAACCCAGGTTAGTGTATCATGGGATTAAGAGCATTAAACCGAAAATAGCCTTGGGATAAAAGGGTGTGAGATAGTACAGTGAGGAATAATAAGTTGGTTTTTGCTTGGACCGCCGAAGGGCGTTATCAACTGTCCAAACTTACAGTAACTACAAATTAGGACCTGCCTAAATGACGAACAGATGTCATGAAAAGGAATACATTAATTAATGTGAAATACTTAAGACTACTTAAAATGTCAAAAAGGCTTGTTAGAGACCTACACGTGAAGAACAAACATTGAATTTCATGGGATACCCAGGCACTGAGCTTACCGCCCAGTGCGGGACGGGAAAATCTTACAATCCCTTATTAACTCCGAGAGAAGATAGTGCAAAACCTTGAAATATGACAATAGAGAAACAGAATCTCAAAATATATGACTAAACATCCATCATGGATAAGCACGGGTTTAAAAATACCTAAGAAAATACCAAGGGCCTCAGCTAGTATCAATATAGTGGCTATGCTGGACTCCTAATTAATAAAAGGGGAGAGAACAAACTTTGAATCAATATTTTCTGAAGTCAGGAGAACTATCTAATTAGCAATACCAAATGCTATATATACATATAATTTGGAGGTTGTAAACCTAAAATATTGAGGAGTATTAATACATTTCAGGGGGCTAAGTATCACTAAAATATACCTACCCTATTTTGAGGCTTACATCCTACACTATCCTTATAGTTCTATACGAGCATACGTCTTCTATGACAGCTCAATTTATGAATGCGAATAAAGAGCGCAAGAAATCAAATAAGGTTAACCTCCTATGTAATATAAATTTTAAATATAAATATGGTAACGAATACCTCTCATTGACACTTACAATGAAGGTAGTATAAGTTATATTACGAGTATAAATTAATATATACACACTAAAAGTGAGTGGAAGTTAAACTTAAAGGTAGGAGAAACATACCCCTTGGCTTGTAACAAGTATTCTATACGTGAACTTTCCTAACGTTATATACTAATTCTTGTGATTTTAGATCCTCTATTTATTACACCTAATCGATCTATTTTTGGAAGCCATTGAGCTTGTGGATTAATCACGTTTCTAAAAGATAGAAACAAACAATAAGCATTGATTGTCCAGTTACCAAACCGTAGGATTCAAACTGGAAACCCTTGCTTGAGATAGTACTATTAAGAGAAACTTAACCTAGGCTGAACACATGGTTCACCTGATTAATGGAGTTTAGATGGTATAAGAGAAAGACAAGCTTTAAGGTGGAGGGAATAATACTTTATGGAACTGTAATTGTGGATCGAGTCATAAAAACTTTTCCTTGGAAGTCTAACTGTGACTGTCCTTGTCCCATGTAATGATAACCAGAGTATAGGCAATAATCAAACCCTGATAAGCTAAATACTAGATAAGCCTGTTAAAGAGAAGAGTGTATTCTGAGGTATTCAAGTCCATGACTGAACTTATTACTTGTATGATGGATTTAAGAGTTAAATTGATTGATGAATATAATTATTAGACAGTTTGTGCCTAGATGTTTAGTAGGAATTTATCTTTTATGCCAAGAGGAAAAACTGGCTTCCCCGCTTGATGATTTGATCAAAGGAACTTAGTTCCGGGGATTAAGGAATACACTAGATTCAAGTATAGGTATAACAGTTATTGGAATAGTTGTATAACAGTCAAGGAAAATGTACATGTAGTAATCACCACGTCACAAAGTTCGATAAGATAAAATCTGGAAAATGGTAATTATGTGGTTGTTTGATATTTGACATGGGAGGTCGAACTTGATCCTGGTCAGATCAAGGGAAAACCAAACACAAAATGGTGTGGAAGGATAGTTCAACACTGATGCTGACCCCGTCAGGGTTGAATGATTCCTGAGACTCCTTACAAGTGGTCACAAATATTACTGTGATACGTAAGTATGTATTCTTAAATCTAATATTAAAATTTGACTAATAAGTATATGAGATGTAGAAGTGTAAATTAGAGTTAAGTTGTCCAGGTTACCCTGAGGAGATTAAATAGCCAAAACAACTCCGCGTATGTCGGAAAATAGTCAAATGTGAGGGAAATACTATTATTATCCCATAAACCATGTTAATGAATTAAATATGAGATCAAGAGACAATTACCTATAATAAGAGTATTCTCAAGCTAGCTTCTAAGTTATGGCCATATTGCCATCTGAAGGGGAAAGATCGACTTTAAATCCTTCTTTTGAATTCAAACCCAAAATATTAAATGGGAACCTACCTATAAACATGGTAGAATATTAAGAGTAGAAACATTATACTAATACACACGCGAGTTGAATCACAACCGCAAGAACATATTCAATTGAGAGAAAACTGTACCTTGTTAGAAACCTTAGCAGGAACCCTACTGTGGTATACCTGATGAACAGACGATGGAAATCGTGTATGTATTACCGACATCTGTGTAAATAATAATATCAAGAAACATTTCTATAATATACATATGATGCACGGCTCGACCGTAGCTCATACTCTACATTGAAAATGAAAACCGAATAGGTGACAGTAAACTCAAATACTAGAATCACAAGAGGATGACCTGTAGGTCAAAGAGAGAGATGTTAAGTATGCCCCAATATTAATACAAACCCAAGGGCCGATAATTACAACTACAATAGGCGATTAATGGAAGTGTCTTACATGAAATTATAAACAAGCCATAAGATAATATGGACAACGTACAGGATGGTAGATCACCTCCACCCATACATACGGGATTCAAATATAAAAGCATACTAATGCACTATGGAACATATCATAGAATGCATAGATTCTTGGGGGCTATACCCCGTAAACAGACAGAAGTCATATACTGATGTCCGTAGAAGAGACCTCGAGTTCGCAGTAGGCGATCGAGTCTTCCTTAGAGTTTTACCTATGAAGGAAATCTATTTTAGATTTGGGCGGAAGGGAAAGCTTAGCCGAAGTATATAGGACCGTACCTTACTACGGAGCGAGTGGGCCCATTTGCTTACAATTAGATTTACCTGTTGAGCTGGGAGAGTGCACAACGTGTTTCAAGTTTCTCAACTAAAGTAGTATGTGCCTCACCCGTCACATATCTTAGAGCCTGAGACACTCGAACTAGATCCTACACTTAGATATGAGGGGACCCTAGTTCGCATTTTAGACTCTAAGACTAGGGAGATCAGGAACAAGATGATTAGAATGGTCAAGGTTCTGTGGTCAAACAACGATATTGAGGAGGCGACATGGGAGTTAGAGGACTCCATGCGAGACAAGTATACGTCACTTTTTCTTTTAGTTTGTGTATACTTGTGGGGTACGTGGGCGTAACCCTTTTAAGGGGGGTAGAGCACCACATGCGACTTGCATATCTGCAGTCCATCTTGGTTTGTGTATGATCATTTATGTTTGATTGTTGCGCATGTGTGCAATTGGTTGAATAGTTATTGATATGTCCCATGTGACACATGGTTATTGTTGTGTCCTATGAGACACTTGTATGGTTATTGTCGTGTCCTATGAGACACTTGAATGGTTATTGTTGTGTCCTATGTGACACTTGAATGCATATGGTTGTGTTCTATGTAACACTTGATTGTTGGTTATTGACGTGTCCTATGTGACACTTGGTATTGGTGTGTTCTATGAACACTTGGATGATTAGTAAAAGTACACTTAATTACCTCGCAGTATGTTTATTCCTATAATCACACAAGAGATTTACTGCCAAGGGTTTACGCCTCTGAACTCTGTAGGACTGAGTGTTTTGGTATTGCACTTGTGCAGTAATGACCGAGTGGGATAGCTAGGAAGTTGGAACACTTATTTGTTTTACGTTGATTATCATGAGTAAGGTTATGGATATGTACAAATTGCATAGACTTGGATTACAGATGGAATGTAGGAGTTTCAATATAGTATTGACACCCAGGAATGATAAGCATACATGGAATAGATATGAGGAACTTGATTCCATAAGATGAATAAGTATAAGTTATGACTTCGGGACGAAGTCCTTTTAAGGGGGGTAGACTGAAATACCCCTAACCTTTAAATAATTAAATAATGATAAGTATATATTATTTAGGGGATTATATAACACTTAGGCGTTAAAAACGCACCTAAACTCCTTAAGGTCAAAAATGTGCGTTAAAGCCTGACCTTAAGATAAACAAGTTATATAAGCTATAAACCACATACGAAGGTAACCTAGGATCATTATATGACCCTTAGAATACAGGACCTCATTTGAAACTGAGTAAAAATACAAAATGCTCGGGAGTTCCCTTAAAGGCCCTTAAGGCCCGAAAGTCCCGGAAATACTTAAGAGGGTGAAGTAAAGCATTACACTTCATTCCAAATGCACCATAACACTCTATAAGATATATAAGATGAAGTCCTCAAGCTAAATACTCAGTTATACGTAAAGTGCTAAGAGATGCCTTGTGAGGGTCCCACAAACCCCCGGGAATGCCCAGGAGGAGTGTCGAGGTGGCACAAACTCCTATAAAAGTAATTATTAGAGTTCCTAATATCATTATTCAACATTCTAAATAGAATGACACGAGCTACTTCCTCAAAATAAACAAAATGCTCGGACGAATTTCTTAACGCTCCTTTTTGCCCTAGTTAGTCCGGGAGTTGTGTTTTGAGTGGATATAACCCCATATAACTCAATGTAACACCTTAAGATATTATTATTGACTATAAAAAATGTCAATAAACACTTGGAACTCATAGAACTAATTAATTTTAAGAAAATCCTTAAAGCACATAAACGCCCTTCAGTGTCACAAAAATGCGTTCTACGCAATTGCCTTGAAGTTTTTGAGGAGCCATGAGTTGATAATCTTAAAAGGGATAAAATGACCATCTAAATAAATTAATTCCAGTACTAAATTCATAGTACAAGTGGGGGCGATTTTTGGGTCAAAAAGGTACCTGAAATCAGCATTTTTACCTTTAAACTTTCATCTTTTACCATGGTATAATGTACCAATTAAATGCTGGAACCTATTACACATATTAATATGATCTTATTACAATATAGTGTAACAAAAATCAAATGAAAAATCAACCCCATTTGTTCTCTAACTTGGGCGCCATTTAGAGTCATTTTGGACTAGTTTTGATTCAAAAATTGCCTTATGGTAATGTGACTCACCTACCATGCATTATGATAATGAAACAAGTAAATTCAGTCAATTTAGACCTCCTCCACCTATGACCTGCAAGATAAACAAGGAGGGATTAGTTTAACAAAAGTAATGGAAATTAAATAAGCTAAAGGTAGATATAGGTTCTTATAATGTAAATTGCAAATAAAAAACATTAACCCATGGTCTAGCCTTGTGGCTGCCGATTCATATACAGGAGAATGAGAGTATTATTGCTGCTTGAATAATCAAGGAGACATACACCTAACTAACATGCTAATCTTGTCTCCAATCAACAAATTAATTGATCTCCTAGGACTCCATTAGCCGTAAGTCTACAAGGATTTGGAGCCTCCCATTTCCATCATGGCCGAACACCTACAAGGAAGAAGACAGGTTAGTGCCAATAATCAAGCTTAGTAAATTCAAAAGAAAGATAGCCACCCATATTGCCTTGTCCTCTTCTTACAAGTAGTCAACCAAGACTTCAATTATTTCATGCCAATCTACCGTAAGTGTAGCCAAATTAAGAGACTTTTGTAATCAAATAAAACAAGACAAAGACATAAAATAATGACATTTGACTTACCAATAATTCCCATTTGATTCAGCCATGTTTCTCCTTAATACCATACGTGACTCTTCACTTCTCTTTGCCCCATCACCGAATTGGTAAGTTCCTTGCTAGCTCTCTTTCTTCTTCCTTTGTTATGTTAATTCCTTAGATCTTTAAAGCTCTATTAATGGTGTACTAAGTTCTAACACCATTTTAATGTAATTTCCTAGTTAAATCTCCTAAGTCTTGAAGCAAGAATCATCCTAGCACTATTATAGTTTTCGCCAAGGTTAGATGCTCCAAGGAGGTTCCTAGATTCAACAACACAAGGAACAACAAGATCAAGTTAAGGTATATTTTCATGCTGAAAATCCTAAGTAAATTCCTTAAGGTATTATCAAAAATTATGAACTTCTAAACCAAGGTTCTCTTCATCATTTCATGAAGGAAATCTAGATCTACAATCATCTCAAGGTCTACCGAAAATTCCTTGAAAAATTCTAAGGTAAACTGTTGTAAAACTACTCCAAATCTTTTTATAATTTTGTTAGAAGTCTAACAAATGGATCTCCTAAATATACAAGGAGGCCGAATTCCCTTCATCAAAATAGCATTTGGAGAGCTTGAAATTCAAGGAGAAATCAAGTACAAGAATTGTCTTGATTTAAGGAGTAAGTATATATAATTAAGGTTTATTAAGTTTGAGTTTGAATTAAGCTTCAAACTTTGGTATAAAAATTATGTTATAAAGCCTAACTAAATTAAGACCGAAAATCATAGGTTAAAATATCAAGAAAATAATTTATAACATATAAGGTAAGATTATTACCTTAAGGTATAAAATTGTGTAAAAAAATTAAATATGATACACATATTATTAAACCAAAATATCTAAGGATAATATGTTCCATTTTGGGTTTATAATCATTCTAAGTCATTAACATAATTTTTAGAAGTGTTATATGGCTTATATACATTTATGAGTATATATTATAAGGTTTAAATCAAGAATTAAAAACTATATAGTAAGGTATTATTAGGGCCGAGAATGAAATGTGTTAATTGATGATTTTTGAAAGTATATAAGTATATTAGCTTATATTATTAATTTTGGGAACATTCAAAATAGCTACAAGTATTTATATGGCTAGTTTATAATATTATGTGGCTAAAATGTAAATTTTGAAAAGTTTAGTGTATTAAATATGATTGCCGAGAACATAAGGAGTTGTTTGGTATATTTATGTTATAATATAAGGTAGGAATTAATATTGTGAATTTTGGTGAATTTAAATAAGTGTTTAGGTGTTAAAATAACATTTTACAAAGTTTTGGGGCTATTTGGTAAATTATGAAAAGTTTGGGTCAAAACCGAAACTTATATGATTTTATGGGTATATTAAAGTATTAGTTATGAAATTAAGTCTTGGTCAAAGTGTTGACCAAAAACTTTGGGTTAAAATGATTTATGACATAAAATATTAAGTTTATAAAGGTCTAAGGGTGAATATGTAATTTGTGAAAGTATATATGAAAAATAGAAGTTAAATGGGGCGGAAATATAATTGGAGAAAGATATGGGTTATTTCGGTATTTAAAGAAATTAAATATTAAAACTATAATTTATAAGTTAATATGTAACTTATATAAAGTTTTAAGGGCTAAAATGTAATTATGGGAAAGTTTATATAAAACTGAATTGATTTAGGGGCGGAAATGTAATTTAGGAAAAATATATGGGTTACTTCGGTATTTTAAGAAAATAAATATCAAAACTATAGTTTATAAGTTAATATGTAACTTATATAAAAGTTTTGGGGTTAAATTGTAAATAAAGGAAAGTTATTTATTAAGACCGAAAATATATGTGGTCATTTGGTAATTTATAAAGATTAGAATATTCATTTGGTAATTACCGAAATGATTAAGGGGTTAATTAGTAATTCATAAAGGTTAGTGTGTCTAAATTATAATTACCAAGAAGGAATATGGACATTTGGTAATTTATAAAAATTTAATATAATTGCTTTGCAATTTTCGAAAGTTAGTATGGATAATTAATGAATTATAAAGGATATATGGTTATTTGGTAAATTATAAAAGTTGTTGAGTATAAAATATAAATACCAAATTTATAAGGTAACTTATAAAAGTTATTGTGTCCAGCTTATAAATACAGGAAATAATAAGGTTGGTTTTATAATTTAATAGAGAAAGGAATTAAGGTTAAGTAATGTGATATATTATGAGGAATAATATAAGGTTTATAAAATAAATTGTGGTTATGATAAGAATAACCAAAAGAATTTAATATAGAGTTTATGAAATAATTATGGATATAATTAAGGTAACCAAACTATATTGGTATATGGAATAAGAGGAAATAATTATGGATATATAATTAAAGAGATGAAGAAATAACATAATATGGGAATTCATTATCACATGTGGGAATCACATAAAATAATGAACTGATGAACTACCAAGAACCACTGTTAAATAACAGGGGAAATAAAAGAACATACAGTGTTAGTATATTACAAGCGTTAGTTCTACAGTGACAGTACTGTAATATTTAATGAATAGTTATTTAATATTACCCGGTATTGCATGTTTATATAACAGCGTACGGGAAGGAACTACTGAACAGGAATTTGTCAAGCTAGCAGTTACTTGGTGAACGGTATGTTAATTGTGTGGTCTGAATGTCCTAAGGATTATCCAAAGGTCCAGACATTATGTGTTAATTGTTTAAGAGCGATATCTGTGATTTTATGTATATGATATTGTATACTGTATTGCTCAACACTGTTGTTGTATTTTTACGCGAACGACTTATGACTGGAAGTTTATACATCTAAACTGAAACAGGACTAACTAACCTTTAGGTATTATTGAACCTAACTGATGGTCAACTGTTATAGTCTTAATTCAAGTATTGGTTATGGTACCACTGACTAAAGGATTAACTTATAAAGAGAGGAATCCAGACTGTTTCGACTTTCTGGTTGCGCATAGTGATCACTACGAGAGACTTCAATGGGGAGTCACTCAAGGGAATCCATCAGCCACATTCGGGGATGACGGAGGGCACTGCCGTTGGTGCACAGGTTCGACCGGATCGGTCATTTAATTATCCAGGGCCATAAGGTCAGCTGGTAACGGTTCCATTGAAACCCAGGGGACTATCGTCCATTAATAAGTTATTAACGGTTGTCTTGACATGACGCCTGAGGTGGAAATTAATTGGAAAAGGTTAAGTGATTGGTTTAAAGGATAAGGGCCGGGTGGCCAACTAACAAGTACAGTTTAATACACATCTTGTTTGGTTATTGATATGGTTTACTGATGTGTGATTATTGGTTAATTGCTATGGATTATTGATGTGTGGATTTTGGTGTTGTGTACTATCGTACTTTGATGTTTACAGGTGGATTGTTATGTGATTGTTTAACGTGTACAGTTATTACTGTTATTATTGTAAACCGGTATTTTATGTAATGAATCTAATATCAAGATGGCTAAAACGACTTAAGGAATCTTGATGATTTAAGACTACATTTAGCATACCAGCATTTCGATTGCTGAGCCCTTCAATGGGCCAAACATTCCAGGTTATTGAAGAAGACTCAAACCGGAGAGCGGGACACGGGGGTAGCAGTTGTGTTTTTCAACAAACACCTTTGGTTTTATTTTGTATTGTATTAAGGAGGTTGTTGTATTCAGTTAGTTGCTCATTTAGTTGGACTTGGTTGTAATATTTAGAGTGCTCAGTATCTGTTCATCACAGCGTGAGGAGTTTTATTGTTGGAAAGAGTAAGGATGCCTTGTTACTCACAAGGGTGAGTAACGGCGTGTAACACCGAGGTAGTTAGTTTTACTTTCTGCTGCGAATTGTTATTTATTATGCTACGACTTGCGACGTTATTACAGGTTTAGGATTAAGGGTGTTACAAAAAGTGGTATCAGAGCGGAGTACCACTCTGATGAAAGATACTGAGTCAAGAATATGAGCATAGGATGTTTGGGAATACGGGAAAACGTCTGTGAGGATTCGTGACCTAGAAAAATCTAGGAATATCTTTATTGCTAGTGGTTAACTTCCTTATATATTTGTGATTGTGTATGTAAAATGGTGTAGCAACTGAGTATTAATAATAATATACTATAGATGTCGACAAGAAAGACCACGTGGAGACAGCAGTGGACGCGATGACGAGACACCGACGGATGTTCCCGAGGTACCAGACCTAGCAGCAGCCATGACGGCCTTCGCGCAGCAACTAGGAGCTCAACTTACGGGAGCCATACCCCACCCGCCGCAGCCCAGGGAAACCAACTGGTTGAAGAGCGTTGCAGACGCGAGAGTACCGACTTATTCAGGGGAACCGGACCCCGCCGCACTGGAGAAGTTCATTGAAGAACACCAGAAGGCGTTCAAGGCTGTCAGAGTCCCAGAAGACCAGAGAGTGACATCGCCGTGTACAACCTGAGGACGCAGCTGACATTTGGTGGCGGTCTGTGGAGGGCCACCGAAGAGCTACACTAGACTTTGGTTGGACAGCGTTTGTAGAAGTGTTGCGGGAGAAGTTCTACCCCGAACACCTAAAGCAGAGAAAAGGCAGGAGATCGAGACCTTAATCCAAGGGAGTCAAACAGTTGACCAGTACTACACGCAGTTCACCAGCTTGTTGGACTACATACCAGAAGTCGACCACTCCACACTGTGAGGGTTTAAAAGTTTAAGGGAAGAGGCGCAGGAAGAAAGAAGAGAAAGAGTATTAAAGGAGATGATGGTGGAGCAACCCTGGCGGTTACTACAAGAAGGGGAAGGAACTCTTTGATGAGAAGAAGGGGCGGAAGGTTTTCCATGGTCAGAAGACGAAGGAGCAGATTCCCCGTCTGACCGGCCCAGCCAATGATGCACAGCCACTGAGATCAGCACCACCTAGGAGCAATAAGCCAACCCAGCGCCACTACTACTGTAAGCGCTGTGGAAGTGATCACCCAGGAGTAGATTGTTCAGGAAGGAAGGTGAAGTGTCGCTATTGCAAGAAAGAAGGTCACAGGGAGTATGAATGTTTTTCCAATCCAGGAAGCCGAGTATACAAGGGAGCTAGAAGTTCACAGAGAACACCAGCTATGGAAGCGGGCGGACCCAGAGGAGGTCAAGCGCTGCAGACTAATACCTATACTAGAGGACCGGCAGGACAGCCATCCTCATCCGGGAGTCGGAAGGGAAAGGAGTTAGTTCCAGGAAGAAACACCTAGTACACAGTGGGAACTTCGGGCGCTGAAGCTAGCGCTCAACGCGAAACCGGTAAGCCTAGAACCTAAACTAAATGCATGATGCATGAATGTATGTTATAATTATTAGTCGATGAGACTTATATGTGATTAGTAAGTATCAAAATTTAGAGAGACCTAACTTAGGTAACCTCTCACCTAATAGGATACTTCGACATTTGTTTTCCCTTATCTATGAGACCGAGGTCACCTGAGCCTATGAGCGAAGGTCAGGAATATTCAGAGGCATAATGCCAAGTACTTTGACCCGGCATGATCCTACTCAAGAAATACTTAACTATAAATAAACGAATAACTATCATGAATGAATGTAAAGCCTTAGGGATAGGCCTTAGAGGATTTTATACTCCAGGATATGGGAGTGGATCAAAACTCAAATTATTTATGATGTGTATGGGTAAGGATTAGGATACCCGCTGTATCATTCTCCATAGGAGATGAGGCTGAGTTTATATACGGTGATCGGAAGAGGATGAAAAAGGGCAAATAAGATTGTTTTAAGTCAGGAGACGCGTTGATATTTGGTGGAGAACCCAGGTTAGTGTATCATGGGATTAAGAGCATTAAACCGAAAATAGCCTTGGGATAAAAGGGTGTGAGATAGTACAGTGAGGAATAATAAGTTGGTTTTTGCTTGGACCGCCGAAGGGCGTTATCAACTGTCCAAACTTACAGTAACTACAAATTAGGACCTGCCTAAATGACGAACAGATGTCATGAAAAGGAATACATTAATTAATGTGAAATACTTAAGACTACTTAAAATGTCAAAAAGGCTTGTTAGAGACCTACACGTGAAGAACAAACATTGAATTTCATGGGATACCCAGGCACTGAGCTTACCGCCCAGTGCGGGACGGGAAAATCTTACAATCCCTTATTAACTCCGAGAGAAGATAGTGCAAAACCTTGAAATATGACAATAGAGAAACAGAATCTCAAAATATATGACTAAACATCCATCATGGATAAGCACGGGTTTAAAAATACCTAAGAAAATACCAAGGGCCTCAGCTAGTATCAATATAGTGGCTATGCTGGACTCCTAATTAATAAAAGGGGAGAGAACAAACTTTGAATCAATATTTTCTGAAGTCAGGAGAACTATCTAATTAGCAATACCAAATGCTATATATACATATAATTTGGAGGTTGTAAACCTAAAATATTGAGGAGTATTAATACATTTCAGGGGGCTAAGTATCACTAAAATATACCTACCCTATTTTGAGGCTTACATCCTACACTATCCTTTAGTTCTATACGAGCATACGTCTTCTATGACAGCTCAATTTATGAATGCGAATAAAGAGCGCAAGAAATCAAATAAGGTTAACCTCCTATGTAATATAAATTTTAAATATAAATATGGTAACAAATACCTCTCATTGACACTTACAATGAAGGTAGTATAAGTTATATTAAGAGTGTAATCAATATATACACACTAAAAGTGAGTAGAAGTTAAACTTAAAGGTAGGAGAAACATACCCCTTGGCTTGTAACAAGTATTCTATACGTGAACTTTCCTAACGTTATATACTAATTCTTGTGATTTTAGATCCTCTATTTATTACACCTAATCGATCTATTTTTGGAAGCCATTGAGCTTGTGGATTAATCACGTTTCTAAAAGATAGAAACAAACAATAAGCATTGATTGTCCAGTTACCAAACCGTAGGATTCAAACTGGAAACCCTTTGCTTGAGATAGTACTAATATTAAGAGAAACTTAACCTAGGCTGAACACATGGTTCACCTGATTAATGGAGTTTAGATGGTATAAGAGAAAGACAAGCTTTAAGGTGGAGGGAATAATACTTTATGGAACTGTAATTGTGGATCGAGTCATAAAAACTTTTCCTTGGAAGTCTAACTGTGACTGTCCTTGTCCCATGTAATGATAACCAGAGTATAGGCAATAATCAAACCCTGATAAGCTAAATACTAGATAAGCCTGTTAAAGAGAAGAGTGTATTCTGAGGTATTCAAGTCCATGACTGAACTTATTACTTGTATGATGGATTTAAGAGTTAAATTGATTGATGAATATAATTATTAGACAGTTTGTGCCTAGATGTTTAGTAGGAATTTATCTTTTATGCCAAGAGGAAAAACTGGCTTCCCCGCTTGATGATTTGATCAAAGGAACTTAGTTCCGGGGATTAAGGAATACACTAGATTCAAGTATAGGTCATAACAGTTATTGGAATAGTTGTATAACAGTCAAGGAAAATGTACATGTAGTAATCACCACGTCACAAAGTTCGATAAGATAAAATCTGGAAAATGGTAATTATGTGGTTGTTTGATATTTGACATGGGAGGTCGAACTTGATCCTGGTCAGATCAAGGGAAAACCAAACACAAAATGGTGTGGAAGGATAGTTCAACACTGATGCTGACCCCGTCAGGGTTGAATGATTCCTGAGACTCCTTACAAGTGGTCACAAATATTACTGTGATACGTAAGTATGTATTCTTAAATCTAATATTAAAATTTGACTAATAAGTATATGAGATGTAGAAAGTGTAAATTAGGAGTTAAGTTGTCCAGGTTACCCTGAGGAGATTAAATAGCCAAAACAACTCCGCGTATGTCGGGAAAATAGTCAAATGTGAGGGAAATACTAACTATTATTATCCCATAAACCATGTTAATGAATTAAATATGAGATCAAGAGACAATTACCTATAATAAGAGTATTCTCAAGCTAGCTTCTAAGTTATGGCCATATTGCCATCTGAAGGGGAAAGATCGACTTTAAATCCTTCTTTTGAATTCAAACCCAAAATATTAAATGGGAACCTACCTATAAACATGGTAGAATATTAAGAGTAGAAACATTATACTAATACACACGCGAGTTGAATCACAACCGCAAGAACATATTCAATTGAGAGAAAACTGTACCTTGTTAGAAACCTTAGCAGGAACCCTACTGTGGTATACCTGATGAACAGACGATGGAAATCGTGTATGTATTACCGACATCTGGTAAATTAATAATATCAAGAAACATTTCTATAATATACATATGATGCACGGCTCGACCGTAGCTCATACTCTACATTGAAAATGAAAACCGAATAAGGTGACAGTAAACTCAAATACTAGAATCACAAGAGGATGACCTGTAGGTCAAAGAGAGAGATGTTAAGTATGCCCCAATATTAATACAAACCCAAGGGCCGATAATTACAACTACAATAGGCGATTAATGGAAGTGTCTTACATGAAATAGTATAAACAAGCCATAAGATAATATGGACAACGTACAGGATGGTAGATCACCTCCACCCATACATACGGGATTCAAATATAAAAGCATACTAATGCACTATGGAACATATCATAGAATGCATAGATTCTTGGGGGCTATACCCCGTAAACAGACAGAAGTCATATACTGATGTCCGTAGAAGAGACCTCGAGTTCGCAGTAGGCGATCGAGTCTTCCTTAGAGTTTTACCTATGAAGGAAATCTATTTTTAGATTTGGGCGGAAGGGAAAGCTTAGCCGAAGTATATAGGACCGTACCTTACTACGGAGCGAGTGGGCCCATTTGCTTACAAATTAATTTACCTGTTGAGCTCGGGAGAGTGCACAACGTGTTTCAAGTTTCTCAACTAAAGTAGTATGTGCCTCACCCGTCACATATCTTAGAGCCTGAGACACTCGAACTAGATCCTACACTTAGATATGAGGGGACCCTAGTTCGCATTTTAGACTCTAAGACTAGGGAGATCAGGAACAATGATTAGAATGGTCAAGGTTCTGTGGTCAAACAACGATATTGAGGAGGCGACATGGGAGTTAGAGGACTCCATGCGAGACAAGTATACGTCACTTTTTTCTTTTAGTTTGTGTATACTTGTGGGGTACGTGGGCGTAACCCTTTTAAGGGGGGTAGAGCACCACATGCGACTTGCATATCTGCAGTCCATCTTGGTTTGTGTATGATCATTTATGTTTGATTGTTGCGCATGTGTGCAATTGGTTGAATAGTTATTGATATGTCCCATGTGACACATGGTTATTGTTGTGTCCTATGAGACACTTGTATGGTTATTGTCGTGTCCTATGAGACACTTGAATGGTTATTGTTGTGTCCTATGTGACACTTGAATGCATATGGTTGTGTTCTATGTAACACTTGATTGTTGGTTATTGACGTGTCCTATGTGACACTTGGTATTGGTGTGTTCTATGAACACTTGGATGATTAGTAATACACTTAATTACCTCGCAGTATGTTTATTCCTATAATCACACAAGAGATTTACTGCCAAGGGTTTACGCCTCTGAACTCTGTAGGACTGAGTGTTTTGGTATTGCACTTGTGCAGTAATGACCGAGTGGGATAGCTAGGAAGTTGGAACACTTATTTGTTTTACGTTGATTATCATGAGTAAGGTTATGGATATGTACAAATTGCATAGACTTGGATTACAGATGGAATGTAGGAGTTTCAATATAGTATTGACACCCAGGAATGATAAGCATACATGGAATAGATATGAGGAACTTGATTCCATAAGATGAATAAGTATAAGTTATGACTTCGGGACGAAGTCCTTTTAAGGGGGGTAGACTGAAATACCCCTAACCTTTAAATAATTAAATAATGATAAGTATATATTATTTAGGGGATTATTAAACCCTAAGAAGGGATATAAACACTTAGGCGTTAAAAACGCACCTAAACTCTTTAAGGTCAAAAATGTGCGTTAAAGCCTGACCTTAAGATAAACAAGTTATATAAGCTATAAACCACATACGAAGGTAACCTAGGATCATTATATGACCCTTAGAATACAGGACCTCATCTGAAACTGAGTAAAAATACAAAATGCTCGGGAGTTCCCTTAAAGGCCCTTAAGGCCCGAAAGTCCCGGAAATACTTAAGAGGGTGAAGTAAAGCATTACACTTCATTCCAAATGCACCATAACACTCTATAAGATATATAAGATGAAGTTCTCAAGCTAAATTCTCAGTTATACGCAAAGTGCTAAGAGATGCCTTGTGGGGGTCCCATAAACCCCCGGGAATGCCCAGGAGGAGTGTCGAGGTGGCACGAACTCCTATAAAATTAATTCTTATAGTTCCTAATATCATTATTCAACATTCTAAACAGAATGCACGAGCTACTTCCTCAAAAATAAACAAAATGCTCGGACGAATTTCTTAACGCTCCTTTTTGCCCCGGTTAGCCCGGGAGTTGTGTTTTGAGTGGATATAACCCCATATAACTCAATGTAACACCTTAACATATTATTATTGACTATAAACAATGTCAATAAACACTTGGAACTCATAGCGACTAATTAATTTTAAGAAAATCCTTAAAGCACATAAACGCACCTTCGTGTGTCACAAAAATGCGTTCTACGCAATTGCCTTGAAGTTTTTGAGGAGCCACGAGTTGATAATCTTAAAAGGGGATAAAATTACCATCTAAATAAATTAATACCAGTACTAAATTCATAGTACAAGTGGGGGCGATTTTTGGGTCAAAAAGGTACCTAAAATCAGCATTTTTACCTTAAAACTTTCATCTTTTACCATGGTATAAATGTACCAATTAAATGCTGGAACCTATTACACATATCAATATGATCTTGGTAAAATATAGTGTAACAAAAATCAAATGAAAAATCAATCCCATTTGTTCTCTAACTTGGGCACCATTTAGAGTCATTTTGGACTAGTTTTGATTCAAAAATTGCCTTATGCTAATGTGACTCACCTACCATGCATTATATGATAATGTAACAAGTAAATTCAGTCAATTTAGACCTCCTCCACCGTATGACCTGCAAGATAACAAGGAGGGATTAGTTTAACAAAAGTAATGGAAATTAAATAAGGTAAAGGTAGATATAGGTTCTTATAATGTAAATTGCAAATAAACAAAACAATAACCCATGGTCTAGCCTTGTGGCTGCCGATTCATATACAGGAGAATGGGAGTATTATTGCTGCTTGAATAATCAAGGGAGACATACACCTAACTAACATGCTAATCTTGTCTCCAATCAACAAAATTAATTGATCTCCTAGGACTCCATTAGCCGTAAGTCTACAAGGATTTGGAGCCTCCCATTTCCATCATGGCCAAACACCTACAAGGAATAAGACAAGGTTAGTGCCAATAATCAAGCTTAGTAAATTCAAAAGAAAGATACCCACCCACATTGCCTTGTCCTCTTCTTACAAGTAGTCAACCAAGACTTCAATTATTTCATGCCAATCAACCGTAAGTGTAGCCAAATTAAGAGACTTTTGTAATCAAATAAAACAAGACAAGGACATAAAATAATGACACTTGACTTACCAATAATTCCCATTTGATTCAGCCTTGTTTCTCCTTAATACCATACGTGACTCTTCACTTCTCTTTGCCCCATCACCGAATTGGTAAGTTCCTTGCTAGCTCTCTTTCTTCTTCCTTTGTTATGTTAATTCCTTAGAGCTTTAAAGCTCCATTAATGGTGTACTAAGTTCTAACACCATTTTATTGTAATTTCCTAGTTAAAACTCCTAAGTCTTGAAGCAAGAATCATCCTAGCAACTCTTATAGTTTTTGCCAAGGTTAGATGCTCCAAGGAGGTTCCTAGATTCAACAACAACACAAGGAACAACAAGATCAAGTTAAGGTATATTTTCATGTTGAAAATCCTAAGTAAATTCCTTAAGGTATTTTCAAAAATTATGAACTTCTAAACCAAGGTTCTCTTCATCATTTCATGAAGGAAATCTAGATCTACAATCATCTCAAGGTCTACCGAAAATTCCTTGAAAAAAATTCTTAAGGTAAACTCTTGTAAAACTACTCCAAATCTTATTTATAATTTTGTTAGAAGTCTAACAAATGGATCTCCTAAATATATACAAGGAGGCCGAATTCCCTTCATCAAAATAGCATTTGGAGAGCTTGGAATTCAAGGAGAAATCAAGTACAAGAATTGTCTTGATTTAAGGAGTAAGTATATATAATTAAGGTTTATTAAGTTTGAGTTTGAATTAAGCTTCAAACTTTGGTATAAAAATTATGTATAAAGCCTAACTAAATTAAGGCCGAAAATCATAGGTTAAAATATCAAGAAAATAATTTATAACATATAAGGTAAGATTATTACCTTAAGGTATAAAATTGTGTCACAAAAATTAAATATGATACATATATTATTAAACCAAAATATCTAAGGATAATATGTTCCATTTTGGGTTTATAATCATTCTAAGTCATTAACATAATTTTTAGAAGTGTTATATGGCTTATATACATTTATGAGTATATATTATAAGGTTTAAATCAAGTTTTAAAAACTATATAGTAAGGTATTATTATGGCCGAGAATGAAATGTGTTAATTGATGATTTTTGAAAGTATATAAGTATATTAACTTATATTATTAATTTTGGGAACATTAAAAATAGCTACAAGTATTTATATGGCTAGTTTATAATATTATGTGGCTAAAATGTAAATTTTGAAAAGTTTAGTGTATTAAATATGATTGCCGAGAACATAAGGAGTTGTTTGGTATATTTATGTTATAATATTAGGTAGGAATTAATATTGTGAATTTTGGTGAATTTAAATAAGTGTTTAGGTGTTAAAATAACATTTTACAAAGTTTTGGGGCTATTTGGAAAATTATGAAAAGTTTGGGTCAAAACCGAAACTTATATGATTTTATGGGTATATTAAAGAATTAGTTATGAAATTAAGTCTTGGTCAAAGTGTTGACCATAAACTTTGGGTTAAAATGATTTATGACATAAAATATTAAGTTTATAAAGGTCTAAGGGTGAATATGTAATTTGTGAAAGTATATATGAAAAATAGAAGTTAAATGGGGCGGAAATATAATTGGAGAAAGATATGGGTTATTTCGGTATTTAAAGAAATTAAATATTAAAACTATATGTATAGTGCATATGTAACTTATTAAAGTTTAAGGGCTAAATGTAATTATGGGAAAGTTTTATAAACTGAATTGATTTAGGGGGCGGAAATGTAATTTAGGAAAAATATATGGGTTACTTCGGTATTTTAAGAAAATAAATATCAAAACTATAGTTTATAAGTTAATATGTAACTTATATAAAGTTTTGGGTTAAATTGTAAATAAAGGAAAGTTATTTATTAAGACCGAAAATATATGTGGTCATTTGGTAATTTATAAAGATTAGAATATTCATTTGGTAATTACCGAAATGATTAAGGGGTTAATTAGTAATTCATAAAGGTTAGTGTGTCTAAATTATAATTACCAAGAAGGAATATGGACATTTGGTAATTTATAAAAATTTAATATAATTGCTTTGCAATTTCCGAAAGTTAGTATGGATAATTAATTTAAAGGATATATGGCTATTTGGTTAATTATAAAAGTTTTTAGTATAAAATATAAACCAAATTTATAAGGTAACTTATAAAAGTTATTGTGTCCAGCTTATAAATACAGGATAATAAGGTTGGTTTTATAATTTAATAG
Organism: Limonium bicolor; assembly: GCA_023374045.1. Taxonomy (NCBI): domain Eukaryota; kingdom Viridiplantae; phylum Streptophyta; class Magnoliopsida; order Caryophyllales; family Plumbaginaceae; genus Limonium; species Limonium bicolor. The sequence goes on along the minus strand of CM041777.1, from coordinate 70,604,068 downwards.
AGAAAGGAATTAAGGTTAAGTAATGTGATATATTATGAGGAATAATATAAGGTTTATATAAATTGTGGTTATGATAAGAATAACCAAAATTTAATATAGAGTTTATGAAATAATTATGGATATAATTAAGGTAACCAATTATTGGTATATGAATAAGAGGATAATTATGGATATATAATTAAAGAGATGAAGAAATAACATAATATGGGAATTCATTATCACAAGTGGGAATCACATAAAATAATGAACTGATGAACTACCAAGAACCACTGTTAAATAACAGGGGAAATAAAAGAACATACAGAGTTTGTATATTACAAGCGTTAGTTCTACAGTGACAGTACTGTAATATTTAATGAATAGTTATATTAATATTACCCGGTATTGCATGTTTATATAACAGCGTACGGGAAGGAACTACTGAACAGGAATTTGTCAAGCTAGCAGTTACTTGGTGAACGGTATGTTAATTGTGTGGTCTGAATGTCCTAAGGATTATCCAAAGGTCCAGACATTATGCGTTAATTGTTTAAGAGCGATATCTGTGATTTTATGTATATGATATTGTATACTGTATTGCTCAACACTGTTGTGTTGTATTTTTACGCGAACGACTTATAACTGGAAGTTTATACATCTAAACTGAAACAGGACTAACTAACCTTTAGGTATTATTGAACCTAACTGATGGTCAACTGTTATAGTCTTAATTCAAGTATTGGTTATGGTACCACTGACTAAAGGATTAACTTATAAAGAGAGGAATCCAGACTGTTTCGACTTTCTGGTTGCGCATAGTGATCACTACGAGAGACTTCAATGGGGAGTCACTCAAGGGAATCCATCAGCCACATTCGGGGATGACGGAGGGCACTTCCGTTGGTGCACAGGTTCGACCGGATCGGTCATTTAATTATCCAGGGCCATAAGGTCAGCTGGTAACGGTTCCATTGGAACCCAGGGGACTATCGTCCATTAATAAGTTATTAACGGTTGTCTTGACATGACGCCTGAGGTGGAAATTAATTGGAAAAGGTTAAGTGATTGGTTTAAAGGATAAGGGCCGGGTGGCCAACTAACAAGTATAGTTTAATACGCGTATCTTGTTTGGTTATTGATATGGTTTACTGATGTGTGATTATTGGTTAATTGCTATGGATTATTGACGTGTGGATTTTGGTGTTGTGTACTATCGTACTTTGATGTTTACAGGTGGATTGTTATGTGATTGTTTAACGTGTACAGTTATTACTGTTATTATTGTAAACCGGTATTTTATGTAATGAATCTAATATCAAGATGGCTAAAACGACTTAAGGAATCTTGATGATTTAAGACTACATTTAGCATACCAGTATTTCAATTGCTTAGCCCTTTAATGGGCCAAACATTCCAGGTTATTGAAGAAGACTCAAGCCGGAGAGTGGGACACGGGGGTAGCAGTTGTGTTTTTCAACAAACACCTTTGGTTTTATTTTGTATTGTATTAAGGAGGTTGTTGTATTCGGTTAGTTGCTCATTTAGTTGGACTTGGTTGTAATAATTAGAGTGCTCAGTATCTGTTCATCACAGCGTGAGGAGTTTTATTGTTAAAAAGAGTAAGGATGCCTTGTTACTCACAATGGTGAGTAACGGCGTGTAACACCGAGGTAGTTAGTTTTACTTTCCGCTGCGAATTGTTATTTATTACGCTACGACTTGCGACGTTATTACAGGTTTAGGATTAGGGGTGTTACAATGGGATACTAACCCATCTTATTCTTCATCTTGTTGTATAATTTTGGAGCCAATTTCTCTAGCAAATTGCTGTCAAAATTTCTAAGAAAATCAAGCTTAAATATTAAGCTAATGGTTAATATACAAGGTAAATCCTACAACTACCTATTTCAAGGTTCTAATTGTTGATCTATATATGATCTAACATATTGTTCATCTTATTATTTATTGCTGAAATTTTGGTGATTAATATTCAGTTTTAGCTTATTAAAAGTTAATGTTTATTAAATCTAAGGATAGATTTATACTCCTTATGATATAAGCTTCAATATAAGCTATCATAATATACAAGAAAAATTCATATACTATAATTTATATGGTGGCCGAAAATTAAGGGTATTAATTCAGTTAGAAAAAAATATCTAACTTAGTTAAATTAAAGGAATTAGTATAATTAAGAGTAATATGTAAAATTTAAGAAGTTTTATTACCTAATGGTGATTACCAAAAATATATGAGTTCAATATGGAACTTTTGAGAGTTTAGATGATGAGAAAATAATTGTAGAATTAAGTTTACAATTTATAAAGAGTTAATAAGTGTTATAAGGAATTTATAAGGTTTTTGGTATATTTAAGGTTAATAAAAGATGGTATTTATATACTATAACATTAGATAATTAAATCTGGTGATTTAGACATGTTAAAAATGATTTTTGATGTTAAAAAATCTGTAGGAAAATTAGTTACGAAAATTAGAAATTAATTGGAGTTAAATTGATTAATAAATGAGTTAGGATAAAAGAAAAGACCACAAGGGTAAAATGGTAATTTCTCTGGTCAAACGTGGTCAAACTTGGTCAATGACAGTTTGTAAAATGTTTAGAGGAGCTAGAATAAAATTTGTAGCAAAAGATTAGATATTAAAAGGATAAAGGAATAAAAAGTTAAGTTAAATTAACTTTAGGGGTGTTATTGTAAATAATGGAAAGTTAGGGGGTTTGACCATAAAAGACTGGTCAAACTTGGGTATATTTTGGTAGTTGACCAAAAGTATTAAAGAAATTAATTAGGTAAGACTTTGGAAGAAATTGGAAATTAAAATAGCAAGTTTAGAACTTATTAAGAGTAAAATGGAGATTAAGAGAAAACTATGGGTAAGTAATATAAATAACACATTTTTATGTGTTTAAGAAGGTTAAGGAAATTAAATAAAGAATTTAGAAATAAGTCGTAAAAGAAACAGAGTTAAGACAGGTTTAAACGAGACCCGTATATAAATTAAGGTATACGAGGGGTATACAAGTAATTTAATAAGTATAGGAGAAATCAATACTTAAAGTATTTTAATGAAAATACAAGTTATATTGTAAAAAGAAATAAATACGTATCATACGGGCGTATACGAAAATTTTTAGTGTACATGAATAGTACTCGTATACGTGAATAGTATACATATATATGAATAGTAAATACGTATACATGAATAGTAAATACGTATACATGAATAGTAAATACGTATACTTGAATAGTAACTACGTATATATGAACAGTAAAATACGAGACGTATACGTGAATAGTGAAATACGGTGAATAGTAAAATACGAGGCCGTATAAATGAATAGTAGAATACGAGACCGTATAAATGAATAGTGAAAAATACGAAAATTTAATACATGGTCCATATGAGTCTAAAGTTGCTAACTGTGCAACTAAATAACTGCTAACGACGTTAGTGTGTTAATGAATTGTAATTGAGCTCGAAAACGCTCCTAAATGAACGAACCCGTTTAACGGTATACTATTATACCCGGGTTAACCTAGGAAGAGGTTTAAGTTGAAAAGAGAACCAAACTAGTTCTAAGACACAGGTACTAACACTAGTTCTGGTTACAGATCTAGATAAGTCAAAGGCGTTCGGCGGATTAGGTGAACGTGGGATTAAGAGCTTGCCAATCTCCGGTGTACGGTATGGGATTCTTGTAGCTTGTTTGCTAACGAGGTCTACCTCGGTTTGTGTGCTATGTGTTATTGTGATACGACCAAGCAAGATTAAGCATGAAACCGATTTATTGTATGGTTATTGTGTGTCCATTGCACACTAACACGAATTGATTCAGAGCTTGTTCATTAACTGTGTTTAGTAAACAATTGTATAAGGTTATAAATACTCCCTGTTATTAGCTGGTTAATACCGAGAGAGGTTTAACTAACAAATTGTCAATGAGACTTCAGCTAACTGGAACTTGGGGGAAGAGGAATCCGGGACTGACTCCGGTCATGCATGTTCAGGTTAGGAGGTCGGCATCTGTATCAGATCTGTCTTCCGCCTAGGGTCGACAAACTGACCCGACCAGCTCGAGTGAACAGTTCGAGGTGGGAGGCAAATTCAGGACGCGCAGGAGGGTCAAGCCTACACCTCTCATAACTTAAGAATAATGTTTATTAACCCAATGGAGCTAATAACTCATTGGCTAGGGTTACAATGACCCGACAGAAATAAACAATTCAGTTAGAGAACAACCAGTTCTAATAAGAGAACGGTTGACGCTTATAAGGTATGGTCAAACACGAGAACTAAACAATTCTCAGGCCTCAGGATTTAGGAATCTAACTTACATCATTAATGGGCGTCCATTACGACGTTCGATTTATTTGCGCTGTGAATGTTTCACCTAAATGTGTTGTTTGTTATCGTACTTCTTATTATTATTTGTATGAATAAACAATTGCATGTATATGACAAAGTAGTCGTGTGTAACCCGGCTACCTTATAGGCTGCACGTTTTCTATACCAGCAATATGCTGAGCCTCTTGGGGCCTGTGATTTAAACTTTGCAGGTAGGTACCAGACGAGGACTCAACCTGAGAGTAGGAGCGGGTAGAGTACTTCGGGTTGCTTTTACATTTGTTACACGAGTTGTGCATGTACACTCGTTTAGTAAATTGATGAGATGTTAGTATGATGTATTAGGATATGAGATACTCAGTATAAGTTGTGGTTTATGGATTGTAATGTTTTAGATGCTCGAGTAATTATCCAGTTAGTCAGACCGTGACTTGTTAAGAGAATAGGCCTAGTTAGTCACGTGGGTGACTAACGGCGGTAACACCAATTTAGTAGAACTTTTCCGCTGCGTTGTTAATGTACGAGATGGACTTAGGGAGACAATCATTGTATTTGGAGATGGGATGTTACAAAAAGTGGTACGCTCGATGACTGGAAATTACCGAGCTTTGGAATTACCGAGTTAGGAATTGTAGACTTTGGGATAAGGGTTGAGTGTTAGTGCGAGAGGTGCGTTAGTTAGGATTCCCCGATGTGTATCGGATATCTATAATACCTGACCCGCATCCGCGCCCCTGGTTCTAAGATACCAGAAATGAACGCCAGAGAGTAGACAAGCTTTCTCTTACTCGGGAAAACCCGATCTGGCAATCACTTAGCATTATGCAATACGAGAAGCACCTCGTTATGCAATAGTTTTTCAAGACTTGAAGGTCCCAATTGGAGCGCAGCGTTGGAACAGGCGCTACCAGTGGAATCCTACCAGTTAGAGAATAATAATTACCGGCAACATGGGTCGACATGCTACGTAGTCGATATAACTAATGGTGGCCATCGGGTCCGGTTCTACCCGGAACCGGCGGTTCTACCCGGAACCGATTGGAACCGGAATCGGCCGGAACGGTGGGAGATCGGAACCGAACCGAACCGCTCAGCCGTTTCCTAGATATGACATTTTTGGATTCGGCCCGAACCGGAACCGGAACCGCCTGGAACCGTCGTCGGATTCGGAACCGGAACCGCCCCGGAACCGGTTGAAGTTACCGTTGGGTTTTTAAAATGTAACCTCTTAGTAGCTGTACTCTTTTTCCTTATTATGGTTTTCCCATGGATTTTTACCTAATAGGTTTTAATGAGGCAGTGAATCATATATATAAATTCTCTTTGTTCCTTATTTTTTGTAAATTCAATAAAATTCCTAAGGCTTTGTTCTTACACATTTAAGATCATAAACTTGAAGAATAACCTATCTAGGAGTAAAGTGGATGAAAAGCACGTGTGCACCCAAACGGATCTCAAATCGGAGCTAAAACGAAGCAACTGGAGCCGATCGAATCTTTCCGGAACCGGTTGGAACCTATCAGAACCGAAACCGGAACCGGCTGGAACCGGCCGGAACCGGTTTTTTCGACTGAATCCGAAGCGAATCCAATTTCAAACCGGAACCCGGAACCGTAACCGGAACTGCCCAGACCGGTTCCGAATACGAATACACATTTTCTGGAACCGGAACCGGTGGAACCGGACCCGTGGCCACCATTAGATATAACCCCGACATACCAGTAAGAAGAAAAGCACTACGAGTGCAATGGGAGGACAAGAGAAGCGATAGAAATACCGGACAACAGTCCAAGGGAGCAATAATAGCGGGATAATACCACGCAAGAGCATAGGGACTACCTAAAGTCAATTATGAGCGGGTAACTCCGAACCTACAAAAAAAGGGGTTGCAAAGACCTAACTGCAATAGCTCAGACGACTAATGCATATGCAAGTCATACTCCAAGATAGGACTACGACGTAGTGCCTAAGAGATCAATACTCGATAACCACGATGAAGGTGTGGAAATGAGAGTGAGAACCAAGGCGAAAGCAAAAGAAAAAGGGTCCCTCAGAAAGAGGAATACCCTGATAAGTAACTATACTAACAAAAGCAGTCAGGAAGCTGCCCAGATAATCAATTAACCAAAGCCAAAAAGGGCAAAGAAGGAGTCCCATGGACTACCACCTACATGGAGTTTAGGAGAATGTACCATTACCGACGTACACAGTACCGATAGCCCATCTTGCATGGCGCACTTGCCTTGGCAAGTGCTGCCGCAATGAAGCTATAGGAAGCCGTGAAGACCAAATGGTAAAAACCACGGATATAATACATATTAACACCGGATTACAAATCCTTAAGACTGAAGAGCGAAATATGGAGGGCCTGACGGCCTGACCATGACAACTAAATCAATACACCAGTCAGCAGGGAGCTGGACTTGGTCAGGAAACTAAACGACGTGAGCATCAACAGACAACCGACACTACAGGTAAGAACATCACCCAAAACCAAGCCTAACCTTGAATGGAAGAACCGAGAGATTACTCAACAATGTGAGAAGACCAGATGTAAGTAATAACCTACAAGGAAGGTATTACGACATACAATGAAGATGGAGGACATAAAACTTTCAATAAAAACGGGATGAATTCCCAGAATAATACCATTAACAGCACTCTTCATTGAGATGTTGATAAACCCCAGAAACAGAATCAGAGAAAACAAATTAAGCAATGACCTACCTAGGATCAAAGACGTGCAATCACAAAGAGAGAACCTCAAAAGGACTACACCATAGAGTTGGTATAGTTGAGCAGAAAAAGACCCATAAACGATGGTTAGTATTGCTTGCCTAACTCATTAACACCCAAGTATGATTAGTCATTAACGGGTGGCGTAGTCAACGAAAGTTGAACAAAGTATTGACATGGCAGCACATGATAGCCAGGGTAAATATCCGACTTAGACACCTGAAGGCAGAGGCCTAATGAAACTAATCCTTAATTGCTAAAAGACGCAAGTCTATGAGAGCGAAGTATTGTCACAGACACTGATTAACATCGGATTACCTAAGCGAACTTCCACAGCAGGAAGCGAGATACACAACTTATTGTGAAACCCAATAGTACATCCAATGATGTGACCCATTGAGAGTTCAGAGAACAAGAGAATTACGTGGATAACCTACAGATGATTAAGAATACAACAGTGAACCGAACACCGGCTATCACTTGAGACTAATCAAGCATTAAGGGCCTACGAGCCAAGGATGTTAAATACATCAGAGCTCGAGGCAGGAAAGCATAAAGGCTTATCTAGGCCATGAATGAACTACAACTCGTACATACGAGTGGTTATGAACCTATACTAAATTGAGGAAGAATTGCCAGGAAAGGGCACCAATGAGAATGTTGAGATAGTGCTATTGACAGGGGTGGAGAACGAACCATTCCTTTTAGGGTGGGGATACCTCTCCTTGTTGTGAGGCCATGAGTGGGAATAAACCCCTCAAAAAGGGCTTTCACTTCTTAGAGATTGAATACTCTCTATTGGAGAATGGGAACCGTAGACCTTGAAATTACCTTAGAACATTCCAGTTACACATAAATAATATGGAAGGCTGCAGAGACAGACCTCATATCCAACACCCAGGATTTAAGAATCAGCAATCGTCAGAGATAAACATTGTGAGTGCGCAGTATGGCACGTCAAGTGACCAACGCTCAAAAGAGCTTGTGATTCAACGGACTTCTTCAGTAACCGGTTAAATTACATGGTAAATAACATCATAAAGGATGAAAGAATGTGAGAGAAATTAGCCTACTTACGAACCTGAGATTGAAGCAGAACACCTTCATATTAAGAGATAACCATTTTACAACACGATACGGCAACCGCCAAACACCGAAATTAGAGAACTCCCATGTGTTTACACCATGAAGGGATTGAAAATAAGACAAGACGTTGAAGTAACAATTGAAGAATTGTGCCATCAATGGGCAATATAGAAAGCTAAAGCTACTTCGATAGTGGAGGCCATGAGAATAATACCTATCAGGTAGATTAAGTTACGTGTGCACAAAGCAACCACTATATATAAGCCATCAAATATTGACACGAAAGCAATCAGATTTGTGAATTAAAACATGATGTAAGTAAGGTGATGAAATGGGAGACAGACTGTGAAGTAATGCCAGTAGCCTGGACCATGTGATGAAAGATTTCACAGGAAGCACACTGTCCATTCCGTAAGGAACTGGAAGTGCATTCCTAGTGGATCGACATGAGAAATAGATAAGAGGCTCTAAGGAAAGAGACCTCAAATTACTAAGGATCGAGTCCGTACTAAATACAGAAGGTATAATGTAGTTATGAACCCAGTAGATGGATATTCCTTGATTAAGTTCAAGAAGAACGACATGTGCGTTATCATGGAATGATGAAAGAGGAGATCGACAATAGAATACTTCACAAATTAGCTATAACTAAGCGTGTGACGAACACTGAGTATACTTAAACGAGATGTGGGACGACCGCACTCCAAAGGAGCTTGTGGGCCTGATGGACTTATTTATAAGTTAGTCGGGTAAGTAGCAATGTATCAGTAAGGTACCCCATATATGTAAACGAGTAGTGTAAGGAACACGAGAAGTAGTCGACTCCGTACGACAGTCAACGATGCAAACTCACACCAGAACAGCAAGTTACCGTGAACAATGGAGGAAGAACAACTCAGTTAAACTAATGAGATTAAAGGAGTCAGAGAACTCATTCCAGGAGGAAACAATTAAGAATTATGAAGTGCGAGAAGCACTATTAGTAAGTATGAACAGTATATGTCTCAAGATTTTGAGGAAACTGTGAAGAGCAATAAGCACTAAAGTAAGTCCAGATTACAGAATCTCAGACTGAGGTCAGTTAGTAGGAAACAATTCAGACGCTGAAGGCGTAATAACAGCATGAACATCAGATCTCCAGAGAACTGGATAGACAAGCTATAACTCATAAGACCGTGTATAGATAAAGATACCACACGTCCATTAAGAGACTTATTCCTAAGTTATAAGGATACAAAGGAGCTGTAAAACATATTGAAGAGGATAGGAAGGGCAAACTAAGCCCCAAGATTATCAGAGTCGCGCAGCAGAAGCTAGTGGACCGTATCTTAAAGGTTTGATATACCTAACAAAGAAGAAGGAAGATGTGTCTCACATCTTCCAGTCGAATAAATATACGACTTATCTACAAATACTTTGGAGCCTTAGAGACTACACTGGAACACAGTTGTAAGATTGGTATGAACACCAATAAGAATCCTTGATACAGAGACTAAGCCATTACCATGGTGAAGACCCTCTGACCCAATCATAATGTGAGATAGACTACATGGAGCCAGAATGCTCCATGACACCTAAACATCTTGAACCTATGTTCAAGGATGATATAATGTTGATTACGTGGGCGTAATCCATTTTAAGGGGGGTAGAGCGTACAATCGCTTAGCCTATATTTCACGTATTGAGTACGTAACCTACAGTGTGCATAGCACAATACAATTAGTTGTGATGTTTGATACGTATGTTATATAAACACATGTATTCATTCTTATGTGGTTGTGGTTATTACGCACAATTAAATGCGAATACCAGATGTATTAGAGGACGACCTCGTTAACTTCGGTGCGAGAATTCAGGAAAAGAGGAGTAGAAACTCCAGGGGAATTAAAATCCCTATGATATGTATTGATATGAGACCAAATATGGTAATGTTATGAGGTATGAATCGGTATGAGACCGATGTAGAACCTGGTAGGAATTAAATTCTCTAAGTAATTGCTGAGAGGTGAATTAAGAATGACTGATGGACTGAGTTCCATAATTTGGAGATGTATTGATTTATGATTATGACTAGAAGGACTAAAAGATATAAAATGCTACATGAATAATTATTTGATTGTTTGAAGTTGACGTGGGAGGTAGAACTTGATCTTGGCCAGATCAAGGAAAACTGAACACAAATTGGGGTGAAAGGATAGTTCAACACTGATGCTGATCACATCAGGGTCGGATGATTCCTGAAACTCCCTACAAGTGGTCACAATTAACCACGTTAAGAGTAGATGCAGTAGCATAAAGTGGAATTGGAGTTGACATGTATTTTTGTATTACTCGCTCATGAACTCGAGGACATGAAAACCTTTGTCTCCGGACCGGTTACTTGAGGAGTATACAACAAAGAATATACAAAGAGTATTTTGATTACTAAAACATGCAAAAGACATGTTGTGTGAAGTGTGGTAAATATATATATATGGCAGACCTTATGAGTCAGAATGCCTATACAGATATTGAGTGATCTATATGATCTTTTAGTGTGAAGTTACCTGTGTTCTAAGAGATATAGATACATAGGAACTTTGGGGACAAAGTTCTTTTAAGGGGGGTAGATTGAAATACCCCAAACCTTAATATATTAATGAACTATCTAATTAGGATATACTAAGGCTAGAACGTGCCTTAGAAACATTAGAAGTGTTAAACAACAATTTACACCAAAACATGCTTTAGGAACAATTAGAGCAAAAGGTGTTTTAAAGAGTATAAATAAATTAGGGAACTACCAATAAGTTCCCAAGAGATTTCAAATGAAATACCTCTAAGATTAGTAATACATTAAGCGAATTAGCGTTTAAACCGAAACGCACCTTAGAGCACAAAAATGTGCTTTAAAGAAAATGTGCTTTAAAGAAAATGTGCTTAAGCATGTATACATGGAATAAAAGGCTAATGAGCCTAAATACCAATAAGGAATAAGGGAACAACAATAAAATGGTCATAGGAGCCATAGCGTATACACACAAATTAAGTATACAAGTCCACACAAAAACCGGTACTAAACTGACGAAAGTCAAGGAGAAACCACTAAACGACTTGGTTTAAATTGGAATTAGCAACATGCTATTTCATGAACAAAGTTTCTAAAGGTTGTAAATGTACTAAGAACACATTTAAACTAGCCAAAACAAATTGCATAATCAATGTGAACCCGGAAGCACATAAAATGTGTTTTAAGGCATTTTTGGCTTGTAACATACCTATCACATGGTATAAGTCATTATGAACGAGTTTAATGTATCAAATATTACATAAACATTAGAGAAACAAAAAAATTCAGGTCAAACAGGACTAGGCTGCCGACTTGAGGGGGTCACCAAGCAAAATGCTTTTAAATCTTACTATTTCAACAACCAAGACTTCTTGAATTGCCAATCATCTTGTCCCCTTGGAATCATTAATCAGACTCTTACCTGTCAAATGAGAGCTCCCAAATCGTAGCTCATCCTCTCTTTGAAGAAACACACACAAAACTCCAATGTTCTTAGTTTTAAGCCTTAAAGAACACCTTGCCTTGTAGAAATCATAACTTTCTCGTCCTAGCTCCAAATCACAAGCTTGATAGCTCGTTGGAATCCTCTCTTCAAGATATTTACAACCATAGCTCATGAGCCCCCAGATTCAGGAAAAACCACAAAGAAGTGCCTTTGATTCTCGAGGTAAAACATTGCCTTCTTGAAAACTTCTTGTTCTTTGGTTTTTGTTACAGCCGATTGGCATGGGATACTAACCCATCTTATTCTTCATCTTGTTGTATAATTTTGGAGCCAATTTCTCTAGCAAATTGCTGTCAAAATTTCTAAGGAAATCAAGCTTAAATATTAAGCTAATGGTTAATATACAAGGTAAATCCTACAACTACCTATTTCAAGGTTCTAATTGTTGATCTATATATGATCTAACATATTGTTCACTTATTATTATTGCCGAAATTTTGGTGATTAATATTCAGTTTTAGCTTATTAAAAGTTAATGTTTATTAAATCTAAGAATAGATTTATACTCCTTATGATATAAGCTTCAATATAAGCTATCATAATATACAAGAAAAATTCATATACTATAATTTATATGGCCGAAAATTAAGGGTATTAATTGAGTTAGAAAAAATATCTAACTTAGTTAAATTAAAGGAATTAGTATAATTAAGAGTAATATGTAAAATTTAAGAAGTTTTATACCTAATGGTGATTACCGAAAATATATGAGTTAATATGGAATTTTTGAGAGTTTAGATGATGAGAAAATAATTGTAGAATTAAGTTTACAATTTATAAAGAGTTTATAAGTGTTATAAGGAATTTATAAGGTTTTTGGTATATTTAAGGTTAATAAAAGATGGTATTTATACTATAACATTAGATAATTAAATCTGGTGATTTAGAGATGTTTAAAATGATTTTTGATGTTCAAAAATCTGTAGGAAAATTAGTTACGAAAATTAGAAATTAATTGGTTAAATTGGTTAATAAATGAGTTAGGATAAAAGAAAAGACCACAAGGGTAAAATGGTAATTTCCCTGGTCAAACGTGGTCAAACTTGGTCAATGACAGTTTGTAAAATGTTTAGAGGAGCTAGAATAAAATTTGTAGCAAAAGATTAGATATTAAAAGGATAAAGGAATAAAAAGTTAAGTTAAATTAACTTTAGGGGTTATTGTAAATAATGGAAAGTTAGGGGGTTTGACCATAAAAGACTGGTCAAACTTGGGTATATTTTGGTAATTGACCAAAAGTATAAAGAAATTAATTAAGTAAGACTTTGGAAGAAATTAGAAATAAAAATAACAAGTTTAGAACTTATTAAGAGTAAAATGGATTAAGAGAAAACTATGGGTAAGTAATATAAATAACACATTTTTTGTGTTTAAGAAGGTTAAGGAAATTAAATAAAGAATTTAGAAACAAGTTGTAAAAGAAACAGAGTTAAGACGGGTTTAAACGAGACCCGTATATAAATTAAGGTATACGAGGGGTATACCCGTAATTTAATAAGTATAGGAGAAATCAATACTTAAAGTATTTTAATGAAAATACAAGTTATATTGGAAAAAGAAATAAATACGTATGATACGGAGTATCATACGGGCGTATACGAAAAATTTTAGTGTACATGAATAGTACTCGTATACGTGAATAGTATACGTATACATGAATAGTAAATACGTATACATGAATAGTAAATACGTATACATGAATAGTAAATACGTATACATGAATAGTAAATACGTATCATGAATAGTAAATATATACTGAATAGTAATACGTAATGAACAGTAAAATACGAGACGTATATGTGAATAGTGAAATACGGTGAATAGTAAAATACGAGGCCGTATAAATGAATAGTAGAATACGAGACCGTATAAATGAATAGTGAAAAATACGAAAATCTAATACAAGGTCCGTATAGTCTAAAGTTGCTAACTGTGCAACTAAATAACTGCTAACGACGTTAGTTGTTAATGAATTGAATTGAGCTCGAAAACGCTCCTAAATGAACGAACCCGTTTAACGGTATACTATTATACCCGGGTTAACCTAGGAAGAGGTTTAAGTTGACAAGAGAACTAAATTAGTTCTAAGACACAGATACTAATACTAGTTCTGGTTACAGATCTAGATAAGTCAGAGGCGTTCGGCGGATTAGGCGAACGTGGGATTAAGAGCTAGCCAATCTCCGGTGTACGGTATGGGATTCTTGTAGCTTGTTTGCTAACGAGGTCTACCTCGGTTTGTGTGCTATGTGTTATTGTGATACGACCAAGCAAGATTAAGCATGAAACCGATTTATTGTATTGTTATTGTGTGTCCATTGCACACTAACACGAATTGATTCAGAGCTTGTTCATTAACTATGTTTAGTAAACAATTGTATAAGGTTATAAATACTCCCTGTTATTAGTTGGTTAATACCGAGAGAGGTTTAACTAACAAATTGTCAATGAGACTTCAGCTAACTGGAACTTGGGAGAAGAGGAATCCGGGACTGACTCCGGTCATGCATGTTCAGGTTAGGAGGTCGGCATCTGTATCAGATCTGTCTTCCGCCTAGGGTCGACAAACTGACCCGACCAGCTCGAGTGAACAGTTCGAGGTGGGAGGCAAATTCAGGAGGCGCAGGAGGGTCAAGCCTACACCCCTCATAACTTAAGAATAATGTTTATTAACCCAATGGAGCTAATAACTCATTGGCTAGGGTTACTGACCCGACAAAAATAAACAATTCAGTTAGAGAACAACCAGTTCTATAAGAGAACGGTTGACACTTATAAGGTATGGTCAAACACGAGAACTAAACAATTCTCAGGCCTCAGGATTAGGAATCTAACTTACATCATTAATGGGTCCATTACGACGTTCGATTTATTTGAGCTGTGAATGTTTCACATAAATGTGTTGTTTGTTATCGTACTTCTTATTATTATTTGTATGAATAAACAATTGCATGTATACGACAAAGTAGTCGTGTGTAACCCGCTAGCTTGGGGCTGCACGTTTTCTATACCAGCATGTGCTGAGCCCCTTGGGGCCTGTGATTTAAACTTTGCAGGTAGGTACCAGACGAGGACTCAACCTGAGAGTAGGAGCGGGTAGAGTACTTCGGGTTGCTTTTACATTTGTTACACGAGTTGTGCATGTACACTCGTTTAGTAATTGATGAGATGTTAGTATGATGTATTAGGATATGAGATACTCGGTATAAGTTGTGGTTTATGGATTGTAATGTTTTAGATGCTCGAGTAATTATCCGGTTAGTCAGACCGTGACTTGTTAAGAGAATAGGCCTAGTTAGTCACGTGGGTGACTAACGGCGGTAACACCAATTTAGTAGAACTTTTCCGCTGCTTGTTAATGTACGAGATGGACTTAGGGACATCATTGTATTTGGAGATGGGGTGTTACACAAAATCTCTAGGAGTTTAGTTGAGAGTTTTACCAATTTAAAAACTTGGTCTACTCCTTGAACTCAGCCCCAACTCTCGGCAATCTATAGCTGAACCAAACCAAGTTTGTTTTTGCACAATCATGTGATGTCAAGGAGCTGGATTAGTAATGAGATAACCAGCTAGTTTAGAGATTTGTACGGGCCTTTAAGCTCTTATAGAGTGATTATCCTTGTTATCTTTTTTCTGCTGGAGGTTGGGTGAGTTCTCGGTCACTACAAACAGAGGAGTGCTTCAGTACATATGTTGGAAAACTGACGGAAAAGAGAGCTATACAACCATATTTTAACTAAGTTTCCACCTGGTTTTTAAGCTCCTCTCTTGGAGTGTTTCAAGTGCAGGTTTTTGCTCAAGGAAAGGCTGAAATGAAACTGCTGCTGTGCATGGTGAAATGAACAGAAAAAAAACGGTGTCAAAGAGACATATTTTCGGACATCAAAACTGGGGAAGGAAGAGGGTGTTTAGTGTGGGCAGGGGCGGAGCCAGAAATGAATTGTTAGGGGGGCCAAAAATATGTTAACACAAACATATTTTTGGGTATATATATTAATGCTATGTAACAAAATGTTCAACTATTTAAATATACATTTTGTTTATATGTAAACTATTTAAATTGTCTAAGATATTCAGTATCAATAGAAGGACTAGTATTAAGAAATAAAAAATCACTATTATATAACATAAATGTCAAAGAACAATGAAGCAAACCATTAAATGATGGTACTAATAACTTAGCAAGTCTTCAAAACATATACACTAATCCAAGAAAAAAAAAAATACTTCATCTTGTTTAAATATAGATTTTTTTAGTTGTCAATTTTTCGCTCTTACTTTTTTTGCATTATAAGTTAAATATTATTAAAAGGTAGAATGTGATAGAAAAGACGAGGGGTAGAGATGGAAATTATAGGATTTAAACATGCTTATCATTTTTTAAAATAATAAAAAGACCTATCCATTGAAATAGAATGGAGTAATAAACACCCTAAAAATATAGCATATACTAAAAATGGCTCTCTAATTACTTGATAAGAAATTCAGTATATTTTTCAATTAGTAAACAAGCATTTTTGGTAATGATCAAATTATTAAGGAGTCAAGTGGAAACAATGAAAATAAGTTACTAATATTTGTAAAAAATTTGTATTTAAAATAATCATATACAATCAAATCAAGGAGATAGCCCAAAAGAATTTTGTAAATGAAATCAACATTGATATGAAAGTCCTTAAATAATCTACCTCGGTAAGGTAACTAGAATAAACCAAAAATTAAGATTTTACATTTATAGTAAGGTGGCATTTGATTGGAAGTGATTAGATTAGAAACACATAAAATATGATTGAGTATTTTACCGTTAATGACGGATAATTGAAACCTAATATATTTACTTTACATGATACTTTTTTACTATCTAAAATGTCATTATTTATTGTCATTCACATGAGTAATCTAACATATATACTTTCAATTTTTTTGTCAAAAGGTTGGGGGGGCCAAGCCCCCCTAACACTACATGTAGCTCCGCCCTTGAGTGTGGGTTTTCTTTACCGTAAAAGACCAGGAAGCTCCCTCTTCAACTGGTGCAGCTTCTGGTGGTGTTTTGAGCTTTCAATGGTGAACTATGAGCCTTGTAAACATGGATAATAATGAGTAGAGGAGGAGGTGTTTACTTATCCAGAAAACTGGCGACAGAAAAAAAAGAAAATGGAGGAGGAGATGGACTGGACATTACCGTTCCATTCCCTCTTCTTGTTGCTTTGTTTTCCAGCTGCTGCTTCCAGTGAATGACTAGAGTTGGGCTGGGGTTTAACACTACCACAAGGGAGGAACTGCCATGGTTTTGTGGTGGAAATGAAGAGGGGTTAGTGGAGTTCCCTTCCTTCTGCAAGCGCAGGCGTGTAACAGGAAGAAAAGAAATAGAACAGCAAGCTCACTGTTGTTGATGTTGTTGTTTGTAACCGAAAATGAATCTTGTTCTTCTATTGTTGTCCCAAAATGAGACAGGGAAGAATGAAGAGTGGTTGGTTAAATGCCCAGAAAAAAAGAAGCAGAATAAGAAGATGGAGGTACTACCGTTTTTATTCGTATTGCTCTGTCAAATGTGGACCGAGAGGAGTTCATCCAGGAACTGCTATTGTTGTTATTCACTGCAACCAGGGAAGTGTAGAAGTGGGATGTTGCAAGTGTTTCTTGTCTTCCATAAAATGCAAACATGAAACAAGAAGGAAAGAAGAAAGGAAAGGAAAGAACAAAGAGCTCACCTCTGGTTGTTGTACCGTGAATGTGCAAGGGAGGAAAGAGCAGCTTGGGCTTGCAGTTTCAGTCGAGAGGGAAATGAGAGAGGAGAGTAGAGAAGAGAGGGTTGGTATGCTAGGATATAGATGTTGTCGTTGCAGGGGAAAAAGAATGAATTGATAAGCTTGTGTCATCTGTTAACATGGGGAGTATGGAACTCTTGTACTATATATTGTACTTTATTAGTTATTTATTTATGCTAATGATGTTTAATTTTTTTTTTGTGTAGGTGAGTGACCGGTTGCAAGGTTTGGAGGAAATTCAATTTTTTTTTCCAATTTCCTAACATTTTGACATTTGTTGTATATGTACATATATATATAAGTGACATTATTAATTTACAACCTAGTGACTTGTCATATTTTTGTTTTAGAGGTACTTATGTGAGTATATGTTTGTCTATCATTTATTTTAGGGTATATAAAATATCTATATACTTTATTAGGGTATACTAGTAGTATTTATTATATATACCCATGTACATGCGATATTAATTTTTAGAAGTCTAATCTTATGCCCATTTGGAACTATATACTTAATACCATGATGTTTATGGTAATTATTTTTCCTAATTTAATTTAATCTTCATTAATTTATAGTAGTAATTATTCGGGGTATTTCAATCAATAAAACTTGCTATTTTATTTTTAGCTTTGCGAAAGTTGTCAAAATATGATCCGTGATTGATAGCTAGGTCATCATAATCTGTTAATCTGTGGAGAGCTTTATCTGATTAATGAGTTAGCCTTCAGATGCAATTTAAATTCGTATGCTTATTCCCTCTGCGTTAGTAGTGATAGGTTTATGATTTAATCTTCGCCTTCTACACAGTGGAGTTCTAATCGGCTAGGATTTAGTCATTTAGAAACTTGTTAGAATTCGCCGAACCCTATTCCCTAATCAACTGGTGATAGAACTGCAAGACTTAACTAGGAAAAAACACCTGAACCCGGGTTCCGCTTTCGTTATGTTATTAACAGTTACTCTTTGCTTGTTTTCTATTTTATTGATCAACAATTTCCCCCGATTTACAGCCTTTGCTAGGATTAGATTTACTTTCTTAGTCCTCTAGTTTGATACCCCGGTTGCTCATATTACTTTACTGCTACGACCGGGAATTATTTTGCAACCCGAAGGTTTATTTTATTTATTAATTTCGTAGTTTCTAATATATCAAAATAACCGTTTGCAGCTAGAATGGTAAAAAGGGGGGGGGGGGGCTATTTCGGCGGTTCTAAGCTAAGAATCGCCGAAATAGAGACTAAAATAGGATCTATCTCGGCAGTTTTTAGCTTACAACCGCCGAGATAGACCCTGGGTTGGTCCCTGGCCGGTCAATGCCATAAAGTATTTTGGAACCGACCGACCTAGGGACCGACTCATGGTCTATGGTCGGCCCTAGAAACATTCTGGCATTGACCGACCAAGGGACCATCCCAGGGACCGACCCAGGGTCTATCTCGATGGTTGTAAGCTAAAAACCGTGAGATAGATGTGGTTAGTTATTGATTTTAGCGAGCATCTATTTCGGCGGTTTATTGTTACAACCGTCTTGATAGGTCTACAACCGCCGAAATAGGTTCTTAGACCTTTTTCGGCGGTCTCCATTTCGGCGGTTCACAACCGCCGAAATAGACCCTTAAGAACCGCCAAAATAGACCCTTTTTCTACTAGTGACCCCTAGGACGGTGACATTATCAAAAAACCTAACACCGTTGAAGATACTAACACCATCGAAGAAGCTAACAACCGTCGAAGAAGCTAAGAACCATCGAAGTAGCTAATACCGTTAAAGTAGGCTAATGTAGTTCAGTTATTAACCACCATGCAATAAAAAAATATAACCCTGCCCCTATACAACCCTAGGTTGGTTAACACTATGAAAAAACTAGCACAATCAATCTAAAACATATGTACGTACAAAAAATATAAATTTTATCAAAATATATTTATGTTAGATCTTATTTTGAAAAACTCGAATTATGATGAACAACGATTTAAAATTTATATTATTTTGGATTTATATTTAATAAACAACGCTTTAAAACTTTACAAAAAGACAAAAATAGAAAAAGACAAAAATGATGTCAACTTCTAATTCGCGTTTTTATAAACAACACACTTTATGATAAAATCCTCCTACATATGTGCTTATTAGATGTAAGAACTACCTTTATCCACACTCATATACCCATACCGATGACAATTTTTAAGATTGGATAGCAGATTAACACTGCTTGATTGAAAATTAGACATAACAATTGTATTCCTCAAATTTTGAAACCTGAAAGTTTTATTATGACGATTTGTAATGATAGTATCCTATTGTAAATTGGATCAAACCTTATATATCATAAATTTTGTTTTATTTTCTTACGACCTGCAGTACAACATAGGTTTCTAGATTCCCATATTGTTAACCCCATTATTTAGGGATTCCAAGCTTTCCCTTTCTTCTTACCGTAATTTTTTTGGTAACAATTTCTTACCGAAATTTTGTGGCACCTACCAGTAATTATCGGCTGCCCGGCTGTAAATTTAACCGCCGAGTTAACCCATCTGAAAAGAAAAGGAGAGCAAAAAAAAAAACAAAACACTGAACACGAGGAGAGACAGCACTACACAGCTAAACCCAAAACCCTCCCTACCGCCCTCTACTTGCCGGAATCCCGTAACGACCTTCAGGTATCTACTTCTGGCTCGCTATTCCTCTGCAACAGTTCACAATTGTTTGCTCTCTGGTAGTCAGACACGGTGAACTTGTTGCTGTTACAGGGTTCGTTGTTATCCTAAATCCACCCCTTCACTTTGGGGGTTTGCAGTTTTTCAAGAGGGGATTATTGTGACACTTATTCGAGCTATGACTCTGCCTTTTCGATTGACAGGTCCTCTGCATAGAATATGAAATCTGCACGATTGGCACTGTGCATTCCAGCGTGAAATCTAAGGCGTAGTTTCTCTTTCTTTTAATTCGGTCTCCAACCCAACTCAGAATGACGGGTTGTAGTTCAGTTTCTTTTGCTTGTTTTGATATTCGAAATTCGATGCCTGCGTTGACTGGTCTTGGCGAGAGAAATTCTATAGATAGTCAACTGGGTAGAACAATTTGCGCGAAATCCGTAGATGGGAAGAGTGTCTTTTCTGGCAGCCAAAAAGTTGCGTCATTTTCCGTGAAGATCAAGTGCTCAGCTAACTCCCGCAGTGTGAGGCCAAGTAATAATACCGACCCTTTTCTAAATTCACACCCTGAAGTATCTTTGCTAAGAGGAGGTGATGGGAAGACCTCAATTGGTAATCTGAGGAATGAAAGTCCTAATGGAACAATCACCGAGAACTTCGTAGATGCTTCAACTTCCAACAACTCCTGCGGAGCCAAAATTAAAGTTATTGGTGTTGGAGGTGGTGGGTCAAACGCTGTTAATCGAATGATAGAGAGTTCAATAAATGGTGTAGAGTTTTGGATTGTCAATACTGATGTGCAAGCTATGAGGATCTCACCTGTGTTCCCGGAGAATCGCTTGCAAATTGGTCGAGAGCTAACTCGAGGCTTGGGAGCTGGTGGGAACCCGGAGATTGGCATGAATTCCGCCAGAGAAAGCAAAGAGTCCATTGAGGAGGCGCTGCAGGGTGCTGATATGGTTTTTGTAACGGTAAATTTACTTGAACTGGTCCTTTAAAATTTCCTAAATGAAGCAGCAATTTAGTAACTTTGGTGTCCATTTATAAATGTATTTTTTGTCTTTTGAACTGATATCTCCTATACAAGCTCCACTAGTTCTCTCTCAGTGTGACTTGTTCAGAGCCATAAGAACTTGTTGGGACTGACTTGGTTGCTATAAGTGAGAATGACAGTGGATAGAACTTTCAGGTGTCCTTATTGCTGACGCACATTTTAAATGCAGGCTGGCATGGGTGGTGGTACTGGCACTGGTGGGGCTCCCATTATTGCTGGGGTTGCAAAGTCAATGGGAATTTTAACTGTCGGAATTGTCACAAGCCCTTTCTCGTTTGAAGGGAGGAAGAGGGCTGTACAAGCCCAAGAGGGAATTGCTGCTTTGAGGGAAAATGTGGACACTCTAATTGTTATTCCAAATGACAAGCTGTTGAGTGCTGTTTCCCAGTCTACCCCTGTCACAGAAGCATTTAATGTCGCTGATGATATTCTTAGACAAGGGGTTCGTGGTATCTCTGATATAATTACGGTATGTTATGCAACTGTCTAATTGGTGTTATATTCACTATGTATGTTATGACCTGATGCTCAAGCTCAATTTATAACTCTACAGTAATGATGATGTGAGAGAAACTCATTTCAAATATATCAAAATGATTGCTGCTGCAGTTTTTGAGTGGATGATTCGTTCTTGATGATGATTTGTTCCTTGTTCCATTTGCAGTATTATGGATCCAATGATTGTTAATTTGCCAGCTTGTTGGTTCTATCTTAGAAAAACTTGCAATTTGTTGAAAAATGCTTTTCTAAGTTCTAACTGTGCTTTCTTTGTAGATCCCTGGACTTGTAAATGTGGACTTTGCTGATGTGAGGACAATAATGGCAGATGCTGGCTCATCCTTGATGGGGATAGGAACTGCCACTGGTAAGTCTTATGTTCTTTCTCGAGTTAATTTCATTAACGGTCTCGATGATTTGCTTTTTTTGTGTCTTCCTTTTTTTCCTTGCAAAAATACCGTTTTAAGTAATTGTAATCTTGGTGGTTCCCTTACTATGACAGTGACTAGCTAACTCCAACTTGATTGAGATGAACTGATATCTTGCTGGCGGTTAGTGCAACGTTTTCATATGCTGTGACAAGTAGAAGCTCAGTAGTGTTCTTATACATTGAGTTTGCCTCACCAGCTGATGTGTTGGATTCCATCAAAACATTGGATCAAATTGTTATTTCCTTGTAATCATGTTATCTTCATTTGCATGCATTGCCAAAATTTACATGGGTCAATTGATGTTATATAGGTAAGAGCCGGGCAAGAGATGCTGCCCTCAATGCAATACAATCACCTCTTCTAGATATTGGGATAGAAAGAGCCACTGGTATTGTGTGGAACATCACTGGTGGAACAGATTTGACATTATTGGAGGTAGCTTCCCTGCATTTGTCAGTAGTATATGGTTCAACTTATGTCTCGTAAGGTTCATGTGTGGATATTGGCTGTGTAAATTTGTCTGTGAATCGACTAAACTATTTGCTGTTGGAAATTAACACATAAGTTGGTTGGTTGGTTGCCACTTATCACTTTCTGTGTTCTTATAAACAGAATGCTGATTAAGCTAATCGGCTGATCCACTTCACTTCAGATTCAGCTGACATTGCATTGCTTGCAGGTAAATACTGCTGCGGAGGTTATTTATGATCTTGTGGATCCAAGCGCCAATCTTATATTTGGTGCAGTTATAGATCCCTCTCTAAGTGGTCAAGTAAGTCTTCTAACCTGACCCAGGAAATTGTCTCAGGTCAGCTTAATTTGCTTCATTGTGCATCTTGTATGTAATGAAGATTTTGGATTGTTGGATCTAGAGTTCATTGTGATAAAAGAATGTTCTGAGGTTTTAAATGGAATGTTAAAACATTTCAAGTTCACAATCTGAAGCTGTCTATTGTGAATGCCTCCTTCATGATATCCATCTTCACGCATGGAGGCAAACTCAGAATTTTAATGTTGCGCTTGTTAAGTTGTTATGGAACTTGTGAACACTGAAGAAAGCTAAATGCATTTTTAACAATGAAGTAGATTGGTTTACTTGAGCTGTTATTTTTGTTCAATTATGTCAGGTGAGCATAACCCTTATAGCCACAGGATTCAAACGCCCGGAAGAAGGCGAAAGCAGGCCACAACAAGTGAGTTTTTTTTTTTTTTTTTGAGAAAGCTTTCTTTTTAATTTTAGATGCTACAATCTGGGAAAAACTGTCTTAAAACCAATCGACAGTTTACTTTGTCTTCCTTGGAATTGAATTGATGGATTGTGTTGATGTAACGCAGGCTGGCCAAATAGGACAAGGAGACTCCAACCTGGGAGTAAACCGACGACCATCTTTCACTGAAGGTAGTTCCGTGGAGATCCCTGAGTTTTTGAGAAGGAAAGGACGCTCACGCTTCTTTGGAGCTTGAAATCTTTAGTTAACCCACTCTTTCTTCTGCCTCTACCGTTCTCCTGGCTTTTTCGTGTAAAGGTTATTATGCTTGCTTTAGGTATGCTCTCTACGAAACAAACCATCACCCACGTGCAGACAAAGCTAATCATCAGCCAAAAGTAGTTATATTCTAGGTCGTAAATAGACTGATGATCCGGTTCGTTTGAGTATTTCACACCCCCCCCCCCCCCCCCCCCCCCCCCCCCCCCCGCTTAGCCAGATGTAGTAGGGTTCCAATAATGAGAGAGATGTGTCGACATATATCTTTCATATATCCTGCCTATCCTGAAGCAGTTTTTCTACAGTGATCATAAGCTTGAGTTCTTGACTCGAGTCCTCTCGAGAAGCAGCAGCAGCTGGCCTAACTTAGGACTGTTCGACAGTATGCATAATTTGGGGTAATAGGGAAAGATGAGAGTCGATTCTTGGAGCGCCGGTTTGTGGAACTAATTCCGATCTTTCTCCTTCACCCAATTTCTCAATCACTGTTCGTCCTCAGTGAATCCCTTTCTTCTCCTCTTTCTGATTCCGTCCCTTGGTGGAGATCGCTTCTCGTGGTCTCTATTGAGCTTGCGAAATTTTATACTTAATGTGATAGTAGTGTTAGGCAGCCATGGATGACCGAGCATCAACTGAGAAAGTGATAAAGAAACCAAGAAATTTGAAAAATCTTGATTCAAGTACGGATACGCAGAGCCTAATTTGGATGTTTTCGTAGTTCAACCTGCCTCTGTTGGTATTTCTTTCAAGACCGCCGTTATGGGGTTAAATTTTCGTGATACAAGTGAGTCGATGAGTGAGTTCCTTGATGAGATTTTAGACGATGATGATGAATGTATGGATGAAGATGATCCTGACTCCTGAGTGTCCAACGATAGTTTTATCAAAGAAGCAGAAGCTTCAATATAAACTCCCATGGCAAAACATCGTGAAGCTCCTGGGGAAGAATCTCCCGATGCATATCCTCAATGATAGATTAAAGGATCGATGGCGTTTGCGTAGGGAATTCAGCATTGGCGATCTTACTAATGGTTTCTACAAGGTAAATTTCTCAAATCTTGAGGATATGCAATTTGTTCTAACGGAAGGGCCATGGCCGGTGATGGAACACTATTTCTCCATTCAGCAATGGACACCGAATTTTAACCCGAATTCGGAAGCGTTATCTAGTCTAGAGGTATTGGTCCGATTTCCTGATCTCCCCGGTGAGTATTACAACAAGACTTTCTGACCCTGCTTGGCTCAAAGGTGCAAGGTAAAGAAAGTTGATTTATCGCCCTCTTGTTTCGGTAAATCAAGATTGGCTCGAGTGGCGATTGAAGTAGATCTTACAATGCCCCTACTGATGAAATATAGATTCTGACGAAAAATTATGAAAAACGAGTATGAGGGATTGCATCTGATCTATATATTAAATGTGGGTGTTACAGACATAAAGATGTTGATTGTCCTTTTCAACATTCTGAAGGGGAAATTCAACTAGAGGAGGGTATCAAATTAGGTCGGGAAAAGAACCAAGAGGAGTTAAATTATATTAAGGACGATTATGGAGACTGGATGGTCCCCAAAAAGCGGAACATTTCCAAAAATCCCAAAAAACTACAATCAGATAAGAACCCTACGCGGGAGGTGATGGAATGTAAACCCAAATTCTCAACTCTGGAGGACATAGGTTCCCACCCGCAGGTGACAAATGTGGACTACAAACCTGCTACACGGGGTATTGAAGTTGTCCCACCCCCGTCTTTAACTCAAGGCAATCCTGAGTAGCGTACCAAAGGCCCTGAAGTTAATGCATTGAATGGCATATTGCCTTCTCAAATGTCTTTGACTGCTACAAATCACTATAAATTGACTTCTGGTGGCATTTCTACCCATTCGCCTTTAAAAACTGGTTCAGACAATCACACTAGTAGAAAAAATGTTTTTAATGACGGCGTTTAAACCACGGTTAAATGGAAAACTGTGGTTTTAAAGTTATAAACCACGGTTTTAAGAAACCGTCGTTTAAGGTGCATACCAGAGCGCATATACCACGGTTTTTTTTTTCCGGAACCGTCGTATATAGGTTAGTATATACCACGGTTTCCAGGGAACCGTGGTATATAGTACATGCGGAGTGAATATACCACGGTTCTTCAAGAACCGTCGTATATAGGGTACCTATATACCACGGTTCTAGGCAACCGTCATTTATTGCACATCTTGCTATTTAAACCGGTTTTTTGATCAACCGTGGTATATAATCGGAGCGGGAATTTTTAATTTTCGGCCGAAATTTAACGGCGGCGCTTTCTCTCTATCTCATATATGTCGACTTCTTCTTCATTCTCTTCAATGTCACGGTAATTTTGGAACCCAAACCGACGAGCTCTGCAACTTTTCTTCATTCTCTCAACTCTCATGATAATTTTGGAACCCAAACCGACGAACATGCTCTGCAACTATTCTTCATTCTCTTCAACTAGCTCACGGTATTTTTGCAATCCTAATCGCGAACAAGGAACATGCTCTTCCTCATCATTCTCTTGTTTTTCGGTAATTTTGCAGCTTACACTTGCGAACAAGGAACATGCTCGTCCTCACTCACTCATTCTCACTGTAATTTTCACAACATAACCGGGCGAACAAGGTACATGACCTACGCCTCCGTTCTTCATTCTCTTCAACTTCACGGTAATTTCGCAAACCCACCGCGAACAAGGACATACTACGCCATTCTTCACTCATTATTTTGCAACCATAAATCGCAAACAAGGAACACACATGTTCTAGCCTCTTCATCTTCATTCTCTCTGTGCTGTGTTTGATATCTGCGAACGGCGCTTCTAAATCACCGGCGATTTGAAAAAATTTCATAGACTATAAACCACGGTTATACATATAACCGTGGTTATTCGTTGATTTTAGATAATAAACCACGGTTTTGACCTTTAACCGTCATATAAAAGGACTTTATACCACGGTTCTCTCCTTAACCGTGGTTTAAAATCGTTGAGGACCGACCGCGTCTAAAAACGGTCTTAAATGACGGGCTTAGCAAACCGTGGTATATAGTACTTTTATACCACGGTTATCAACCGTGGTATATAGACAATTTTCTATATGCGACGGGAGCATAAACCACGGTTCCTAACCGTGGTATATAAGCAAAATAACCGTGGTTTAAAACATTTTTTCCACTAGTGTCACCCTGAACCGCTCGCCTAAGCAAAATCAATTGTGTCAACTTCCTACAAAGGACCGCCCTAGATGGATTGCAACCCAAAACTTCTGTTCGCTGTAAGTTATCTCTTTTCTATATGAGTAAAATATTAATCTGGAATGTGAGGGGTGCTCTTAAGCCTAGCTTTCATCGTGCAGTTAAGGATCTGATTAGGAGAGAACGTCCTGATGTTATGGTTTTGATTGAACCCCGTATTAGTGGCTTAGTTGCTGATTCTGTTTGCACAAAATTAGGTTTTGAAAAGACTTTTAGGGTGGAAGCTCAGGGATTTAGCGATGGTATTTGGATGTTATGGAGGCAATATGTTAATCTCTGTGTTTTGACTCATGATCTGCAATTTATCCACTATAGTATTGATAACGGTAGGGATAAATTTCTGTTCTCTGCTATTTGTGCTAGACCTAATGCGCTACTTAGGAAACAGTTATGGTCTTAACTTAATTAGATCGATAATCATGGTGGCCTCTCTTGGTTATTGGGGGTGACTTTAATGCTACTTTAGCTCCTCAAGATAGAAACATGCATAGTGGTAGGAATTTTGGCATAGATAAAGTTTTGTTGAATTGGTTTCATGAAAACTAATTGATTGATATTAGAGCTCATGGTAATAGGTTTACATGGTCAAACGGGAGACAATGTGCCCGTTTGGACAGATTTGTTGTTTCTGCAGCTTGGTTTAATTATCTCCCTGACTCTATGGCTGAAGTTTTGCCTATAACTTCCTCTAATCACAGCCTTATTTCTTTCTCTTTAAGGATAGATTGCACTCCTTCCCCTGACCCTAGGCCTTTTAAATTTTTAGCTGCGTGGTTCACGCTCCAGGAGTTTAGGGCTACTGTGTTTCAGAACTGGAATAAGGACTCTAATTTAGAATGGGCCATTGATGACATTAGGCTTCATCTTAGTTTATGGAACAAAAATGTTTTTTTGGCCATATTATACAAAACAAGAAGCGCATCTTGGCTCGTTTAAGGGGAATACAAAAATTACTTGATGTGGGTAAAGGGGAGCACCTTAGGGGTCTAGAAAGAAAACTTTCTTATGAGCTAGATACTTGGTTACTTAGGGAGGAATGTCCATGGTTTCAAAAATCTAGGGGTAAATGGATTAACCTAGGTGATAGAAATTCTACTTATTTTCATACTAGAGCCACCATTAGGCGCCAGAAGAATAGAATCTATAAACTTTTGGGTCCTGATGGATCTTGGATTTCTGGTAATGTGGGGATTGGCTCTCTTCTTAGGAATCACTACATGAACTTATTTAAAGGTAAACAGGTTAGTCTTTTTCTGTTGAAGGGGCATGATTTTAAAACTCTTAATTCTGATGATCGGGAGAGATTAAATTCTCAAGTCACTAGTAAGGAAGTTAGGGATGCGGTGTTTAGTATGAAGGCCTATAGAGCCCCTGGGAAAGATGGATTCCCAGCAGGTTTTTCCAACAGTTTTGGGAGTTGGTTTCTCCCAAGATTATTCATTTTGTGAGACCATCATTTCAGCCATACCAAAAGTTAGTCAGCCCATTGATGTGAAGCAATTCCGTCCAACTGCTCTCTGTCAGGTTCAATATAAAGTCCTGGCCAAAGTTATCATTAATAGAATTAAGCCATTCATGGCTGGATGGGTATCTGACTCTCAAACTAGCTTCGTGCCAGGCAGAAGCATTTTTGATAATATTATCCTCGTTCAGGAGGCGATTTATTATATGGAGAACACAAAAGCTAGGGATGGTTATCTTGCCATGAAAATTGATCTTACAAAAGCATATGATATTCTGTCATGGGAGTTCATAAACGATATACTTAAGGCTTCGTTCAGACATGGCCTTTTTATGGCATATATGTGGTATGTCATGAGTTGGTATTTTTGACAAAAATACTAAACAACCACACTACCAAACAACAATTTTCAAAACAGTCACAAATATACCAGCATAAAACAACCAGAAGTTTATGCTGCAAAGAGAATGAATACTGTACATTTATAAAATTACCGTAATGAAGAGAATGAATATCGCACATATTATTGTTCACAAGTTAGGGTTACGAACTTGTAGCGATTGATATGAATAAATTAACTAATTTTAAAAAAATTACTTATTATATGTTTTTATCAAAATGTCATTGAGTAGTAGTTTTTACAAATTATTTACCAACACCACATTGTAATGGTAGTATTTCATTTTATTAAAAATAAGGTACAAAAATCTGAATTTAATTGTATGTACATATAATAATATATAGACCATATTTTTTTAACAACTACATTGTTTATCTGTTTGTATGACGTAAACATTAATAAAGTTCACTAATTAATTATATTTTTCTTTTGTTCAAATGTGAACAAAAAAGTAGTCTGGTGTGTTAAAACCATGTATAGTTATAATCGTTGTTATCCATTGATAGAATTGTGGTTGATAATAGTGAAATTATTTGTGTAGGCCTTAATAAAAATGTTAACAAAAATTGATTGTAATAAAAATTTGTTGTCTTCCTAGTTAATAAATTATGTATATATTAATCTGTATATTTGTTAGTAGTTTCTATTTACAACTTAACAATAAATTGTTTTAAAATATAATATAAAATTTGAAATTGTATCACAGAAATCGGTAACACACTGCACATAACTAACTTAACATATTTATTCAAAAACACCGGACGAAATAACCACAATGCCAAACAGTAGTTTTCAAAATAGCCACATATATACCAGCACAAACAACCAGTGCTAACAAGATTTTTGTAGGGAAGATTATATACAATAATGAATAAAAGAATAAAAGAATCCTACAACTCTACTACGGGTAGCAAAAATTCTCGGTCGGAATAAAGTGTAAGTAAATTACGACCAAGAGTATCGAACCCTAGGGACTTAGTAGAAAATTAGTCATAATCCTAATAATTGCCTATTTCTAACAAGGGGGGAATTTGAACATTAATCCAAATTAAGGAAACTATCTAACAATCTAACTAAATGGGTATTTACAATGAACTATCCTTGATTCGGGATAATAATCAACATGAGAACAAGTATGATCACTAAGTCAAATTAGCAAGTCTTGAATTAACCAACTTTTGAATACGCCGGATGTCATGCCGGACATATGATGCACGACACATTCAAGAACTTTGAATGTGCTGGACACCAGACACCCGACAATGAATCCGGCAGGACCAAAATATCAATATTGTTTTCCAGTTTAGGGTTAGAAACAAAACACTCACAATCCATTATCGAATCCAGTAAATTTTATGCCAATAAACGAACAAGAAAGTGGAGAATAAAATGGTTAATTCCAAATCTTAATTATCATATCCTAATGTATAGAAGACAAAGGCAAAGATCACTTAGAATTTCTCAACCCATTCTGCCTTTGTTTTGATTGACAAAAGAAGAATTTTGAAGTTAAGAGAATAATTAGCGAACTTAATCCACTTTGCAGTAAGATAAAAAATCTAAGTTTGAAACTTGCAACTTTATTAAATAATCAGAATTGTTTTACAAAGAGAATCATTCCTAACCAAGAATAACAAGGAATTCTACTGCACCATATACACAAATACAAGAAGAAATACAAAGAGGAGAAGGGAATTGGTCTTAGCCTTAACCCGATAGCGATCTTTCCTTCTTCTTCGTGGATGACGCACAGAATTTCCTTGGCAGTAATAGAACCAAATATGTGGAGTATGGAGGCGTGAATGTGAAATGATGATGTGTTGTGAAGTGTAGAATCTCGGTCTATTTATAAGCCTCAAATTCCCCATGTGACGGGAGTCATGCCGGATCAGTAGTACCCGGCAACAACGGTCAATTAACCGTCAAATCCCGCGAAACGATGCTTGTGCCGGACAGGAGACGTCCGGCACCATACCCGGCATCAGTTAGTTGGGTAACGGTATTTAACTGCTATCTTTTGATGAACTGAGGCGACTCTTCACTGGTGCCGGCTAGGGAATACCCGGCACTGCGTCCGACAACACCTCTGCTCCGCTCCATACTCTTGTCGTTAGTTGATCTTCCGGCATCATGCCCGACATTACTTCAATCCTTTGGTTAGAATTTTATTCCTTGTTAAAAAACATAACAAACATAAGTCAGAACATATAAAATGAACTTTATATGCAATATAATATAAATACTAGCTGTTCTATCCTTATTTTGACAAATATTTCTATAATTCTAACTACTAAAATATGATAAGTATGAGGCTTATCAACGCCCTACACTTACCTTTTGCTAGTCCTCGAGCAAACTTAATCAGAAACGAATAACTGCTTATGCACAAAACAGATAACCTTAAAAATGACAACTAGATAAGTTTTTCCTAACTACCTGACTCTAATTCACAAGTATCACTTAATCTTTCTTATTTCATCAAAAACATACTAATGGGTATAAAATAAAATATTCA
The DNA here is from genome assembly GCA_023374045.1 of Limonium bicolor. Taxonomy (NCBI): domain Eukaryota; kingdom Viridiplantae; phylum Streptophyta; class Magnoliopsida; order Caryophyllales; family Plumbaginaceae; genus Limonium; species Limonium bicolor. The sequence continues at coordinate 70,572,812 of CM041777.1, read as the reverse complement.
ATTTCAAAAATCGATCAAAAACTCTTGGGCTATTTTATACAAGGGATTTGTAGTCTCTCCTTTTTCTGGTTTCCATATTCAGCCCTATTTTTCAAGGGTTTCTGAATATGGCCAAGACTCTTATTGATGGTTTACATGATTCGTCCCTATTTTTAAAGGGTTTTGGAACCTGACCATGATTTTATTTAAGAATAGGGAATTTAGAAATAAAACAAAAGGAAAAACTCTCGAGTGTTTTTTTATTCTGAGGCAATTCTTGCATCCTCATAGAATAATGCTTCATAATAATGTTTTTTTTCAACAACTCTTTTATATTTTTTTCTTCTTTCTTCTTCTTTTTTTCTTTTTTTCTTTTTTTTCCCTTTTTTACTATACAATCCATATTTAAGATTTTCACCCAAAAGAATTTTCACCATTTCGAAAAAAGAAAAGAAAATATTACCCAGAAGTAAATCAAAAATAAAAAATAGGAGTAAGGTCATATACTCATGTGCTAAATAATAAAGAGAGTCAAGAAGTTAAAATAGAAATCTAAAAGTCATTAGAAAGCTTACCTCTTGTGACAACAACCATTTATCCTTCCCTAATCTAACTTTATCAGAGACATGCAAAAAGATAAGTAAAACATTGATAATATTGTAACTTATTATATTAAATACAATACTATTATTATTGTTATTAGTTTTTTTTTGAAGGGGAACCCTTGCCCTACACTTGGTAGGAACACTGTCCCCAGTGTTTATAGAAAAAGAAATAAGTTGACAAGGAATTTAAAGAAAATTGAAAGAACGATGCAATTAACAAGAATAAAATACTCCCCTTATAATGGAAGAACCTGGGTAGAATGCCCTACACTTGTGATGAGCCAAGGTATCGGAGTTGCTCACAACATAATTCAACTACAATAAGGTCAACTGAAACCAAGAACTCAAAAAAAGTACCAAGATTCCATAATACAAGGAGAGAAGAAAGTAATTATCCGTTAAGCATACAGGAAAAATAAAAAGAAAATAAAATAAATAAAAAGTGAAAGTAGAGTAAAGAGAGAAATAGAGAGAAAGAACTAGAGAACTGCCGCTGGGGTGGATGAAGGTGGTGGTGAAGAATCAGAAGAAGCCGCGGGGGAAGCGAAGAGGCTAGAAGAGCTAGGGGTAGGAAGACCCTGCTTCTTCGCCTCCCAGCGCGCCTTCCTCTTCTTCTTGTCCTTCCGAAGGAGACTCTTGATCAATGCAGTCATCGAACACTCCACCGTCTTCTTGATCTCCTTCCTGATCTTCTTCCTATCGGCTTCCATGTTCTTATCCATCTTATCCACAGCCATCATGAGACGGTCCTCAACCCGCCTCTCATGCTCATCCTAGCGCTGAGTGATGCGCTCCTCGAAGACCTGCTGACCAGTGACAACCTCTTGCTGGCGCTGCTCAACCGCCTCAACCTGGCCTGTGATCTCAGAGCAATACCCCTCATAGCTGGCCCGGAAGGCCTCAAAATCGGTCCAGGTATCTTGTTGAGCCTGGCGGTTGACATCAAAAGACTGCCGCTGCTGATCAAGGGTTTGCTGAAAGTGGTCCATTCGCTCATAAAGAGGACCCATGTCAGTAGCGGAACCAGAAGTCTAAGGATGCTGATAAGGCTGAGGGGTAAAGGATGAAGGTGGGGGCAACATCAGCTGAGGCTCATCTCCCTGGTAGCTCGGGTAGTCCTGAGCAGTGGCATGTGCCTTAGGTCTCTGCTATGATGGGACATATCGGTACTCGCCTGATGTAGACTCTCAAAACCACCACCGACAGAGAATAGTAAGGTCGATGAGGGAGAACTCGTGGTGATACTGAAGAGTCTGTGGAATCCGATCCTCCCCCAAAGTCTGGATGATATGCTGGTTAAGGAGCATCGGGAAGATAGGGTGTGTATCTCCGTGTAGGATCGCCGAACCAACTGAGCAAACATCAGTCGGTGTATCGGAAACCGTGCTGAAACGGTACCCTGTACTGCCCCACGAAGATACTGGAGAAGTGCACAGTCCATATCATTAAGCTCATCGCGCTTACAGGGCCGGATATTATGTCTAATGATTTCCATGGCCACTCTAAGCTGAAGATCAGTGAGAAATGTGACGGGGATCACATGGCGAGCTGCTCGATCCATGTACCAGATCCGTGACCCAAACTGAGCAATAATAGCCGAATGGGCACTGGCGAGGTACTGCCGGGAGAAGGAGCTCTGCCTTGGGTCATAAGCAATATTGAGAGTGTGTGCTATCCTCTGAGGTGTAACCAGAATACGAATAGAAGAGCCATAAGATCGAATCTGTACCTCAGAGACTTGGGGCGGCCCAAGATACTCAGCATTAGCATAGAACTCTCGCACCAGCTCTGAGTAGAAGTGGCGATAGCTAATCTCCAGTACTCCTATCCATCCATGCCTCTAGAAGAGGGAGGTGATCTGAGACAACTGGCGGACACTCTGATCTATACGCCGCTCCTGGACCCACTTGCCCTTCTGTTTGGAGTGATGGTAGTAGCGGGCGACTTCGGAGTTGATGAACCCCCCGGATCAAACTGTGGGTCCTCCTGGATACGGGACGGTAGGGGATAAGGAGTGCCAAAGTCGTCAAGCTCAGAGGCGGTGGATGTAGAGCCTGGTCCACTCTAAACCTCAGGAGACGCTCGCTTCTTCTTCTTCCCTGTCTTGGCTTTCTTGGTAGGCTGAGCAGTACTGCTGGAAGCTGGTTCCTTGCCTGCCCGTCGGGTAGAACGGCGAGGCGGCTCAGGTGTAGGAGGAACCTCCTCTTCTGTGGTGGCATCTGCCATGCCTGCTTCAGCTTGCTCAAATAACTACTCCTCCTCAGAGTCAAAGCAAGATGGACGTGGAGGAGTGGGGCTTTTCGGCGAGTCATCTGCAGAATAGAGAGAGAGCAAAGTACCACTGGACAAGTTATCAATGTTAGTTCTAAATAAAAATTGAAATTCTCAAATAACCTGGAGCCGAACCATGATGTGCTCATATTCCTATAGATTAGATGCCTAATCGAAGAAATCTTAACAAAACACTATCCTAGGCATTAAATGAGAAGATCAGAGTCAAGATAGACAAGGAAAAATCAACCAGACAGACGTGTCGGGCAGGATGCCGAACAGAATCCACCCAGCATATTCAATCAGCATTGTGCCGGATGTGTGGTACCCGGCACATTCATCCAGCACACTCAACTTCGAACCCAGATTTGTAGAAAATCAAACAGAACCACACAAGAATTCACAAATCGACTAAAGCATGTTGCAAATCCCTAATTCAAGTATTTAAGCTACGAAATCTATCAAAGTCGACATATTGTACTTTGAAAAGAGAAAAATCGAATTCGAAATGGGAGGAGGGAGATTAGGGGAACCTGTTTTTTTCTTGAGTTGCTGCGCCGACTCGCTGGAGCAGTTTGAATGGCGGCGGGTTGGGTGGCGGAGTTGGTGGTCTCGACGGCAGGAGTAGGGCATCACGAGTTGCTCTGGAGGAAGGAGCTGCGTGTGCGGCATGTTTGTGTGGGAGACTGTAAAAACCTATGGGTTATATTTTTTTTTCCAAAATCACGACGTGCTGGGTTGCATGCCGGGTGTGAGGAACCCGGCATGTCACCCCTTTATATATATATATATTAATTTAAAGGAACAACTTCACAAAGAAGAAAAAGAAATAAAAATAAAAATACCATAAAAAGAAAATAAAAAATAGGTAAGAAATACTCCCCTGTTATGATGAGGGCCTGATTGAAAGGGTTCTACACTTGAGCCTGTGCTATGTGGTGGGCAAAATAGTAGTTAAACTATCTTGCTAACTATGGGCAGTGAACCCAATCTTTGTAGTACAAACAAGGTCGTATCCACAGAGACTTCGCAACTATCTAATTAATTATCCAGTTTAGTAAATGTACAAGAAGATAAATAAAAGTGCATAAAATGTAAATTGGGGGTTTAGCCGGAGGCAAGCTTGATTTATTTTAGAATTTGTGCAAAAATAATAAACACAGTAAAATAAAGTAAATGGATGGAAAAAGGTATCCTAGGATAGCGGGGGAATTTCCTAAATTACTTAAACAATTTTATAACCCTGTCTCAATTATTTATTGTCTATTAGAGTTAATAATTGTCAGTTACGAACTCTTAGTAATAGCCTCAGTATTTTCCTGCTCAATCCGGAGTGTAAATTCCAAGGTTTATTCCTTTGTGGTACCTTGACTATCTCAAAACCATATGTTGATAGTTACCATAAAAATGCAGTAGTTTGTCACGCTAAGCATTTAACAATATTTGCAGAAAGGAATTTAACAATATAGCACTCTCTTCTGATGGCTCGGAGGGAGGCGGTATCTCCTCCTTCTCAAGGTTGAGGATGTATCCACCCTCATCTTCTGGGTAGAGCACGGAGAAGGGGGAAAAAGTAGTTGACTTAAGAGGGAGGAAACTCCATGAAGTCCAAGGAGAAACTCTCTTCTGAGGCGTTGTCTCCATAATCAAGCTGATGGTTGTTTGGTGATGGATTCTCTGATTCGAATAGTGGAGGAGGTGGAAAGTAGCTGATGTCCTCAGCAGGTTGTTCCTCCTCGTGAACCACTTCATTCAGTTGTTGAACCGGTTGTTCCATGCGTTCGACCTGATCTAGCGTTCTTTGCCGGATCATTTCAAACTTTGAGGTAAAATTTGCCATCATTTCCCTTAAAATGGCGTTGTCTCTCTCTATTGCAACCATAGGACAATGGGAACTTTCATGGTCTCCTCCACACTCTTGGCACACAAAGATGGGGATAGGCTTGAGAGATGACTTGAAATCCTCCAAGAGAGCTCTCAATTCAGCATTTGGGTCTGAACACTGAGGGCTTTCATGGTACTCTCCGCACCTTTGACAGACACTCCATTGATTGTAGTTCTCTGCACCATAGGGGTAACCATACCAACTTCCTGCTTGATCGTAGTGACCATCCATCAGAATTAAGTACCTTAAAAAAAGAAACAAAAATTTATACACAAAAGGGGTAAATACAGAAAAAGAAAAACTAAACAAATAATAAACCAGATAGTTGGACCGAAGTCCCTGGCAACGGCGCCAAAAACTTGTTGGGCAAAATAGTAGTTAAACTATCTTGCTAACTATGGGCAGTGAACCCAATCTTTGTAGTACAAACAAGGTCGTATCCACAGAGACTTCGCAACTATCTAATTAATTATCCAATTTAGTAAATGTACAAGAAGATAAATAAAAGTGCATAAAATGTAAATTGGGGGTTTAGCCGGAGGCAAGCTTGATTTGTTTTAGAATTAGTGCAAAAATAATAAACACAGTAAAATAAAGTAAATGGATGGAAAAAGGTATCCTAGGATAGCGGGGGAATTTCCTAAATTACTTAAACAATTTTATAACCTGTCTCATTATTTATTGTCTATTAGAGTTAATAATTGTCAGTTACGAACTTTTAGTAATAGCTTAGTATTTTCCTGCTCAATCGGAGTGTAAATTCCAAGGTTTATTCCTTTGTGGTACCTTGACTATCTCAAAATCATATGTTGATAGTTACCATAAAAATGCAGTAGTTTGTCACGCTAAGCATTTAACAATATTTACAGAAAGGAATTAAAACAAGTTTAATAAGAGAGAGGTGATAAATATTTATTTAAGTAATATTAGGATCAAACCCCATCCTAGGATACGAGTAAAAATCACTCAGACATTAACAGAAATAAAAAGAAAGCAGAGATAGCCATTATTTTGGAGACTGCCGGCGCAGACTGGACTGCGATTCGCTTCTGCTCCAGCTCCCTTTTCCTCTCTTCTTCTTATCATGCTTTGCTTCGTGGTGGAATGAAGAATGAAAATTAAATGGAGTGTGGGAGAAGAGGATGGAATGGATCGTAGGTGTGGAAACTTGTGGAAACTGTAGAACTTTGGATTCAGGAAGGGATGGATTATTTGAGCAGAAGCAGCGTTGATTTTATAGAAGAAAGGAAGAGGAAGAAGACAGAGGGAACACCGCGTGAGCAATTTAAGGCAGGCGCCTGATATGGTTTAATGGAGTAGATGGATATGTCTGCAGGCGCCGCATAGGAAGAAGCAATTGGGGAAGACAGTCGGCGAAGAAAATCAGTCGCGACAGTTTCTGGATTAGGTTGCATTTATTTCCTGTCTGTGCTTTTCATCAAGGATTAATTTTATCTTTGTCCGTCCAGATTTCCACGGGCACATTTCTTTCTTGCTCACGTCCGCCCCTTGTCCGCCTAATCTCCGCGGACGTGTTGTCCTTGTCCGTGCTTTTTTCCTCGGTCAGCACACGGACATATGTCCGTCCGGCCCTGTTTCCTCTGACGCATTGGTTCTGTCCGGCCCTTGTCCGTGCTTGGTTCCTCGGACACAATTGCTCACGTCCGGCTTTCTGTCCGTCCCTGGTTCCGCGGACATACATGGCCTGTCCGGCTTTGTTTGAGCGGACAACCCACGGACGGAAGTCTGACTCGTTTTCTTTTGCGAACTTTGACCGGCTCTAGATTCTTCGTTTGGACTCCGTTTTTCGAGCCGTTTGCGCCTATGCGTTCGTCTCTTTGTCTACTTTGCTCCTAGCTTGGTTTTCCTCATGTTTAACCAATAAATTTGTGAGATAACCAATAAAACATAAACTAGAGGAAAAACATACGATAAGTGAGAAATGAGCAAGAAAAGTGCTGATATATTATATGAAATACACCCATAAAACATGCTCATTTGGACACTTATCACTATGTGGCGAGATGATTGGCGACACCATGCAAGACGTGTCTTCACTGCTTCCTTTGGTGTGGGAGAGATTTTGAAGTCATCATTGAAACAAAGGTAGGCTGAAATTGATTTGTCGGGGTCACGGCTTAGATATTTCTTCAGCCTCGAACCATTGACATTGAATCTTTCACCCTTAGCATTCTCAAGTTTGAACGCACCAAACTCAGTCATGGAGGTGATAGTGAAGGGTCCAGCCCAATGAGATTTCAATTTTTCGGGAAAAAGTTGAAGTTGGGAATTATAAAGGAGAACTTTATCACCAACTTGGAAAGTGCATGGTAGAATGGATTGGTCATGAATCTTTTTAGTTCTCTCCTTATACAAACGGGCATTCTCGTAAGCGTTGTGGCGCAATTCCTCAAGTTTAGAGTGCTGGAAGTTCCTTTTTACGTCAGCGACCTTCATGTCAAAATTCAAAGCCTTGAGGGCCCAGTAGGCTCTATGCTCAAGCTCTACTAGTAAATGACATGCATTACCATACACCAGATGGAAGGGAGTGGTCCCAATAGGAGTTTTGAAGGCAGTCCTATAGGCCCACAAGCCTGGATGAACTGACTGTTTTCTGTAGAATTCATTTCACTTCACGGTTGGAAACTTCAGCCTGTTCATTGCTTTGTGGATGATTGGGAAGTGCTACTTTGTGGTGAACACCATATTTATGTAGAAGGGCATCAAACTGGCGGTTGCAGAAATGGGAACCGCCATCAGAGATAATCGCCCGGGGCACTCCGAATCTGGTGAAGATGTTTTTCTTTAGAAACTTGGGGACTGTCTTGGCATCTGCAATATAATATAAATACTAGTTGTTCTATCCTTATTTTGACTAATATTTATAAAATTCTAACTACTAAAATATGATAAGTTTGATGCTTTTCAACGCCCTACACTTACCTTTAGCTAGTCCTCGAGCAAACTTAATCAGAAAGAATAACTGCTTATGCACAAAACAGATAACCTTAAAAATGACAACTAGATAAGTCTTTCCTAACTACCTGACTCTAATACATAAGTATCACTTAATCTTTCTTATTTCATCAAAAACATACTAATGGGTAAAATAAAATATTCAATTTCAAAAACCGATCAAAAACTCTTGGGCTATTTTATACAAGGGATTTGTAGTCTCTCCTTTTTCCGGTTTCCATATTCAGCCCTATTTTTCAAGGGTTTTTGAATATGGCCAAGACTCTTATTGATGGTTTACATGATTCAGCCCTATTTTTCAAGGGTTTCTGAACCTGACCATGATTTTATTTAAGAATAGGGAATTTAGAAATAAAACAAAAGGAAAAAGTCTCGAGTGTTTTTTTATTCTGAGGCAATTTTTGTATCCTTATAGAATAATGCTTCATAATAATGTTTTTTTCAACAACTCTTTAATTTTTTTCTTCTTTTTCTTCTTTCTTCTTCTTTTTTTCTTCTTTTCTTTTTTCCTTTTTAATATATAATCCCTATTTAAGATTTTCACCCAAAAGAATTTTCACCATTTCGAAAAAAGAAAAGAAAATATTACCAGAAGTAAATCAGAGATAAAAAAATAGGAGGAAGGTCATATACTCATGTGCTAAATAATAAAGAGAGTCATGAAGTTAAAATAGAAATCTAAAAGTCATTAGAAAGCTTACCTCTTGTGACAACAACATTTATCCTTCCCTAATCTAAATTTATCAGAGACATGCAAAAAGCTCAGTAAAACATTGATAATATTGTAACTTATTATATTAAATACAATACTATTATTATTGTTATTAGTTTTTAAGGGGAACCCTTGCCCTACACTTGGCAGGAACACTGTCCCCAGTGTTTATGGAAAGAGAAATAAGTTGACAAGAATTTAAAGAAAATTGAAAGAACGATGCAATTAACAAGAATAACATATTCCCCTTATAATGGAAGAACCAGGGTAGAATGCCCTACACTTGTGATGAGCCAAGGTATCGGAGTTGCTCACAGCATAATTCAACTACAATAAGGTCAACTTAAACCAAGAACTCAAAAAAGTACCAGGCTTCCATAATACAAGGAGAGAAGAAAGTAATTATCCATTAAGCATACAGGAAAAATAAAAAGAAAATAAAATAAATAAAAAGTGAAAGTAGAGTAAAGAGAAAAAGAGAGAGAAAGAACTAGAGAACTACCGTTGGGTGGATGAAGGTGGTGGTGAAGAATCAGAAGAGGCACTGGGGAAGCGAAGAGGCTAGAAGAGCTAGGGGTAGGAAGACCCTGCTTCTTCGCCTCCCGGCGCGCCTTCCTCTTCTTTTTGTCCTTCCGGAGGAGACTCTTGATCAATGCAGTCATCGAACACTCCACCATCTTCTTGATCTTCTTCTGATCTTCTTCCTGTCGCCTACCATGTTCTTATCCATCTTATCCACAGCCATCATGGGATGGTCCTCAACCCGCCTCTCATGCTCATCCTGGCGTTGAGTGATGCGCTCCTCGAAAACCTACTGACTAGTGACAGCCTCCTGCTGGCGCTGCTCAACCGCCTCAACCCGGCCTGTGATCTCATAGTGATACCCCTCATAGCTGGCCCGAAAGGCCTCAAAATCGGTCCAGGTATCCTGTTGAGCCTGGAGGTAGACATCAAAATACTACTGTTGCTGATCAAGTGTCTACTGAAAGTGGTCCATCCGCTCATAAAGAGGACCCATGTCAGTAGCGATACCAGAAGTCTAAGGATGCTGATAAGGCTGAGGGTAAAGGAGGAAGGTGGGGGCAACATCAGCTGGGCTCATCTCCCTGGTAGCTCGGGTAGTCCTGAGCAGTGGCATGTGCCTTAGGTCTCTGCTCTGATGGGACATACCGGTACTCGCCCGATGTAGAATCTCGAAACCACCACCGACGGAGAAGAGTAAGGTCGATGAGGGAGGACTCATGGTGATATTGAAGAGTCCGTGGAATCCGATCCTCCCCCAAAGTCTAGATGATATGCTGGTTAAGGAGCATCGGGAAGATAGGGCGTTGTGTATCTTTATGTAGGATCGCCCAAACCAACTAAGCAAACATCAATCGGTGTATCGGAAACCGTGCTGAAACGGTACCCTGTACTGCCCCACGAAGATACTGGAGAAGTGCACAGTCCATATCATTAAGCTCATCATGCTTACAAGGCCGGATGTTATGTCTAATGATTTCCATGGCCCCTCTAAGCTGAAGATCAGTGAGAAATGTGACAGGCATCACATGGCGAGCTCTGGTATGGGCTCGATCCATGTATCGGATCCATAACCCAAACTGAGCAATAATAGCCGAATGGGCACTGGCGAGATACTGCTGGTGAAGGAGCTCTGCCTCAGGCCATAAGCAATATCGAGAATGTGTGCTATGCTATGAGGTGTAACCAGAATACGAATAGAAGAGACATAAGACCTAACATGTACCTTAGAGACTTGGGGCGGCCCAAGATACTCAGCATTAGCATAGAAATCTCGCACCAGCTCTGAGTAGAAGTGGCGACGGCCGATCTCCAGTACTCTCATCCTTCCATGCCTCTGGAAGAGGGAGGTGATCTGAGACAACTGGCGGACATTCTGATCTATGTGCCGCTCCTGGGCCCACTTGCCCTCTGTTTGAAGTGATGGTAGTAGCGGGCGGCTTCGGAGCTGACAAACCCCTCTGTATCAAACTGTGGGTCCTCCTGGTACAGGACGGTAGGGGATAAGGAGTTCCGAAGTCATCAAGCTTAGAGGCGGAGGATGTAGAGCCTGGTCCACTCTGAACCTCAAGAGACGCTCGCTTCTTCTTCTTCCCTGTCTTGGCTTTCTTGGTAGGCTGAGGAGTACTGCTGGAAGCTGGTTCCTTGCCTGCCCGTCGGGTAGAACGGCGAGGTGGCTCAGGTGCAGGAGGAACCTCCTCCTCCTCCTCTGTGATGGCATCTGCCATGCCTGCTTCAGCTTGCTCAAAAATCTCCTCCTCAGAGTCAAAGCAAGATGGGCATGGAGGAGTGGTGGCTTTTGGCGAGTTATCTGCAGAAAGAGAGATAGCAGAGTATCACGGGACAGGTTATCAATGTTAGTTCAAAATAAAAATTTAAATTCTCAAATAACCGAGAGCCGAACCACGATGTGCTCATATTCTTGTAGATTAAATGCCTAATCGAAGAAATCTTTACAAAACACCATCCTAGGCATTAAACCAGAAGAATAGAGTCAAGATAGACAAGGAAGAATCAACCAGACAGACGTGCCGGGCAGGATGCCGGACAGAATCCACCCGGCATATTCAATCAGCATTGTGTCAGATGTGTGGTACCCGGCACATTCATCCCGCACACTCAACTTCGAACCCAGATTTGTAGAAAATCGAACAGAACCACACAAGAATTCACAAATCGACTAAAGCAGGTTCACAAATCCCTAATTCAAGTATTTAAGCTACGAAATCCATCAAAGTCGACATATTGTACTTTGAAAAGAGAAAAATCGAATTCGAAATGGGAAGAGGGAGATTAGGGGAACCTGTTTTTTTCTTAAGTTGCATCGCCGACTCGCTGGAGCAGTTCGAAATGTGGCGGGTTGGGTGGCGGAGCTGGTGGTCTCGACGGCAGGAGTAGGGCGTCGCGAGTTGCTCTGGAGGAAGGAGCTGTGTGTGCGGCGTGTTTGTGTAGGGTAAAAAATGGGAGACTGTAAAAACTTACGGGTTATATTTTTTTTTCTGAAATCGCGACGTGCCGGGTTGCATGCCGGGTGTGAGGAACCCGGCACTTTGAGTTCCTCAATGCCGGATGCGGTCTACCGCTCTGCGCACAGCATGTCCCCCCTTTATATATATATATATATATATAAATTAATTTAAAGGAACAACTTCACAAAGAAGAAAAAGAAATAAAAATAAAAATAACATAAAAAGAAAATAAAAAAATAGGAAAGAAATACTCCCCTGTTATGATGAGGGCCTGATTGAAAGGGCCTACACTTGCTCCTGTGCTATGTGGTGAGATGATTAGCGACACCATTCAAGACGTATCTTCACTGCTTCCTTTGGTGTGGGAGAGATTTTGAAGTCACCATTGAAACAAAGGTAGGCTGAAATTGATTTGTCGGGGTCGCTGCTTAGATATTTCTTCAGCCTCGAACCATTGACTTTGAATCTTTCACCCTTAGCATTCTCAAGTTCGAACGCACCAAACTCAGTCATGGAAGTGATAGTGAAGGGTCCAGCCCAATAAGATTTCAATTTCCCTGGTAAAAGTCAAAGTCGGGAATTATAAAGGAGAACTTTATCACCATTTTGGAAAGTACGTGGTAGAATGTATTGGTCATGAATCTTTTTATTTCTCTCCTTATACAAACAGGCATTCTCGTAAGCGTTGTGGTGTAATTCCTCAAGTTCAGAGAGCTTGAAGTTCCTTTTTACGCCAACGCCTTCATGTCAAAATTCAAAGCCTTGAGGGCCCAATAGGCTCTATGCTCAAGCTCTATTGGTAAATGACATGCTTTACCAAACACCAGACGGAAGGGAGTGGTCCCAATAGGAGTTTTGAAGGTAGTTATATAGGCCCACAAGGCATCATCGAGTTTCTGGGACCAATCTCGCCTAGATAAACTGACTGTTTTCTGTAGAATCCATTTCAGTTCACGGTTGGAAACTTCAGCCTGTCCATTGCATGCTTTGTGGATGATAGGGAAGTGCTACTTTGTGGGGAACACCATATTTATGTAGAAGGGCATCAAACTGGCGGTTGCAGAAATGGGAACCGCCATCAGAGATAATCGCTCGGGGCACTCCGAATCTGGTGAAGATGTTTTTATTAGAAACTTGAGGACTGTCTTGGCATCTGTAGAGGGGCAGGAAATGGCTTCTACCCATTTTGATACGTAGTCCACAACGACTAAAATGTATTGATGTCCTTGAGATGGGGGGAAAGGACCCATGAAATCAATCCCCCAAACATCAAATAACTCGACTTCTAAGATGTTGGTCAAAGGCATCTCGTGACGTCTGAAGATTTTCCCATCCTTTGACAACTATCACACTGGGAGACTAACTTGTGAGCATCTTTATGCAGTGTAGGCCAAAACAAACCTGCTTCCAGAACCTTAGCAGTAGTTCGGGTGGAGTCATGATGTCCACCAGCTTCCTTAGAATGAGAAAAGTGTAGAACTGTGGTGGCTTCATTTTCAGGAATACACCTCCGGATGACCCCGTCAGCACATACCTTAAAAAGGTAAGGGTCATCCCAGAAGAAGTGTTTTATTTGGGAGAGAAACCTCTTCTTTTGCTGAGAAGAGATACCATGGGGCACTATTCCGGAGGCCAGGTAATTTGCTATGTCGGCATACCATGGTTCTTCAGAGCTTACCCGTAAAGTAGCAAACAACTCAACCCATTTACATAAATTTTCTTGTCTGCCAGATCTTCTACCTGTTGGATGCTGAACACCGTCTCGTCCGGAAAATATTCTCAAATGGGAACTCCATCATATGGCCTCTCTATGCGAGAGAGGCGATCAGACCCCGCTGTGGCACCCTTTCTTGTCCACAACCAGCACATCAAATTCTTGTAGCAGCAAAATTCAACGCAACAATCTCGGCTTGATGTCTGCTTTTGTAAAAAGGTATTTCAGGACGGAATGGTCAGTATGAATTATCACCTCACTGCCCCATAGGTATGAGCGGAACTTTTCGAGGGCGAAAACAACGACATGAAGCTCTTTCTCTGTGGTTGTATAATTCTTTTGGGCATCCACTAGAGTTTTGCTTGCGTATGTGATAATCGCAATACCTTGTCTTTCCTTTGACAAGAGCAGCCCCCACGGCGTAGTCACTAGCATCGCACATGATCTCAAAGACCAATCAGGGGCGACAACTACAGGGGCGGAGATCAGCTTTTCCTTGATGATCTCGAAGGCCTCTAAATAGTCTTCTGTGAATTCGAACCTTTTATCTTTTACCAATAGATCACTCAGAGGTTTTGCTATCTTGGAGAAATCAGCGATGAACCTGCGGTAAAAGCCAGCATGACCCAAGAATGCTCGAACTTCCTTGAATGTGGTAGGAGGAGGGAGTTTCTTTATGACCTCGACCTTGGCCTGGTCAACTTCAATCCCGGTTTTGGATACTAGATGTCCCTAAACAATGCCCCTTTACCATGAAGTGGCATTTCTCCAATTTAACACCAGATTAGTATCTTCACACCTAGTGAAGACCAAATCTAATTGCTGCAAACAATCGTCAAAACTAGGACCATAAACACTGAAATCATCCAAAAACTTCAATACTTTTTTAAAAAAAAATCAGCAAAAATTGCTTGCATGCAACGTTGAAAAGTAGCAGGGGCATTACAGAGCCCAAATGGCATTCGGGTGTAGGCAAAAGTACCACACCATTGGTTTAATGGAGGACCGGTATGCCAGTTGGAGGGAGGAGGAAACTGGCTTTAGTTGACTACCATGGATCCTTGTGACTATGGAGTATGGCATGATGTCGAAGCTCGCGCCAAGGTCACATCAACCATGGCCGCAGTCAACATCGCCTATGCAGCAAGGTACAATCGGTAGTCCAGGGTCCTTCTGTTTTGGCGACATTGCTTGTACTAGGGCCGCCGAACACTCCTCCGTCAGAGTGACCAACTCCAACTCTTCCATTTGCCTTTTGTTGCTCATTAATTCCTTGAGGAATTTAGCATAAGTGGGCATCTGCCTTAATGCATCTATCAAAGGAATGTCAATAGTCAAACGTTTAAATATTCCCAAAAATTTCTTAAATTGCTCATCCATATGCTTTTTCTTGAGCCTATTCAGAAATGGTAATTTTTCAGTAGAAGATTGATTATTGAGAGAAGAGGAGACATTAGAAGGAATTTTAGAAGTAGAGGGAAGAGGAGTAGGAGCCTGTGTCTCCCGGGATAATATGGAGGGAGTTACTCCTCCATATCATCAGGCGTCTCTAGCTTCTTTTTTCTTTTCTTGATTCCTGCTCGCCTCCCTTCCACTTCTGAGAGTGATGGCGCTTGCGTCTCCACTATCAATGGTGACAGACTTTGCATGTTCTCTTGGATTGATTTGAGTCTGGGATGGTAGTTGGTCGGGTGGCCTTGGTTGAGTGAGAAATTGTTGCAATTGTGACTGCAATGACTTTTGATCCTTGCGAAGGGCTGAGATCTCTTCCAGAATATCTCAGGACTTATTCATCAGTGCCTTCACCATGTCACGCACGCATCTTGCCATCCGACTTCAGAATTGGATAGGGGTTGGGGTTGGTTTGGTGGAACTCCGCCATAGGGAATATGCGAAGAACTGCCTCGGTCGTCCTTGATAACCGGCCTGATTCTGGAAATTTTGAGGGGGTTGGACTGGTCGGATTTGAGGAACTCCGCCATAACCCTGGAAATTTTGAGGAGGTTGGGCACCGCGTTGCCAAGGCTGCCTAAGCCCTGGTTGTTGTTAACATAATTGGCGTCCTCAGTTTCCATTAACTCTTGTAATTCAGGGCATTGCTCGAAATCGTGTGGTCCACCACACTGTGTACAAGACACGTCAGAAGGTGGTAAGGAAAACATAGAAGAACGATTTACCTGAACGGGTGGTCTTGCATTAACCACATTTGCTTGCTGAGGAAGAGAACTCATGGCCAACTGCTCCACAACTTTCTGCAGGGCACTTATCTTTGTTGACTGCTGAGCGTTGCTTTCAACAACTGCTCATGACTCTTTATTAATTTGTCAAATTTATTATCACTCTCTCCGATGTGGTACAAACCTGGGGTACCGCCTCTTGATCCACTGGTGGCCCAATCTCAATTTCTTTACAAAGGGATTCAATCCTACTCAGAAATTGCTCTCCTGGTTTCTTCAGGACGTCTGCACCGAGGGAGGAAAGCACCATGGTTTTGCACTGGTTTACTAGTCCCTTGTAGAACAACTGGGAAAGTTGCTCCTTTGTGAGACCGTGGTGGGGACATGTCAGAAGTAACCCCTTGAACCGATCCCAAGTCTCACAGATGATCTTCGATCCTGGTTGTTTGAAATTATAGATCTCGGCGATCATCTCCAGAGTTCGACTTGGTGGCAAGAAAACTCGTAGAATTTTGTTGCCATGTCATCCAATGTGGAAATGGTACTTGGAGTCAGACTGTGGTACCATTTGCTTGCGATCCCAGTGAGGCTGTGAGAGAGAGAGAGAGTCGTGCGTATTGCAGGACAGCATCGGTGGCAGTAAGGTTGTTGACGTGCTGCAGAAACTTTGTTACGTGTAGCAGGGCTTCGTCCGGGTTCAAACATTCAAACATGCCCAACTCCTTTACACAACGAATATGATGATATGGCTTCAATTTTTTCCATTCATCATATTCGGTTGGTGAAAGGTGAGGGAGGTTGATAGCGGGATGTTGGCCTTGACTGGATGGCGGTTGATGTTGCGAACGATGGGCGTTGCCATCTCATAGTTGGTACTTGAATTCTTGTGTAGGATATTGGTTTCTTCTCTGTCTTAAAGATCGAAGAAGGGTCGTCTCGATCTCATGGTTGTTGTAGCTGCTAATTCGTCAGGAAGACTACGTGATCGAAGAATCACTTTAGAAGAGCGAGTACCTAAGAGATGTCATAGAGAAATATTTATGTAACATAGAAATAACTATAAATCTGAAATCATAAATATAATTTTTTTTAAGAAGAACGTATCATTGTTGTTAAATAATAACACTTATTATACATAGCATCCTATATCTAATATATAGCTCTAAACCTACACCGCCTAACCCTACTGGTAAATATACCAAAGAGGGGGTCTCTCTGGAAGCCCTACTAGTAAATATACTCATATGAGGATATCTCCTCCTAAGTTCATCTACTGGTACAACCCTCATGTGTGCTTGGGTTCTAAGGTGATGATAGGCGAGGGTTGGAGTCATCCTCCTACGCTTTATAATAATCTTTATCCCTGTGTAGGGTTCCAAGGTATTCACTACATAAATGTGTAAAAAATGAAAGAGCCTTGAATCCCCCCTTTGCATTTGAGCCACCCACATTTTGTAAGCAACCTGAATACAAAGTTCATATACAGGTGAGATAGATATAAGAGGATCGAAACCAAAAAAAAAAAAGAATACTAAATTGAGATTTGCAGGGTGGATTGCAGAGGCGTAGTTCCCGGCATCGGACTTCCTCCGAATGTGCCGGATCACAACACTCGGCATCACGCACGGCATGTTCAACTAAATAACAAGAATAACGAAACAACACAGATTTATTATTTGACGAAAACTAAAAATAAAATTTAGAATGTGTCGGACGCTCTGTCGGGCGTAACATGCCCAGCGTCGGACTTCCTTCGAATATGCCGGGTTCTCAAATCCGGCATCACGCACGGCATATTCAACATATTTAGGGAAAATGCAATAATCAACGAATAAGAATATGCAATCACCAATTTTAGGACTTGGACTATTTCCAAGTCCCCGGCAACGGCGCCATTTTGCTAACAAGATTTTTGTAGGGAAGATTATATACAAAAATGAATAAAATAAAAGAATCCTACAACTCTACTAAGGGTAGCAAAAATTCCCGGTCGGAATAAAGTGTAAGTAAATTACGACCAAGAGTATCAAACCCTAGGGATTTAGTATCCTAATCCTAGTAATTGCCTATTCTAAGAAGGGGGGAATTTGAACATTAATCCAAATTAAGGAAACAATCTAACAATTTAACTAAATGGGTATTTACAGTGAACTGTCCTTGATTCGGGATAATAATCAACATGAGAACAAGTATGATCACTAAGTCAAATTAGCAAGTCTCGAATTAACCAACTTTTGAATACGCCGGATGATGCACGGCACATTCAAGAACTTTGAATGTGCGGAACACCAAAACACCTGACAATGAATTCGGCAGGACCAAAATATCAATATTGTTTTCCAGTTCCGGGTTAGAAACAAAACACTCACAATCCACTATGGAATCCAGCAAATTTTATGCCAATAAACGAACAAGAAAGTGGAGAATAAAATGGGTAATTCCAAATCTTAATCATCATCTCCTAATGTATAGAAGACAAAGGCAAAGATCACTTAGAATTTCTCAACCCATTTTGCCTTTGTTTTGATTGACAAAAGAAGAATTTGAAGTTAAGAGAATAAGTAGCGAACTTAATCCACTTTGCACCAAGATCAACAATTTAAGTTTGAAACTTGCAACTTTATTAAATAATCATAATTGTTTTACAAAGAGAATCATTCTTAACCAAGGATAACAAGGATTCTACTGCACCATCTACACAAATACAAGAAGAAATACAGAGAGGAGAAGGGAATTGGTCTTAGCCTTAAACCGATAGCGATCTCTCCTTCTTCTTCGTGGATGACGCACAGAATTTCCTTAGCAGCAATAGAACCGAATTTGTGGAGTATGGAGGCATGAATGTGAAATGATGATGTGTTGTGAAGTGCAGACTCTCTGCCTATTTATAAGCCTCAAATTCCCCATGTTCCGGGAGTCATGCCGGATCAGTAGTACCCGGCACCAACTGTCAATTAACTGCCAAATCCCGTGAAACGATGCTTGTGCCGAACAAGAGACGTCCGACACCATACCCGACATCAGTTAGTTGGGTAACGGTAATTAACTGTATCTTTGATGAACCGAGGCGACTCTTCACTGGTGCCGGCTAGGGAATACCGGCACTGCGTCTGGCAACACCTCTGCTCCACTCCATAATCTTGTCGTGAGTTGATCTTCCGGCATCATACCCGGCATTACTTCGATCCTTTGGTTAGAATTTTTTTCTTGCACAAAAACATAACAAACATAAGTCTGAACATATAAAATGAACTTTATATGCTATATAATATAAATACTAGCTGTTTTATCCTTATTTTGACTAATATTTCTATAATTCTAACTACTAAAATATGATAAGTCTGAGGCTTATCAACCAGCAAAACGTTGCAAAACAACCAGTCAAAACAACCAGACCAAAACAGCTACAAAACAACCGCAATAAAGCCATGCCGAACAGAGCCTTAATTGTCTATGTTTGCCTGTTCCTTTAAAAAATTTGATTATGTTTTGCATCACGTCTGTGTCTTTCCATGTGAGTTGGAATAGAAATATTTTTGACTCGTTTGTGGCTGGTAGAGGCATCTGGGCGACTGAAATACCCAAAGATTCATAGACCTAATTAAAAGACAAAGTAATGAATTAGGAAGGCCAATGAGCCTTAATTAATTTATGAATCATGAAAACTCCTAGCACACTTATATAAATAAATATATGTACTCCATAAAGGTCCTTAAGCTTTATATAAACACATGGACATAAGTGGGGCTTAATAAAGGAGGAAATCAACTTATAAGTTGATTTGTCATGTTATCCATCATTTCATGAACAAAGAACACAAACACTTAAGGTAAAATGTACCTTAAGAAGTCATAATGACTTGTAAGTAAAATATCACTTGGAACACAAGTGTACACCCTTAGGACATCAAATTACACGTGTTAACACATCACACAAGAACAAGATACACAAGATGCTAAAAAAGAACATCAATATCAAAGGTGAATCAAAGTATACATTTTTACTAGTCATAATGAATAGTAAAGTAAACCAATCACTCAAAAATACAAATTAACACACTTTAGGACAAAGGAATCAAGTTGGCAACAAACTAACACATGATATAATTAAAAGTGTACAACTTATAAGTCATAATGTTATAAATGAAGCAAAAGACCATATTACCCTTGGTTGATTAAGTGGGCGGAAAACTCCTCTTCCAAGGCATGCCACCTTGAAACAATTGAATAAATATCTCCTTAAACTAGCCTTGTCACCATGTACTAGTCACATTTGACTTTCTTACTCTCTTAATACTTAAGAAAGAGCTAGCTTTTCACTTTCCTCCTCCACTATTGCTGCTGAGTTCCTCCTTCATTCCACACTCCATTGCAGCAGCTTTGAGGTTCTAGAGTACTAGAGTCAAGCTTCGTAGAAAATCAACTCCAAACTGCATAAGGTAATGTCTTAAAGCATATTATAGCTCATCCTCTTCCTCTTTTCTAGGTCTATCCATTGAACTAACTTTAAGTCTCTTCCATACCTCATTCAAAGTGAGTTGGTCTTGAAAGGTTTCCTCATTTTTGGATGAAATCAACCCTTGGAGCAAAGAAGCACAAAAATCATTCTTTAGGTAAAAAGGTGCTTTAAGCTTCCATCCTTCATTACATAAATAAAATGGCTGAAACTTATGATTATTTCTACTCATCTTGCTCTTATTATATGCTATAACATTGGCTCTTTATAGTTCCTAAAGAGGTGGCCGATTTCACCCTTTTAAATCACCCTTTAAGGAGTTCTTCAAGAGTAAGTAATCTAGAAATTTTCTTGTGTTTTTAATCAGCCTTATTATCATGTCTTTAGAGGAGAACTAACTCCCTTCATTCCCTTCAAAAATAGGCCGAGACTCACCGTGGGAAAAGCCTTGAATTCTAAGGTAATTTCACCTTTGAAAGTTCATGTCATGACTTATAATTCCTTTCCATAGTTAGTTCATTTTTAGAGCTTAACCATGTCTTACTCTTGCTTTTAAATACATGTCAAGAAGATGGTAAATCCTCCTTCAAGCTGCCGTGAGCAAACAAGGGAGAAAAATCAAAGGAAAAGTTATTTTAAAAGGGTAAGGATAAATCTAACCCTAAATCTTAGTTAATCACCTTCTAAGCTATTAGTTAGTGTAAAAATCTAAATTTTCATTATAATTATGCCTTATAGACGAGTTTTCTGTGGAGGAAACTAAGTTTTAGGCTTCAAATCACAAGGTAAAACCTTAATGTCATTTTTATGCTTTAAGGTATTTTAATCTTGTGTTTATGTTGAAGCCATGAGTGAATTGATTAAAATGGTCAAGTTTGACCTTAAAATGACTAGGAAATGATATAGTCAACCTTGGTTGTCACTTAAATGATTTAATAACATAATTGTCAAATTTAAGACATTATGGGGTATATTTACAATTACCATTAAAATCTGTGCAAAACAGAAGTGAGGCTGAGGCTATAATGGATTTTTAAGACCATTTAAATGTATTTTTTTGTTATAATTAAAGTTGTACTAAGGCCATGTATTTAGGCCATAGTATTATGTTATTTAAAGTTTTTATGTATATTTAAAGTTAATGATGTACTTACTATAAGGTTTGTAGGGAAAACCGTAAATAGACAAAAATTTGAGGGCTATAGAGTAATATAGCCGAAAGTAAGGTTTAAAAATGAGTTCAAATGAAAATTGGAAATTTTTACAAAGTTGGGGCTAAATAATAAATTCTAGGAAAATTGGGGTAAATTTATAAATACTGGAAGTTGAGGAGGTCAACATTGACCATATAAGGGGCCTTGACCAAATTAGATGAGTTAAATAATTTAATTATGGCTTTAAATCAAGTTTAGGAGGAATTTGTAAAAGTTATAAAACATGTGGGGTAAAACATAATTTCTGAGAATTCTGGGGTGAAATTGTGATTAGAACATACTAGAGTCTGTTTGGGAATTTTGGAAAGTTTTGGAGATTACTTTGGAGTTAAATTGATAAAGATGTATAATATATAGATTAAGTATGAATTTGTAACAATGTGACATTTGGGGTCAATTGGTAATTTTTGAAAGTTGCGGGCGAAAATAATAATTCTGGAAGGCAGTAGGGTTTGTTCGGAAATATAGAAAAGAATTTTTGAAACTTTGGGTTATAACTAAATAAGATGAAAATGTTATAACCTATGGTATTATATAAGGTGGCAATGTTTATAATATAAAGTGGGTGGAAATGTAATTCATGAAATTATGGGGGTAGATGCGATATTATACAGATTGTTGAGTGAGTTTTATAATATGGTAAAGCATGTCATTTTATGACATCAAATGATAAGATAAAAACTAGCTAAATATAGTTAGTATAAAGTTTAAGGAATTTTAGATGTTCACATGAAATAATGAGTACAAATAGAATGTATATCTCTATAATATAGTTTGTGAAATCTTATATTAAGAGAGGGGCTTAAAATAAGTGAGAAACTTATTATAAAACATTAGACATAAAAGTATAAGATAACATTTGATGAGTTAGACTAAGTAAAGACTTATATAAGTCAAAGGAATTAAATGGTGAATTATAAGTAATGTAGACTTGAATAATTAAGTCAAGTCAACCACCTTGACTTAGTCAACTCAAATTGACCAACTCTTAAGTAAGATGGTACTAGGAGGAATAGATAATATAGGTCAATATGTACATAACATATAGTGGTAATTATGTGAATACACATTTATATAATATTGTACATATAATATATATATATATAACAATAAACCTATGACCAAAGGAGATAGGTTATTAGGAATTTTATCCTAAGTTGGGAAATATACCACAATGTAATAATACGTGAATTATAACATTGGCATAACTAATCCCGAATAAAATCGAAAACTCGAGAGTAACAGCGGTTAGTTAAAGACGAGGATAGCAACCATGAAAGATTAGCGCTTGTACGACGATACCAAACCGTAATACGAGTATAGTGTATTAATACGTGGTGTGATGCGTATTCCAGATCCGTAGAACTTTGAGGGGTGTCCGATAAGCGTGAGATCGTCACGCTAGCATTTATTCCGGTGTATGGTATGTTGTTATATGGCTTGATTGTCTCTGAGGATTTCCTCAGTTCAGACTTGTGTGAAATCTGTGATAAGATTAACTGTCTGATTGTGTGAATTAATATGCATGAACTGTATATTATACTGTTGCCTTACTATTGCTATTATATGCGATAACAATATTTGTTCGTATATACGCGTTTATATATAAATCGGACTAAGGCAATTAACGATATCTTATATTACTATAAGAGACAGAATGATAAAACGTCATAGCGTAGGATAATAATAAGATATATTATCCGAGATATCTAAGAACTTACTTAGATACAGAGCAACGGCCCATTTAAAGCCGCTCTTGTATTATTACTTTCGAACGGTATGAATCACCTAGAGACACTAAGTATAAGACCTTGATGGCACACGTTTGAATTGTAATTTGTCGAGACCTTAGCGATACTTAGGATTTAGATTAAGAGACCTTAATCTTTCGGTAATGTGTATATGAAGGATGGTATGGAGAAATCAAAGGGGATGTGGCTCTTGGTGTGCACAGTGATCACTAAACACGATGAAAGGATGTCCGTGTACGGGTCTTTACGCTCAAATAAAAATTCCAACGAACTAAGATGGTTCATCGGTCGGATACTCTACCGCTGGAGTGGCTACTGCCGTTGGTGACCCGCCGGATATAGGGGTATGGTGTAGGGACACGTCGGTTTAACGAGACGTTGTCATAGGTATGAGTTATTCACAACTAAACAAAATATGAATAGCTAGATAGCTCATATAACTGGCGAATATTATCTAGGGCTTGAAAGCCGAGAACGAGAATACATTGTACATTTATAACTCTCATATTATTCCGTCTTGTTGTTTAGTTTGCTTATATTATATTGATGTGTGCTATGTGAAAAGCATGACTTGTGTGTGTTTATTGTATGGTTGTAACCACTATTTTACCTTACTGTTATTATTAAACGGTATTTCATGTAAAATGAACTTCATGCTCTCGACCAATTAACTGGGGGGGTCCGAGGGGGCATGATAGTCATATGGTAACATACTCCACAGGGGCTGATTCCATAGATACAAACTGATTTTTCAGGAGAGTAGCTGATTGCCGACGCGGAGGTGCAATTTTTTTATTAGTGGTATACTTTTGGGGACTTTCATACACTTATGTTTTGGACTCAGGTTTGGTGAACCGAGGTGTATATTCGTAGATGCTCATGTGTACTGGATTTACTTACGGTTTGTATTATTATAGAACTATAACTAATATCTATCTCTTGTGGTCACTGCGGGAATGTTTGTATGTGTTCGTTTTAAGTTGGATGCTTTATCACCCGCATGGGTGAGTGAAAGCGGTAACACCGTAGTTGTGATAATATTTAATTTCTGATGCGATTCGTTTATTTAAGTACGACGATTAGACGACAATTAAGTGGTGTTTTAGTAGGGGTGTTACAAAAGTGGTATCAGAGTGGAGTACCGCTCTGATTACAAGAGATATTAGTTAGTGTACCGTGAGCCTAAGACATTAAACTACGGGAAACCGTTGAGGAGGTTGTGACCAAGTAAGGTCCGGGAAATTGCTAAATGCAAGTAATTCTAACGCCTTTAGGGCAATGTAACTTGATGAATGATTGCAATACGGTAATTACCAAGTGTTAACTGAATTAAACGTATTTCAGATGTCTAGCCGAAGTCGTTGAGCCGGCCAAGGTAGAGGTGGTCGGGCTGGTGGAGTAGTTCCAGAGGCTCCAGTCCCAGGCGTTGCGCAGACGGTAGCTTCCGTCTTTGCACAGCTGGCCCAGATGGGCAGAGTGCAATTTGGAGCACCACCAGTACCACCACTAGCACCACCTGTAGTCCCACCCTCGCCCCCGCAACGAGAGAGCGAACTGGCTCAAGAGCGTTGCTGATACGCGGGTTCCAATGTACGACGGAGTGGCAAACCCCACAGCTCTAGAGAGGTTTATCGTTGAGCACGAGAAAGCCTTCGACACGATTCATGTTGCTGAGCTCGAGCACAGGTCGGGATAGCGGCCTTTCACTTGAAGGACGCCGCCAGCACTTGGTGGAGGTCGGTGAAGGTCCATTACCTTGCTGTAGAGGGGTTTGCCTAGACAAGTTTTGTAGAGCTGCTACGGGAGAAGTATTACCCTGCTCACCTGAAGCAGAGGAAGCGGGAGGAGTTCGAGGCACTGAGGCAAGGGAGTATGACGGTAGATCAGTACTATGCCCATTTATTGGCCTTCTGGACTTCGTCCCAGGTGTTGTCTATTCTAAGACCGTGAAGGTCGAGAAGTTTAGAGGCGGGCTGCAATACCAGATCAAGGCATCCATGGGTGCTACTTTGTATCCCACGGTTCAGGTAAATTAATTAACGGTTTGTTCATTATAAATTGATTTCATTCAAGTACCGGACAACTTATTAATACATTATAGGAGGAGTGCTATGATGTGGCTTCTCGGACCGAGCTATTGGTGAATTCTCGGGAGGATACCTTGGGGCAGAAGCGTAAGGCCCCCGAGAAGGAGGTCGAGGGTACGACTTGAGGCAGCGGCGGCAAGTGCGGGAAGTAAGAACCGCTTTAACTAAGTTAAAAAATTTGCTTGCTTGCTTGCTTTAATCCTACAACTTCTAACTTCATAATGGCAATAGGAAGAAGTTCTTCACCTAGAAGAAGGAGAAGAAGGACCAGGCCAGTCAGAAGGGCAAGGAGAAGGTCCCGCAGTTGATCGAACCTACTTACGATGCCCAGCCTTTTAGATCTGCACCCTCTAAGGGTAAGAGATCATATTCCCAACCTTAAGTGTGAATTAATTACTTAAATCCCACTTTGTTTCTAATCCAACCATTACCTTGTCATAGGTTCTACACCACAGCGCTGCGGTAAGGACCACCCGGGTGTAGACTGCGTCGTGCAGCGAACTGCCGACATTGCGGGAAGAATGGTCATAGGGCCTTCAAGTGTTTCTCCAACCCGGAGAGCCGACTCTACCGCCCACCTAGAGGCACTAAGACCGCAGCGTCTGGTGGAGTTGGGACTCAAGGTGGCCAGTTATAAGTGTGAATCATATAGGCTTTTTAGGGTTTAATTACCTTATAATTTGTCATAATCCAGGCAATGTTTCCCACTTATTATGTGTTTTTCCTAAGATTGATGTTTTGATAAGAACTGATGTATTTATATGCTAAATATAGGAAAAACCCATGGAAATGAAGATTGTACATCATAAGGATTACAACGCAACAAACGGGGAACAAATCAAGAGAAGAGACACAAAAATTGGTCACGTCCGGGTCAAGATGGCCGGACGCAAATCCGGACATCTCATGTCCGGATCCGGACGCAAGCCGGACGTGACTCGAGATCCAGCTCTAAAAGTTCTGTGTCTTGTCCGGATCCGGACACAGATCCGGACATAACCCGAGTTTCAGATCTAAAAGTTCTGTGTCACGTCCGGATCCGGACACAGATCCGGACGTCACACAGAAACGAAAAATAAAAACACATGCGCTGATAATCGGGCTTTCGGCGCAATTATCAGCCGAGCGGCGGTAATGCCCATACCTCAGCCTAAATTAAGGCACGGCCATGCTCAATTAATTTCCCCAACTCACCACACCACTAACCTATGTTTTTCTTCTAAGCCTATATAAACCCTGCTCCTGCTGCCATTTGAATTCGAACCTGACTTCACAGTCTAACTCCTCTCCTCTCCCTCTCTACTAATCCTCTCGCTCACGACTCATTCCATCTCCACTCAATAAAATTCCTCCGTAACTCTTCTCCCTCACTCACACACACAGCCTGCATTCACGCATACCATTTAGTCCCGTCCGGATCCGGACTACACCCAAACACGACGTCCGGATCTTCGTCCGACCCGGTTTAGTCGGACGTCTCACAAAAACATTGCGTCCGGATCTCCGTCCGACCCAAACCATCCGGACGCCTCACAAACACGCCCAAAATTTCCATTTTCGCTCCATTTCACCAAGTTCACTCCATTGTCGCCAAATCCAACCTCCATGCGAGCATAGCGCAAGGACAAAGGGGGGGAGCAAGCAAGAGGATCTTCATAACAGATGATTTCTCCTAACTCTCTCTATTTATGCTTTCAATTACTATGTCTAGCTAAGAGGATAAACTCTGGGGGAAGGGATGTTGTAATTAGTTAAACTCTGCATTATTTTACTGCTTTATTGAGACTATTTGGATTGTTCAGGTTAATGCTTTTAAGTGATTTTAATAAACGTCATGAATTTATTATAAGCCCTCGAATCGTGTTATGATCAGATAAGGTGATTAGCATTGATGGTCCTATTAACTTGTTACCTGTGATAATTGCAATCGGATAGATTACATTAGCCACTAGGAGCTTTAGTCCGGACCAAACCAGACTAGTAATTATGTGCAATAAAACCATCTAGATATACTTGCTAAGTCTAGACTAGAACTACATAACCTGTCTAGATGAGCTATCTGGAATTAGGACTTAATACAGAATAGATAATTGAGAATTACAAGCCAATCCAAGTCTCCGTTTAAGTAGTAGAATATGCAGAACCTAACTAGTGAAACAACTCCCTGAACCTAGAGTACCGTTCACACTCCCAAATCTATCACTTTAATTTATCTGCTATTTACTTTCTTGTTATCTATTTAAACCCAAAACCAAAACAAACCCCTTTTGAATTACCCATTGTCTTAGGCTAGGCTTATTTACCTCAAGTCCCATGGATTGACACCTGGTCGCTTCTAAATTGCTATACTACTACGACCGGGATTTTCGCAACCCAACGGTCTATTGATTTGTTGATTTCTAGGATTATTTCTTAGCAATTAATATATCAAATAAATCGTTTGCAAAATGGCGCCGTTGCGGGGACTTGACTTTTGTCTAGTCCCTAGCCTTGGTTAATTCATTACTCTATTACAAACACTCTGTTTATTATTATCTGTTTCGTAATTTATTTTGTTTAAGGTTTAATTTATTTTGTGTGCCATTTTATACAATTGTTTTTCATTACTGTCATTTAAATTCAGTTTATAATTTTTCTGTCATTTAAATTTTCAAAGTACTATAAGTTCATTTGCCTTAGTTATTCCATAAATTTATTTTTGGTATTCCTTTGTTTACATTAGTGCTAAATTCAACACATTTTGTCCCCTTCTCTTTTACTGTTACAAGTACCTAGTGGATGCGCAGAACGCGTTCATCTGGTCCACCAGATACAGACTTCGACCCCGAAATCGAGAGAGTTTACCTCCAAGCTCTGAGAGCAAGAAGGCAGCTCGATTTCAACATGGCAGCAAACCATGACCAGCTTGGAGGAGGTCCAGTGGCCCAATATACGATGGGAAGAATAAACAGACCACCAGCCACACCGAGAAGAGGCCCAGTGGTGACAGAGACAGTGCACGACTAGAAGCAAGAAACCCCATTCAAATTAGAAAAACACCAACCAGAACATTGCGTACCAGACCCGGGATGCAAGAACCAGTTCATCCATGCGTTGATTAGGACCTTAGTGGACATGCATTGACGCGATTTTAGTGCACTTGGACCCTTGGCTTATCACAGGGATTGGAGGAGTATGCCAGACTGAGCCTGTTCCAGCACAGCCTATCTGGGGAAGCTTCGAAATGGTTCAATCGACTACCGCCAGGCATCATCACCACCTGGGAGCAGATGACGGATAAATTCTACGAAAAATACATCCCCATCTCCAGTACACGACAGATGATTGCCGACCTGATGGCATTCAGACAAATGGGTAGCGAGACAATATGCGAGGCGTGGGACCGATTCAAAGAACTACTCCGCCAGTGCCCTCACCATGGTCAGGATATCACCTCATTGGCTCAGGGATTCTTCCAAGGGCTAAAAGATGAAAACAGAGGCGAGATAAGAGCCGCCCTAGGAGGAAACCTGCTAGCAAAAAGTGGGGAAGATTTCATGGCATCCATGGAGTCCTACTGCGAGGAGCTTCGCCAATGGAGCAACAATGAGGGACGAGTATTCTCAATAGGTCACAGTTCTTCCCGAGCTCCGGACCCGATGATAGAACAGATAGCCGCCGAGCAAGCGCAGCCTGAAAACCACGATGGGAAGTATGGCAAAAATGCTCGAACAACTCACAATGGGGCCAACCTCCAGGCAATCCGCCAAGAAAGTCTCTACAAGTGCCGACGAACTCTGCTGTTCTCAGTGTGGGGATGCACATGATTATGAGGACTGCCCACTGGTAGCCGAAATGAAGCAAACTGAGGAGGCCAATGTTATAGGACAATTCAACAACAGGCAACCCTGGGTGCAGAATCAGCACCAAAACCTCAGGTACGGAAATCCACACAACGCACTGAACTCACATCAGATGCAGCCTCAAAGGACGAACCAGGGAGGACCACCCGGCTTTGCTAGGCCTCAGTATAATCAATTCCGGCCACAGCAGTCTCAAGCTCAGCAACCATCATTGAGCTCAAAAAATGCAGTCTAAAGGAGATGGTGGAATAAGTTGATGGCTTCTCAGGAATAGCAAACTGTAATCAATCAGAGTCTGACAGTTGGTCAGCAAAAATTAGAGAATGCCATGGTAGAGATGCAGGGAACGATGAGCCAAGTTGACTCAGTTCCTCTTACAACAAGACCTTCTGGATCACTGCCTTCCCAACCAGAAACCAATCCCAAGGAGCAGTTGAAGGCAATATCGGTCTCAGAAGAGGACTGCAAGGATTCTGGAGAAGTAGCAGCAGTTACTCTAAGAAGTGGAAGGAACTTAATCAAAGACAAAGTGGCAGGAGACCATACTGATGAGGAGACCGAGCCCCTTTCTAATACCGCCGGCACCATCAGGGCATCCCGCCCCTCATGAGGTAGTACATGAGGAGACCCAGGCTCCTATTCCTTCTTCCTCTCATTTAACTGCTGTTAAAAATACAAAAGGAAAAACATCTACAAAAGAACTTCCTTTCCAAACCGGCTCAAAGAGCGAGAGCTCGATGAACAATTTGGAAAATTTTTAGATGTTTTCGAAAGCTGACTATCAATATTCCTCTTATCGATGCGATTAAACAAATGCCAAATTATGCCAAATTTGTGAAGGATTTGATTTCGAATAAGCGGAATATAAGGAGAAGGACACCATTCAGCTAACAGAGACCTGTTCAGCAGCTATCCTACAGAAGCTGCCTCCAAAGCGTGGTGATCCTGGTCAACCCATTATCCCCTGCTCGATTGGAGACATGGATTGCGGATACGGTCTCTGCGATCTAGGAGCGAGCATCAACCTGATGTCATACACCATGTTCAAAAAGCTTCATGCGGGTGAGCTCGTTCCCATTCATTTCAGACTCCAATTAGCTGATAGATCATCGATCACACCAAGAGGTATGGTAGAAAATGTAGTTGTTAGTGTGGGTAAATTTTTTCTTCCCAACTGATTTTGTGATCCTCGACATGGATGAAGATGTTGAGGTACCTCTAATTCTTGGTAGACCTTTCCTTAGAACTGCAAAAACTGTTATAGATGTTGACAAGGAAAGATTACCTTGAAGTTTCATGACGAAGAATTAAGCTTTGATATTAAAAAGATGATGCAGAAAAATACTTCTTCTCATGCTGTGTTTCTCTGCTGATTTGATTGAGAATTTTTATGATCTTGAGGATGACTACATCCATAGGAGTACTGATACTTCTAATTCTTTGTTTAAGTGTTCTGACATTTTAGAGCAGGTATTGAGTCGATCCATTGAGGATGACAAGGAAAGCTTTGAGATGGCCTCAGTCGTCCAGCAGCTAAATCAAGGGAAGTCATACTTTTGCTCCTCCTCTCCTCCTGTAGAAAAGTTGGATCGACCCATTCAAAGGCCTATCCCTTCAATAGAGAAGCCTCTGCCCTTGAACTCAAATCTCTCCCTTCCCATCTTAAATATGTTTTCTTGGTAGAGGGTAGCACCCTGCCTATTATTATCTCTGCATCTTTATCTATTTCGCAGGAAACTAGACTTCTGGAGGTGCTAAAGAAGCGTAAAAGTGCCATGAGGTGGTCAGTTGCTGATATCAAAGGGAGCAATCCGGTTTCTGCACTCACCGGATTTATATGGAGGAGAATTATAAGGCAGCAGGCAGCCCCAGAGAAGATTAAATCCAAATCTAAAGGAGGTGGTCAAAGCTGAAGTGCTGAAGCTTCTTGATGCAGGCATCATCTACCCGATATCTGACAGCCAGTGGGTGTCTCCAGTCCAGGTTGTCCCAAAGAAAGGAGGGATAGTGGCAGTTCCCAATGAGAAGGGGGAGATGGTTCCCCAGAGGCAGACGACAGGTTGGAGAATGTGTATTGATTACCGTCGTCTCAACAACGCCACAAGGAAGGACCACTTCCCGCTTCCTTTTATTGACCAGATGCTTGAGCGGTTAGCCGGCAAGAGTTCTACTGCTTCCTAGACGGCTACAGTGGATATTTTCAGATCCCCATTACCCCAGAAGATCAAGAGAAATGACATTCACCTGTCCATATGGGACATTTGCATACTGGAGGATGCCATTCGGGCTCTGTAATGCCCCAGCAACATTTCAGCGGTGTATGATGGCGATTTTTAATGATTTTATCGAGAAAAGTATCGAGGTATTCATGGATGACTTCTCTGTCTATGGACAAAGCTTTGATGTTTGCCTGAGCAGCTGGACCAGATCTTGGCTCGCTGTGAGGACACGAACCTCGTGCTAAATTGGGAAAAGTGCCATTTTATGGTACGAGAAGGTATTGTTCTTGGGCATAAGGTGTCAAGGGAAGGCCTCTAGGTGGATAAGGCCAAGATAGAGGTGATAGAAAAGCTACCTCCACCAACTTCAGTTAAGGATGTGAGATCTTTCCTGGGCCATGCCGGTTTCTACAGGAGATTCATCCAGGACTTCTCAAAGATTGCGAAACCCCTCTCCGACCTACTTCAGAAAGACATCAGATTTCAGTTTACTGATGAATGTATGATGGCGTTTCAGACCATCAAAGATAAGCTCTGCTCAGCTCCAATTGTAGTTCCTCCAGATTGGTCAGCACCTTTTGAAATTATGACAGATGCAAGTGATTATGATGTTGGTGCTGCGCTCTGTCAGATGCAAGATAAAACACTGAGGGTGATCACTTATGCAAGCAAAACTCTGATCAATGCACAGAGAAACTACACCACAACAGAGAAAGAATTGCTTGTTGTGGTATTTGCCCTGGATAAATTCAGACCATATCTGTTGGGCAGCAAGGTAATCATTCACACAGATCATTCAGCACTGAAATATCTCTTCCAGAAGAATGATTCTAAACCTCGACTACTGCGATGGATTTTGCTTCTTCAAGAATTTAACTTGGAGGTTGTAGATAAAAAGGGGAAGCAAAATGGAGTTGCAGATCATCTGTCTAGACTCGACCTTCCTGATGATGGAATCCCAATCAATGAGTTCTTCCCTGATGAGACAGCATTCAAGATTGGAAAGGTAAATGAACCATGGTACGCGGACTTAGCAAATTATCTGGTTTCTGGTTTAATTCCACATGACTACAGTTATAACCAGAGGAAGAAGTTCCTTTCAGAGACACGCCATTACATATAGGAGGACCCTTATCTGTTTTGGGTCTGTGCTGATGGTTTGATGAGGCGTTGTCTCCCGGATACAGAGATTTCAAGTGTGCTAGAATTTTGCCATTCAAAGGAGGCAGGTGGACATCACGGTCCTACAAGGACAGCTGCCAAAATATTAGAGTGTGGTTTTTATTGGCCCACTCTTCACAAGGATGTTCATCGCTTCTGCTCTCAATGTGATAAATGTCAAAGAATGGGTAATATATCAAGAAGGCATGAGATGCCTCAAAAAGGAATTCTGGAGGTAGAATTGTTCGATGTATGGGGGATAGACTTCATGGGCCCTTTCCCTTCGTCCCATGGAAATCAGTATATCCTTGTTGCAGTAGACTATGTATCTAAATGGGTTGAAGCAATTACTAGTCATGCTGCTGATGCTAAGACAGTAGTCAAGTTCCTGAAGAAGCATATCTTCACCAGGTTTGGTGTACCTCGAGCGATCATCAGCGATGGAGGCTCACATTTCTGCAACAAGGCCTTTGAATCTTTAATGACCAAGTACGGAGTAACCCATAAGTAGCATTACCTTATCATCCATAAACCAATGGTCAAGCAGAAGTAAGCAACCGTGAACTTAAATGGATTCTGCAGAAAACCGTTACTGCTTCGAGAAAGGATTGGTCAGTCAAGCTGGATGACGCTCTGTGGGCATATCGGACTGCTTTTAAGACTCCTATAGGGATGTCTCCGTTCAAACTTGTGTATGGGAAAGCCTGCCATCTTCCAGTGGAGCTCGAACATAAAGCATACTGGGCATTGAAAGCCCTGAATTTTGACTTACATGCTGCAGGAGAGAAAAGGAAATTTCAGCTGTCTGAACTCGAAGAACTAAGAGAACAAGCTTATGACAGCTCCAGAATTTACAAGGAGCGCACAAAAAGAATCCATGATCAAATGATACAGAAAGAGAATTTAAAGTAGGGGATCTAGTGTTGCTCTATAATTCCAGACTGCACCTTTTTCCTGGCAAGTTAAAATCCCATTGGGCAGGTCCATTCAAAGTTGTGGGGATCACTACTTATGGTGCCTACGAGCTAGAAAACAAGTCGGGAGAGGTATTCAAAGTGAATGGTGCTCGACTGAAGAAGTACCTAGGCGGTAACTTTTCTCAGCCTCCTACCCGGGTGTATCCTTGATTGAAAGTTCTTATTCCATTACTTCTGTTTCTACTATCTGTACTGCAGCACCCACTCCAAAATCATCAAAGAAACCGCGCTCGCAATGGTATTTCAGACTAAAGAAAGCTATTGCTAGCTGTTGTGGCGGCCCTCCTTGATGCTACCTGCGAAGTCCCGAGACTTTAACTCCGGGCAGCTTGGTGGGAGGCAACCCACCGGTTTGTATCTCTGTTTGTTTCTTTGGTTTAGTTATTTATTTTACTCTCTTGTTTTAATTGTGTGATTGTTAATAACTGTTGTGCATATTGCAAGAGCCTTGGCTCTTATTTTTCTACTAATAGTTCTGCCTGGTTCTACTTGAGTTCTCCTGGTTTTGCAGATTTAATCTTTCAGTCACTTTGATGCTAAACTGAACGCAAGTGTGGGGGAATATCACGGAATTGTTCACCACGGACCAGGGAGTCCTTTAACACTCTTGCTATTCTAATTCTGCATTTCTTGTGTTTTTTTTTATTTTTTTGATTATTTTTGGTCATGTGTCTTTTTTTTTTATTTTTTATTTCAAATAATTGAGGTGTTTTAGATTAGTGGTTTTTTAATTTAATTTAATATATAAAAAAAAGAAGTTTTAACGTGTCCGGCTAAACTTAGCCGGACGCAATTCCGGTCGCGAAAACCTACCTTGTCCGGATCCGGACGCTAAAACCGGACGTCACTCAACTCGCGCGCCGCGACTCATTTCCTTTCTTTTCTTCTTTCTTTCTTCGTCGTTCTCCCTTCTTCTTCCTCGTCGAACACAAACCAGAAAAACCACCAAACCTCCATTTTTTTCCTCCATTTTCGCAACACCTCACCACAACCGCCCAGCCTCTCCGACGCCGCGCCGCCCAGACGCCACAGTCCCGCCTTCGCCTTCACCTCTTCTTCCCAAATCTCGAACAGACAACCCTCTTCGAAACAGGTTTTTCGATTTTTGACGATTTCGTTTCATTTCTGCCAAATTAGAGTAGAATAGGTAGTGCTTTGAAGTTTATGATGTTACTTTTGTAGTTTTGATGCGAAAACGTGAGATAGTGTGTGAAATTTTGGAGTTTCTGCTTGAAATTGTGAAACTTGTGGAACATTTTGAAACTGGCTGTTCGTGGCGTGAATTTTAGGGTTTATAGTTGCGTCCGGATCTGCGTCCGGCTAAGTTGACCCGGACGTGGATCCGGACATGTTAAAATTTTCCAATTTTTCTGCAATTGTTTTCTAGGTTTATGTTGTACTGTTTAATGCTATTGTTTGCTATGTTTAGATGTTTTAATGCCTTGGTAATCGTAGATTAACTATGTGCAAGAATATGTTCAAATAGAACTTGCTGCTCGATCGGTTTCGGGTATTTGGGTGCCTTTTGCTTCTTCTTTTCCTGCTTCATGTTGTAGTTTATTAATGCATTTCCTTATCGTTTAGATGGCTCGAACTAGAGGAGGAGGTGCTACACGCACAGGTTCTTCTTCAAGGAACCCACGCGCCGACGACCAGTCAGAGCCAGCCTCCACCCCATTACGCCCTGATGGCTTCCGATCTGCTGCCGCCCGGACTTGGTATGAGTAGGGTGGATCCTTCGTCA
Organism: Limonium bicolor; assembly: GCA_023374045.1. Taxonomy (NCBI): domain Eukaryota; kingdom Viridiplantae; phylum Streptophyta; class Magnoliopsida; order Caryophyllales; family Plumbaginaceae; genus Limonium; species Limonium bicolor. The sequence goes on along the minus strand of CM041777.1, from coordinate 70,538,053 downwards.
TTGAGAGGCACATCACCGCAGAGGCATCAGCTGCCACTGGTCTTACAGACATATTTGATGGTATTGGCGCCAGCAGCATCTTGCGCATGGGCGTGGGTGTCTTCTCTCCGGACTGGTACGGGAGTTCTATGCCAATGCTGTGGCATCAGACACGACAAACATGATCACATCCTCTGTGCGCCAGCTCCCGTTGAGGTAACCCCTGAGACTTTCAGTGTTCTTTTATTCCTCCCGGACAATGATGCGACCCATCTAGATTTTATGGAGGACGAGCTTAGGCAGAGTAAGTCTAGGTGGTTACAAGAGGTCGGGAGTACTACTCGCAGACGGGGTGAGGAAATTAAGACCGTACTCCCATATGCTCACATCCCCTCCCTTTCCCAGAGGACCCTTGCAGAGATCCTCAGTCATCAGATCCGGCCTCATGCCGGAAATGATGCTTCTGACGAGGATTGTGTTCTCCTCGACTACCTCCTGGCCTCACCACATCCACCATCTCAGCAGCTCTCGCTCCCTTTCGTGATGTTTAGGCAGCTGCATAAGGTGGTGACTTATCTGTGGACGAAGAAGAAGAAGATCACCCCTATCTTTCCCATTTTTATCCAGCATCTTCTTGTCTCCACACTCCCCGAGGAGATCTTCACCGGTCTCGAGGTGAGGGAGGGAGAGACACCCATCTCCATTGCAACCTTCAGGAGATGGGGCTTCTTACGCCTCGATGACGGCAGCTGGGTGAAGGGCAGCGCGGGTCTAGGATCCACCAACACCTCTGTGAGCTCCAGCTCTACTTCGGTGCCTACTGCTACCATGGCGCCTCCTATGCCCCCAATGATGAGCATCCCACCAGAGATGCAGGTTATGATGGACTCCCTTCTCCAGCAGCAGCAGCAGAGGATGGAGCAGCGGTTCGGGGGTATGGAGCAGCGGTTCGGGGGTATGGAGCAGCAGTTTGGGGATGTACAGCAACAGTTTGGGGATGTACAACAGCATTTGGGATGTCCAGTAGCGCCAGGTGCGCATGGAGGGACACATAGATGACATCCGCCAGACTCAGGAGCACCTCCAGACAGAGCAGACTTCTCTCCGCGACACCCAGACTATGCTCACAGCGCTTGGAGCGCAGTGATGCTTTTCAGCGAGAGACTGCTCAGTTCATGGCACAGGCATCTGCTCACCAGAGAGAGACATCAGCTCATCAGGCCCAGACTAGCCAGCTCTTACAGATGCTCATGGCCTAGATACCGCAGGACCACAACCACCACCGCCGCCTCAGTGACAGCCATCCTACCTTTATCGCTTTCTTTTTATTTAATTGTTTTCTGTACTTTTCTTTCTTTTTCTTTACTTGCCTTACTTTTGATTGTTAACACTAACGGTAAAACACGAGACTAACAGGTGAAGTGATAGTGTTTATATTTGGCAGTGCTTAAATTCTGAATTGCTAAATTTCCTGTTCTCTGAGCAGTGCAGCGTTCATAAAATGCTTAATTTACATGTCACCTCTACTGCGAAACAAACGGCTATAAGTACAGGAACTGGAACCACACTACTTTTGAACGTCTGCTAAGCTTGCATTCTGGGGAGTATTCTGTCTTTAACATTACTCATACGATTCAAATATTCCCTGTTGTTCGAGTTAATGCACTTTATTCTGTGGTCGTACTTGCCAGTGGAAAACTAGCAACCTTTATTCTGCACAAAATCCATACTGTCTGTGACTCATGAGGAATATCTCGACCCCTGCAAAACTTCAAGTGTGAGGAAGGACATCTTCCTCAATCTATAGCACCAGGGGAGTCTCAGTTCCTACTTTAACTTATTGATGTTCCACCTTTCTTGCGTTGAGGTTTACAAATTGCATATGCATCTATTATGAGTATAGCATGTTTTGAAAGCTCTCTTACCTGCATTTCTTTTATGACCAATAAGGACATTGCTCCTCTTAAGTGTGGGGAAGGAAAGACCTTTCTCTGAAAACATGCTAGTTGTTCTTTAATGCCACACTTGCTTTTGCTGCTCTAATGCCTGTGCACACCAATAAATACGATGAAATAATTACAGGAGCATTTGAAATTAAACCAGGTGACAACCGTAAGAATCGTTTTGCTTGATGAGATTTGGATAAATAGTTTTATTTCCAAAATACTCTATTTTCACTAAAACCAGGTAGATTAGCTAGTTGTGGAAACCAGATTATTTTAGCTTGGGATTTTGGAAATGAAGAGAATGTTTGTAATGAAAAGGACAAGCAAGTACCCCGCTTATCAAAAAAAAATTCCTAACAATAGCAGGCCTCGTCTATCCGGTTATTCAGTCTTAAGGGTGCATTAACCCTATCTACCTAAGTCTCGGGATCTGGGATAGTTGGCCCAACACCATCTCAAGGATAGAGAAAAAGTCTGGGTTACGGAATAACTCTGCAAAAAAAATTCAATATTAGCTTGTTTTATACATAATTCTTGAAGAAGAATGCTTTCGCTTACAAAAGAGATAATTGTAGTTAAATTTACGCTTTTGATCATGAGTGTGTGGTGTTAAAAGGTATTGCGGAATAAGGCATTACTTCACACCCCTTGTCATCCAAAGGTTAGAGGAATGAAAATTGGTGGAAAGTCCCAAGCTAAGTTAACTTGTTTTCTACAATCTAGTTTCTCTATGCTTTTACAAAAATTGTTCTTCTTCACTGTTTATGAAAACCTACCTCTAAAAGAGCAAGATTATTCTTTCATTTGTCACTTTGCTTGATTTCCCTCTGCACTTGTTTGATCTTGAGATTATGTGACGTTTTTAGAGATATTCTTATTCCTTATTTTACTTGAGGACAAGCAAAAGCTTAAGTGTGAGGAAGTTGATAAGTGTGAATCATATAGGCTTTTTAGGGTTTAATTACCTTATAATTTGTCACAATCCAGGCAATGTTTCCCACTTATTATGTGTTTTTCCTAAGATTGATGTTTTGATAAGAACTGATGTATTTTATATGCTAAATATAGGAAAAACCCAGGGAAATGAAGATTGTACATCATAAGGATTACAATGCAACAAACGGGGAACAAATCAGGAGAAGAGACACAAAAATTGGTCACGTCCGGGTCAAGATGGCCAGACGCAAATTCGGACGTCTCATGTCCGGATCCGGACGCAAGCCGGACGTGACTCGAGATCCAGCTCTAAAAGTTATGTGTCTTGTTCGGATCCCGACACAGATCCGGACATAACCCAAGTTTTAGATCTAAAAGTTCTATGTCACGTCCGGATCCGGACACAGATCCGGACGTCACACAGAAACGAAAAATAAAAATCATGCGCTGAAATCGGGCTTTCGGCGCAATTATCAGCTGAGCGGCGGTAATGCCCATACCTCAGCCTAAATTAGGCACGGCCATGCTCAAGTAATTTCCCCAACTCACCACACCACTAACCTATGTTTTTCTTCTAAGCCTATATAAACCCTGCTCCTACTGCCATTTGAATTCGTACCTGATGATAAGTGTCCAAATGAGCATGATTTATAGGTGTATTTCTATATAATATTAGCACTTTTCTTGCTCATTTCTCCACTTCGGTTAGTTTCCTCCTTAGTTTATGTTTTATTGTTATCTCACAAATTTATTGGTTTAACATGGAGGAAACCAAGCTGGAAGTAAAGTAGACGAAGAGACAAACACATAGGCGCAAACGGCTCGAAAACGGAGTCCAAACGAAGAATCTAGAGCTCGTAAAAGAAATAAGCCTGTACATCGTGATAACAGGCGGCCATGTACTCGTGATAACAAGCGGACGTCTCACACCAAGGCTACCGCCCCATACTGGGCGGACATCACACAGGCAACCGCCTCTAAGGAGGCGGACGTGAAGGAGGTTACCGCCACTTTTGTGGCGATTGATCAGGCGGACGAGACTAAGAGAACCGCCTGTATTGAAGCGGTTGTTCAGGCGCGGTCGTGACTAATTATCAGTCGCGACCATTTTCTTCTTCGCCGTCGTCGTCTGCAACTTACCTTCACCGACTGTCTACAACTCGCCCACTCGTCCACTGTCTGCGCCTACCTTAATTCACGCCTGTGTTCAGCTGTCTGTCCCCTGCAATAAATGAGCAATCAGTAAATCAATCTGCCGCCTCAATTATCCTCACGCTTCCTTATCTGCTGCCTCTTCTTTTCTTCTATAAAAGCCACGAGCTTCTGCTCAAAATAATCAATCCATCCACGACCCAACTACACCAAAACCTCACGCCATCTCATTTCTCTTCTCCCGCCTTCTCCGTTTTATTATTTCCACATTCCACAAAATCCACCTCTAGCCCCTATATAAAAATCAGAGTGAGCCGGAGTGATTACGGATGATTTCTATTACTCTTGTCTCGTCTTTCTATTTAATATGTTAGGCTAGTTTACGTACGCTCTGGGAATGGTTATATATATTTGTATTAATTATGCAATTTTCTACTGGTTTATTTATATACAGTTTGTTACGCTTAAAGTTATCTCGCACCTTTTTAATAAATGTCATGAGTTTATTAAACTGCTTTACTAAATCTATTTTGATAACCGTGATAAATAGATAGGTTAATTAAGACGTAAACTGGAGGAAACTTGTTATGATTTAATAAGTTAGTATTCAGTTGCAAATGTAATTCCTCAATACTCATCTGCCGTTCGCAGGCTTTTGCTTGAACCTTGATTAGAACCTTGCATTACAGGTGACGAGTTCTTATAAGGCTATGACTTCTCCTTAAGATAATTACAGGAACCTTGCCAATTATTAAACCAGTAGGATAGCTTAATTATGCAGATTATAAATAACCTACCCAGAGTTCCATTTTATTTATCTATTAACTTAGTTTATTTTATCTTTTCTTTTTATTTATTTTACAAGTCAATTAATCCCCCCTCTTGTGACACGCTTAGGTACTATTATATGTACATTAGTCCCACGTTCGACATCCGGTTGCTTACATTTTCACTATCTACTGCGACCGGGATTGTTTGCAGCCCGACGTTTTTTTGGGTTTAATTTCTTTATATTTTAATTTTACACCAGTTTAACCACGCACGATATAACGTCTGCACCTGACTTCACTGTCTAACTCCTCTCCTCTCCCTCTCTACTAATCCTCTCGCTCACGACTCATTCCATCTCCGTTCAATAAAATTCCTCCGTAACTCTTCTCCCTCACTCACACACACAACCCGCATTCACGCATACCATTTAGTCCCGTCCGGATCCGGACTTCACCCAAACATGACGTCCGGATCTTCGTCCGACCCGGTTTAGCCGGACGTCTCACAAAACATTGCGTCCGGATCTCTGTCCGACCCAAACCATCCAGACGCCTCACAAACACGCCCAAAATTTCCATTTTCGCTCCATTTCACCAAGTTCACTCCATTGTCACCAAATCCAACCTCCATGTCAGCGTAGCGCAAGGACAAAGGGGGGAGCAAGCAAGAGGATCTTCGTAACAGATGATTTCTCCTAACTCTCTCTTATTTATGCTTTCAATTACTATGTCTAGCTAAGAGGATAAACTCTGGGGGAAGGGATGTTGTATTAGTTAAACTCTGCATTATTTTACTGCTTTATTGAGACTATTTGGATTGTTCAGGTTAATGCTTTTAAGTGCTTTAATAAACGTCATGAATTTATTATAAGCCCTCGAATTGTGTTATGATCAGATAAGGTGATTAGCATTGATGGTCCTATTAACCTATTACCTGTGATAATTTCAATCGGATAGATTACATTAGCCACTAGGAGCTTTAGTCCGGACCAAACCAGACTAGTAATTCTGTGCAATAAAACCATCTAGAAATACTTGCTAAGTCTAGACTAGAACTACATGACCTATCTAGATGAGCTATCTGGAATTAGGACTTAATACATAATAGATAAGTGAGAATTACAAGCCAATCCAAGTCTCCGTTTAAGTAGTAGAATATGCAGAACCTAACTAGTGAAACAACTCCCTGACCTAGAGTACCGTTCACACTCCCAAATCTATCACTTTAATTTATCTGCTATTTACTTTCTTGTTATCTATTTAAACCCCAAAACCAAAACAAACCCCTATTGAATTACCCATTGTCTTAGGCTAGGCTTATTTACCTCAAGTCCTGTGGATTGACACTGGTTTCTTATAAATTGCTATACTTCTACGACCGGGATTTTGCACCCGATGGTCTATTGATTTGTTGATTTCTAGGATTATTTCTTAGCATTTAATATATCAAATAAATCGTTTGCAGCCAGATGGGGCAGGCTTCCACTGGCTCGAAGGGGCAGCAGCAGCTACAGAAGACGAACCTTCCGAGCAACAGGACTCTGAACGCTGCGGAGCATCGGGCGCTGGTATGAGTGTTAAGTCAAGATCCTTTAGTTTTGATGATAGCAAACCTGTGTTGTTTATCTAATATGTTTGTTAAGCTTTAAGATTCAGATAAACAGGATAAGGAGTGGCTTTGCACACAAGGTAGCAAGCGCACTCAGTTCGTGACATGTGCCCAACTAGTTGGGCATCTGTCAAGGAGAGCTCACGCCAGAACTTCTAGTACACACAAGAAGTCAAGTACCACATGTTCATATCTCTGCATCAGAAATAATACAAGGACAAAATATCAATTGGTTCGACAAAACATGTACTCGGGCATCCACACAAGCAACTAGCTCAAGACAAAAAGCATTACTCATTAATGTGCAAGATAACAAGATAAGTAGGGTTATTAATGCACACTATCACGTAGCCAAATGAAGTCTGAAAGAGAGCATTTATGAGCATTAATGAACCAGACAAGATCAAGCAAGTGGAGAGCGCTAGTGGTGACCGACCACTTGAGTATTTGCCGCCAACGTGTCCAATCATAAGGCGCACGTGTCGTGATGACTCTAGGTCAAGTTGAGGCTCAGCCTATATTTGAAACTTGGCTACTCTGCAGAGAATAAAGAGGCAAACGACCCCTAGAGTATAGGAAGTCATAGGTCATCAATTACAAATCCTATGTGTATAAATATGGTGCATAAACTTCCGTCTTAAGAGTGGACAAAAAAGGAGAGAAACGTAGAGCAAAGATAAGTTAGACTAAGTGTGTGTAAGGGTTGGAGAGCTGGTGAGCTGGGTAGGATTGGGCTGCAAAGTTAATACTGGGTGTAATTGATAGACTGACCAGTCAGGGAACGGTTGGGGAACTGTAAAGGCCGACGGTCAGGAGAGGGTAGAGGACTTAGGGATAAAGTCCTAAACTGTCACGGAGTCCGTGGGTAGGGTGAGGGAGATTGAGTGAATTTCGTGTGTAAATTCTCAATCGAATGGAGTTTCCAGTTTGAGTTTATTCTGTCTCTCCAAATTATCAAATAGTTACAAACAGCATAAAAAGACACGTCCACGATAGGTCGCGGGACGTATCTGGGAGCATCCGCAGTTTCAACGAGTACACAATACGGTGAAGGTTAGCTTATAACCTAAAACCATTAAATGATAGCATGATTAAGTGTTAAACACTTTCTTCAGCATATTGAGTGATTAAATACGCTTAGACAAACGACTCACTTAAGAAAACTTTCATATCACTTAGGATACTTCGATATCTGCTACCCCCTCTCACAAGACCGAGATCACCTAGACCCGTGGAGGAAAGACGGGGAGTACCCTGGCGAGTTGTATCATGTAGTCAGACCGGGCATGATACTTCTTCGGAGTTCCTAACCCTAGATGAAAAAATCGCTATTGTAGATGAGTGTAGAGCTTTGGTGAAAGGACTAGGGGGATTTTATAACCCGGTATTTAGTAGTGGGTCGAAGATGAAGCTACACATGATGTGCTTAGGAAAAGATTGGGATCCATAAAAACTAGGTTTATCGAGAGGTGTTGGGACATCAGAGTGTTGCAGAGATAGCCAATCACCTCGACAGAGTCAATCATCCTCAGTCAAACACAAAGAGCGAGCTACTACAAGAGAGTCCATACAACTAAGGAGGACTCACAGACTCTCCCGTGCCGTTGTGAAAACTAAGGAGCGAACTCGGGAATGCTTTAAACACCACAACGGTCATACAGCCTCCCCATCACACCCGAAGTTCGTGGCCCAAGTCAGGAGACCACTTAAGGACGTTGCCCACTAAGTTAGTTCCGACAATTACGGAACTAACTCCATCGACCTGCGCTTCTAGTGCTAGTATAAATATGTATTGTAATAGCTATTTTCACTTGTGCTTTTCATCGAGAAATATTCCAGAGCTTAGAGAGAGAGAGAGAAAGAAATCGCTTTGTAAGTTAGAAAGAGAATACGTATCACATTAGTTAGTGCAATCTAGATAGACTCTGCCTAGGAAGATCCTAGTTTTGCTACACTTACCATTGTTCCGATCAGAAAGTGTATTGGGTGAGTGAGTGAAAAAACGCTAAGTAGATCTCCTCTACTTAGTGGACATTTGTAAGTTGTTTTATTTTGACCAGAGAATCAAATAACTTTATTGTGTATCATGCTGAGCTCCACAGAGTCCGTCTATCTTTCAAGCTTTATTCCATTTCAGTTTATTCAAGTCTTCCGCACACTTTCTTTGACTAGTTCGATTGAGTGCTTCTACATCCCACAGTGCTCTTACCTTTAAAGACTGATTGAGTCAAACCAGCTCTTAGACTCACACTTTAGTTGGTTTGAGTTAGCCACCCAATCCTACAAGAGGTGAGGACGGTAGATGGTGTATCAATACCTAGGATACCGGAGAGTTTCCAAACCATAGTGAGGAAAGCGATAGATATCGAGTCAAGACTGTGAACCACACCCTTTACCCGACATGACCCCTGATGAGTGTATCATCAACTACTACGAGAAGGGAGGAAGACTTGGATTGCACCAAGACCGGGATGAGACGTCTGAGTCCATCGCCAAGGGAATACGGTTGTATCATTCTCCATTGGCGACGATGCTAAATTTTTTATGGAGACCAGAAGGAGATGGATCTAGCTAGTAAGATCGTTCTCAAGTCCGGGGATGTATTGGTATTTGGTGGAGGGCTCGAGGTTAGTGTACCATGGGATTAAGAGCATTAAGCTCAACACCGCCCCAACAGCTCTAGTTAATGAGACCCACATCGAGACCGGCCATTTAAATTTAACTTCAGACAGTATTGATGTAATGTGACAGCTATGTATGTATCATGTTGTAATACCAATTGGATAAATGAAATAAGCGTTTAATTTCCATAAAGCATACATTTCAATCTGTTAACACTATGATTCTAAACTTCAGGCTACGAAATCAAAAAAGGAGGGTACTTGAGCATCTTAGATATGGCGCAAGCCAAAGAGTTCGATAATTTCATCACAGGTATGACAATTAACAACCGACAATAAATAAGTGGAATAATTAGACTCGATGCTAATACGAGCAATAATCTCAAGTACCTTTCTGTGATGGTGTCTCAGCGCGTCTATCTGTTCGATTTCGGGGCTTCGCGCTCTTTTATCTCTTCTAATTGTGAAGAAACTGAAGGCAGCCCCCAAACAGCTCTTAGACTTTATAGTCACTCTTCTTTTAAGGAGAGAGTCAGCTGCGCTAGGCAGTACACGGGACTCCAGATCAGTATCATGGCTGAGGTTTTACCCATCAACCTGATAGAGTTCAAGAACTTGGGCTTCGACGTCATTGTCGGTATGGACTGGTTGCAGAGGCACAAGGGCTGCCTACACTATGCAGAGCATCGAATACTGCTCAAGGGGCCGAGTGGCAAGACAGTGTCATACCGCAGTGTGAGGAAAGAACTGACTGTCAAGATCGTGTCAACAATGTCCTTGATGAAGGATATGAGGAAGGGTAATCAGGCCTTTCTCTATTATGTTCAGGACACGAGACAGAGCGATGAGATGGACTCCGATATTTCAGTCGTGGTAGACTTCCCGACTTGTTTCCTGACGATCTACCAAGCATGCCGCTTGTGCGCGACGTGAAGTTCTTCATCAACTTGTTGCCAGGTACAGGCCCTATCGCTAAGGTGCCCTACCGCATGGCACCGACAGAGATGAGGGAGTTGAAGCTGCAGTTGGAGGATCTCTTCGACAAGGGATTCATCCGACCGAGTGTATCTCTTTGGGGTGCTCCAGTGATGTTCGTCAAGAAGAAGGATGACGGTTTGAGGCTTGCATCGACTACCGTGAGCTAAATGTGGTCACCGTCAAAAAACAAGTACCCACTGCCAAGGATAGACGACTCTATTTGATCAGTTGAGAGGAGCCACGGTCTTCTCGAAGATTGACTCAGATGGGTTACCACCAGATCAGGATAGCTGAGGAGGATATCTAGAAGACGGCATTCCGGACTCGATACGGGCACTATGAGTTCACGGTCATGCCATTTAGACTGTCAAATGTGCCTGCGTTTTTATGGACTTGATGAACTGCCTGTTCAGAGAATAGCTGACAGTTCAGTTGTTGTATTCATAGATGATATCCTAGTCTACTTCAAGACTAAGGAACAACATGAGTTACATCTGAGGTGGGTATTCGAGATTATGCGAGAGCACCAGTGTATGCCAAGCTCTCAAAATGCGAGTTCTGGTTGGACAATGTGTCATTCCTTGGAAATATTATATCAGTGAGCGGGATATCTGTAGACCCTGCCAAGGACTGAGGTTCGGCCGGTGATACCGAAGGTTCATTGAAGGACTTCTCCAAAATTACCAAGCCTATAACGAACCTTATGAAGAAGGAGCTCAGTTCTTATGGTGCTGAGTGCTAGCAGTCCTTTCAGACACTGAAGGATATCCTGACATCGGCACCCGTTCTCACTATCCCTGAGGGTACGATGGGGTCGAGGTATACTGTGACGCCTCAGGAACCGGTTTAATTTGTGTGCTCATACAGCACGGGAAGGTTGTTGCCTACGCCTCCCGAAAGCTGAAGAAGCACGAGGTGAACTACCCACACACAGACCTTGAGTTGGGTGTAGTAGTCTTCGCACTGAAGATCTGGCGCCACTATCTTTTGGGGTGACAGTCTCCATCTACTCTGATCACAAAGAGTTTGCAGCTCTTCACGCAAAAGGAGCTGAATATGAGACAGAGGAGGTGGGTCGAGTTCCTGAAGGACTACGACATTGATCTCAAGTATAAGGAGGGCAAGGTGAATGTGGTTGCCGACGCCCTGAGCCACCCGAGCACATTCTTTGTATACTCTTCTGGCGGGCAGCAGCTTGACGATGAGATACGAGTTGCACAAGACAGCGATTAGTACTGCAGAGTATCAGGCAGAAGCTGGTAGAGGGAGCTTTGTGGGTTAGAAGTACGACTTCCGACTGAGCGACGACGGCATGATTCGGCTGAATGACCGGTTGTGTATTCCGGAGTCTTCTCCCGACTTGAAGGATAAGATACTTCAGAAGGCTCATTGACATCCTTATCCGTCCACCCTGGGTCGTCGAAGATGTTTAAGAACTTGAAGGTCCATTTCTGGTGGAGCGGGATGAAGAAGGATGTAGCCGACTATGTGACTGATGCTTGATCTGTCAGAAGGTCAAGTTTGAGCACAGAATACCCGACGGATAGTATGGCATATTAGCCTATGCCTATTCCTAATGGAAGTTCGAGGAAATCTCGATGGATTTCATTGTTAGTCTCCCACCGACTAAGGGAGGACTGAACACGATTTAGGTCATTGTAGATCGTCTGACAAAGTTGGCAAAATCTATACCTATGAAGGATACCTGGGAGGTCCCGAAGTTAGCAGATCTCTCCAGAAGGAGATCATCCGACACCACAGCATGCCAAAGATGATAGTATCCGAGAGACTCCCGATTCTTATCTAGATTCTAGGGGCAGATTCAGGAGGCCTGGGTACCATGCTGAAGCTGAGTACAGCCTTCCATCCTCAAACCGACGGTTAGAGTGAGTGGACTATTCAGACGCCAGAGGACATGCTTCGGGCATATGCCTTAGACTTCTGGGGAGTTGGATAGAGCGACTATACTTGATAGAGTTCTCCTACAACAACAGCTTCCACTCCTCTATTCACATGCCACCGTTTCAGGCACTTTACGGTAGACCATGAAGGACTCCTTTATGCTGGGATGAGGCCAGTGAGACTACACTCTTAGGGCCGAGTACCTAGAGCAGATCAAGGAGGATGTCCTACATATTCGTAGGAACATGAGGGCAGCCTATGATCGGTAGAAATCCTATGACGACATCAGGAGGAGAGACATCGAGTTTACTACTGACGACAGAGTATTCCTTAGAGTGTCACCCATGAAGGGGATCTTCCGGTTTGGGCAGAAGAGCAAGCTGAGCCCGAAATATGTTGGACCATATTGATCACGGAGCGAGAGGGCCCGTTAGCTTATAGGCTGGATTTGCCAGCAGAACTGGGAGGGTGCACAACATCTTTCACGTCTCTCAGTTGAAGAGGTATGAGCCCCACCCTTTGCACGTTTTTGAGCCCGAGAGGCTAGAGCTGGATCCTACTCTTAGATACGAGGAAGTACCACTCCGCATCCTCGATACAAAGACAAAGGAGACGAGGAACAAGACCATCAGTATGGTCAAGGTTCTCTGGTCGAACCATGATGTGGAGGAGGCTACATGGGAGTTAGAAGACTCCATGAGAGCGAAGTATCCAGCACTCTTTGAGTAGTAGTTGTGATACTTGTGGGGGTTCGTGGGCAAACCCTTTTTAAGAGGGGGTATAGCCACTTGGCTTGTGCATATATTATGCACCAGGTCTTGTTATTTTGTTGTTTTGTGATTTGTTTGGTGGTATGCTGTGACATACATGTTTGCTTTGATGGTTTGTTGTATGCTTGACCATACATTGTGTGTATGTGCCTTAGTGCACTTGTTTGAGACACATATATATGAAGTACCTTTGAGTACGCTTGTTGTGGAAGTACCTTGTCAAGAACTAGTTTATATTATGAATTGTGCCATGATTCATGGCTGTGTGGAATAAGTTAGCGTTGTATCAATATTGATATATGCATACTAGTTTGAACCTAGTGGGACATGGTCCCTAGTATTGGATTGTTTGTGGTGATCTAGTGGAACTTGATTCTTTAGGAGAACTGAATGTGAGTAAGGACTTCGGGATGAAGCCTTTTTAAGGGGGGTAGACTGAAATACCCCAAAGATTCATAAACCTAATTAAAATACAAAGTAATGAATTAGGAAGGCTAATGAGCCTTAATTAATTTATGAACCATGAAAAACTCCTAGCACATTTATATAAATAAATATATACTCCATGAAGGTCACTAAACCTTATAAAACACATGGACATAAGTGGAGCTTAATTGAGGAAGGAAATCAACTTATAAGTTGTTTTATCATGTTATCCACCATTTCATGAACTAAGAACATAAATACTTAAGGTAAAATGTACCTTAAGAAATCATAATGACCTGTAAGTAAAATATCACTTGGAACACAAGTGTACACACCTTAGGACATCAAATTACATGTGTTACACACGTTACACATCAAACAAGTCCAAGATGCACAATATGTACAAAAAGAACATCAATATCAAAGGTGAATCAAAGTATACATTTTTACTAGTCACGATGAATAGTAAAGTATACCAATCACTCAAAAAATACAAATTAACACACTTTAGGACAAAGGAATCATGTGGTAACAAACTAACATGATATAAGTCAAAGTGTACAACTTATAAGTCATAATATTACAAATGAAGCAAAAAGACCATATTACCCTTGGTTGATTAAGTGGGCTGCAAACTCCTCTTCCAAGCCACACCACCTTGCAAAAATTGAATAAATATCTCCTTAAACTAGCCTTGTCGCCATGTACTAGTCACATTTAACTTTCTTACTCTTTTAATACTTAAGAACAAGAGCTAGCTTTTCTCTTTCCTCCTCCACTATTGCTGTCGAGTTCCTCCTTCATTCCACACTCCATTTCAGCATCTTTGAGGTTCTAGAGCAAGCTTGGTAGAAAATCAACTACAAGTGCATAAGGTAATGTCTTAAGGCATATTATAGCTCATTCTCTTCCTCTTTCTAGGTATATCCATTGAATTAACTTCCAACTCTCTTCCATCCCTCATTAAAGATATTTGGTCTTACAAGGTTGCCTCATTTTCGGATGAAATAAACCCTTGGGGCAAAGAAGCATAAAAATCATTCTTTAGGTAAAAAGGTGTTTTAAGCTTCCATCCTTCATTACATACATAAAATGGATGAAACTTATGATTCTTTCAACTAATCTTGCTTTTCTTATTATGCTAGAACTTTGCTCTTTCTAGTCCTAAAGAGGTGGCCGATTTCACCCTTAAATCACCCTTTAAGGAGTTCTTCAAGAGTAAGTAATCTAGACATTTTCCTTGTGTTTTAATCAACCTTCTTATCATGTCTTTAGAATAGAACTAACTCCCTTTATTCCCTTCAAAAACTGGTAGAGAATCACCTTGGGAAAAGCTTTGAATTCTAGGTAATTTCACCTTTGAAAGTTCATGTCACGACTTATAATTCCTTTCCATAGTTAGTTCATTTTTAGAGCTTGACCATGTCTTACTCTTGCTTTTAAATACATGTCAAGAATATGGGGAAAACTCCTTCAAGCAGCCATGAGCAGACAAGGGAGAAAATCAAAGTAAAAGTCATTTTAAAAGGGTACGGATAAATCTAACCCTAAATCTCAGTTAATCACCTTCTAAGCTATTGGTTAGTGTAAAAATCTAACTTTCATTATATTATGCCTTATAGACGAGCTTGGTGTGGAGGAAACTAAGTTTTAGGCTTCATATCACAAGGTAAAACCTTAATGTCATTTTTATGCTTTAAGGTATTTTAATCTTGTGATAATGTTGAAGCCGTGAGTGAATTGATTAAAATGGTCAAGTTTGACCTTAAAAGGACTAGGACATGATATATTAAACCTGGTTGTCACTTAAATGATTTAATGACATAATTGTCAAATTTAAGACATTATGGGGTAAATTTGCAATTACCATTAAAATCTGTGCAAAATGAAGTGGGGATGAGGCTATAATGGATTTTTAAGACCATTTAAGTGTAATTTTATGTTATAATTAAAGTTTGTACTAAGGCCATGTATTTAGGCCATTGTATTATGTTATTTAAAGTTTTTATGTGCATTTAAAGTTAATTATGTACTTACTATAAGGTTTGGGGGAAAACAGTAAATAGACAAAAGTTTGAGGGCTATAGAGTAATATAGCTGAAATTTAGGTTTAAAATGAGTTCAAATGAAAATTGGAAATTTTTACAAAGTTTGGGGCTAAAATGTAAATTCTAGGAAAGTTGGAGTAAATTCATAAAATACTGGAAATTGGTGGTCAAGGCAGTGTTTGGGAGGTCAACATTGACCATATAAGGGGCCTTGACCAAATTAGATGAGGTAAATAATTTAATTATGGCTTTAAATCAAGTTTAGGAGGATTTGTAAAAGTTATAAAACATGTGGAGTAAAAACATAATTTCTGAGAATTTTAGGGTGAAATAGTGATTAGAACAGACTAGGGTCTGTTTGAGAATTTTTAGAAAGTTTTGGAGATTAATTTGGAGTTAAATTGATAAAGATGTGTAATATATAGTTTAAGTATGAATTTCTAACAATGTGATGACATTTGGGGTCAATTGGTAATTTCCAAAATTTGTGGGCAAAAATAATAATTCTGGAAGGCAGTAGGGTTTGTTCGGAAATATAGAAAAGAATTTTTAACGTCCAATCTAAAAGCTTTTTTTAATCAAATGTATGAGATGATGAGCCTCTGTTCACAATTGTGATGTAATGATATAATAATATATAAATATATGTATACATATATATGTATATATTTGTATATCACCGTTTATTGTGTTGTAATTTATAAGCTGGTTTTCCTGCAATTGACACATAAAATGTATAAGCTCCCATCTAAATACAAATCTTAGAAAAACATAAGATAAATGAGAAATATAGCACAAGTTATAACAAATATTGAGTGAATTATACCCTTAAAAATAGATATATTTCACACTTACCAAGTCTCCCCTGACGGCATATGAAATGTATGTGTCTCTCTGCATCATCTCTCCACTAGTGTGGTGATCAATGTCAATCCAATGAGATAGATGTAAGACTGACAACACCGTAGAATCCTGAAGCCTTCAAATATGGACGCATCATATCGTCATAAGGCACATGCATGTCACGTTGTAAACTAGCTTCAAACCGATGACAATGAAGTACTTGGTACTCATTTCCACCTACACGGAGGTGGACCTATGACTATGCTGATGCCTAAGAATAGAGCTTGGTGGTGGATCGGGATCCATGGTGGCTGAATATTCAATAAAAAGTATCTACATATATTAAGAATTTAATTTAGACAACAAGAACATATACAACTTTTGAAATAGAACAATCATTGTATTAATATTTAATCAACACTGCAAATCAAAAACCATGTTTACAAAGAAGTCCAACTACAAATCAACAAGCACTACACAATCACACTAAGAACCATTTATTAGGACATCTTCTCTTATTATGCCCCTCTTGCTCACACTTGGTGCACCTAACCTTCTTCTTTGGCTCCTTCAAATCAATCTCATTACGAATACAAGTGGACCGAGGCCTTCCCTTTCCTCGCACACGAGATGGATCGGAAAGAATGATAGGACAATCTGATGGAGGCCATGAATGCTGATCACTAAATGGGATGAAGGGTCAGTTGTACACATTGAGTTGCTTCTGCCAAGTGTACCACGATCCATAAGAGTAGTGTTGTTCATATGTATGAAGGTAGCAGCTACACACACGTGTGAGCATGGAATTCTTAAAGCTTGCCATTTATGGCAAGTATAATGACCATCCTTCAGCTTCATGATATGTCGGTTGCCACCCTTGAACTCATACGTTGATGCTCTTGATGCGGTGGTGACCTCAAATAACTTGTTAGGCCTAACGAATTTCATAAAACTGTGAGCATTAGCTGATTGTCTCCATCGTTGCAGTTTCTCCATTACATAGCCAACGTACACTTCTTTTCTAGCCACAGCTGCCGATGCTTGACCCCTTCTAGTGTTGAAGTATTCGACACAATTGTAAAAGGTATTCTTCACCAATGTAGCAATAGGCAGATTTCTAGCACCAAGCAAGACAGCATTATAACTCTCACTCAAGTTCGTAGTCATCATGTCAACCCGATGCCAACCATCATGTGCGAATGTTCACTATTCTCTGTGACACTTTCACTTTGTGGGTACACATGTTGATACCAGACTACTAATTTGAACAATAAGCTGCTCGTAATTGGTGTCAACACTCACTAACGCAGGCTTCTTCTTCCCACCCTCATAATCAGCTCTATTTACCCGTTCATAATTTTGCCATTAACATGACATAAAAACTGGGGCAGCCAGACATATCCAAATAAAACACCAAAAATAATCAACTAACACTATAATATTACAAACACTGTATATAATTTAATATTGTAATTCAACCATAACAACTACTTATAGTTTAACAAAACACTTTCACAAACAACCACAATCAATCAACTAAGTTCCTAAAATATCTTAAAATACCAATTACTAACAATTCCTAATTTTTTAGGGTTATAGATTACTTTAAAGCTCAAAGTAAGTGTTGGTAGTGGCAGGTCAGCGGCGGCGAAGCAGTCCAGTGTGGCGGCGACGACAATGGCTTCTCTGGCGAGTGGTGGCGGTGTGGAGACGATTTCTAAATTCGTAAAACAGAAGAGAGGGGTGGCTAGTTCGAACGCGAGAGAAGGAAGAAGGAAATGAGAAAGGGTAACTGAGAAATCGTCTATGTGGAGATAAGAATGATTTCTTTATTTCTTAAGATATCGTTTCTTTAAGAAATAATTTTGAAGTTGTAGAAACCATTTCTGAAGTTATTTCGTGTTCTTTATTATTGAGAAGAGACGATTTCATAAGCTGTATTTTAAACAAACAATTTCAGTCTTCTTCCGTCTAATTGAGCCAGCCACTGATATGACGCGACTTTAAGTGAAATCGTTTTTTATCCTGAATAAATTCACGAATGTTATTTTAGGAATTAATTTTGGATGAGATTAATAAGGGTAATTTTTTGGGAGGAAGTGTCTATTTCAGATATTTTTTTTTCTAACCAAGTGTCCCGTGTCCGTGTACAAACTTTAGTATGCTTTGTCTGGAATTTTTTTTTAGAAAGAAAACTTTGTTCGGAATGTTTAAACCCGCAAAACGGATGACATGAGTTGTGATGGTGTGTCGGTATGCATATTCATCTATATACTTTGTCGTCTGGAAATGGATACTGATCTTTCAATTCTAACAAGTAACACCTGGAAACGGATACTGGCTGGCCTAAATCTGAGAGATCCAATCTTTTCTGCGAGCAATTACCAACAGCGACGAGAACTTAGTGCCCCAAATACGAAGAAGGCCGGCCGGCCCAGCCCGAATTGTGACACAAACTGGATCTTCATTTATTTATTTTTATTTTTGAAAAATTACTGTAATGGCAACTAAACGACGCCGTCCTGTGGATGTCAGTCATTTGGAGCGTATAACCTGACGGCGGGGTTCCATTAGGAACTCCAGGGTTTCAGGGGTTTTGCGAGCAAGCGAGCAACAATAGTGGAGATAGCGGTGTTTGCGGGTATGGGAGCAAAAATGGACGACGGCGAAGAAGAAAAAGGTAGTGGCTTGAAGCGGCAAGTTTTCCAGTAATATGTGGATCTACTAAAACATGCTGAGGAGATCTTAACTATCTCCAGTGATCTGGTAAAGATAAATAGTTTTCAATCTGAATCTTCTGGAAAACTTGCTGCTCGCTGTTCTCTCTCCATTTGGCTAGCTAGCTAGTAATCTGTTCCCGTCTATGTCATCTTGCTCTCTACCACATTGCCTGCTCCCAGCCGCTCGCTTTGCCTCCGTTGATGCTCCCCCTCCTCCGGACCTTGTGATGATATCTCTCTGAAGGTTCCTCCTTCTCTCGATCTCCTTTAGTTGTTTTTTGGCTTACATATTCAGCTGTTTGCCCTTTTTTTCAACTTGAGGCGAACTGAAATTTCTAGGTTTAGAGATCCTCGAGGTTTGTCTGGGTTTTTCTTAAAGGGTCTCGGTTGACCGTCATCTGAGAAATCCCAAACTCACATCTTAGTGCTACTACTTGTCCAAATTGAAACAGAAAGCTCCTGTGTGCGCGACTTTTCTGCAATTCTATCGCAAGGGCATTCAGTAGTTTGTGCATGTCGCAGCCAATTTGACAGGATAATTCGTCCTGAACGGTCATCATGATAAGGCGAAAATCATAAAATAAAATGAAAGAACTTTCGGTTGGAAATGATGAGGAAAACCCTCGGTCTGCGTCAAGCTTGCATTCTTTTGAGCTCGGCAAGGTCTGAATTACAATTGTGGGAATCTCGTTGAATTCTATTACATTTTTAGCCATTTGATCTCCACTCTATTGTCATTCTATAAAATGGTTTGCACAATTCAGATTTGATTAGTTTAACAGTTTGTAACTTCCAACAATTCAGCTTCCATTATAGAAGCATCTCCAGCATTTCTGGCAAACGCCGCCCACCAAAAACCCTATAATCTCATACAACAAGTATCTACTTCTTCTGGTTTATCATTCAAATGGTCCTCACGTGGTGCCTTCCATCTTCAGTCTATAAATCCATTGTCGTTTCTCTTTTTGTTATCTAATTCCTCATACTCAAACCGTTTGACCATGATCACTCATATAGTGCTTGAACATCCAAAGCTCCAACATCGCTAGATTGTGGTTTAATAAGGTGCAACGTCAGCAGTTCTAAGCTTTGCAGATTTAATTTGTCACCCAATGAAATAAGGCTAATAGCCTAATACATGTTACTTTTGGAAATAATGAAATTAACTGAATATATTTATCTGTTTTAAATTAAACATGTACAGTATATAGACAGTTCAGCTCTACATGATTGAATTGACATGCACGACTGTTTTCAATCGAGCTCATATGGACCTATTGAGTGGCGGTATGACTGTTGAATGGACTTTAATTGGACGAGAAAAACTGACTTTGGAAGGAAACTTTTCACATAAATGTCTGGCAAAACAAGGTCTAGTCTAGCCTAGCCTGTTTTCTTTCTAAGAGATTATTACTTCTATTAGTTAAGGGGCCGTTCTTAGAAAATAGGTACATTAATGTTGTCATGTGTCAATTGGTGTTATTTGTTAAAATTTAACCCAATGCAGATGCGTCAGGTTACAATAGGTTAACTAGAGGTAGATTAATAAAAAAGCTACTCATATAGTTTTTGGGAGCTGCCACCGAACGGCCCCTAAGTCTCTCATCAATGGCAATAAGCTTATTGATAATATAAATCGCAATACAACACTGTATTAGTCTCACTAGACAAATTATGTTGATTTGCATTTGATGCACATGCTTTTCGTCATTTTGAGTTGTAATGAATATTTGGCCTCTAGCCCCTTTGCTTACCAAGAAAGCATCTTTCACAAATTGTTTGAAGGAATATTTCATGATTTAACATTGAAATATGTTTCACTAATTAAACCTATGGCTCCAACTAAATACAATTTGATCTTGTGTTGGTGATCAACAATATCTAATTTTTATCCGTTGTATGATTAAACACTGTTCGTGATTGTAGTGACTCTCATTTTGCCATCTTTAGCGGACGCCTTGAATATATGTCCACTGCTTCAGACTAGGACTGCATGCCATTATTTTCTAATCCTAACTTGTGTTTTTAGTAGCAATCAGTAGATGAACGTGGAATGACATCAAAAAATCTAGCAGGCAACAGATGTGCTTGAAGTTCTCATCTAAAAAAACACGGGCATTTAAGCAAATTAACACCAGAGCACATGCTCTATGGTGGAGGGGTCGTTCCTTGCATTAAATTGTAAATGACCAGTGTAATTTTACTACAATTAAGTCAAAAAGATTTTGGAATTAAGTCAAAAGACTTTTGGACTAGATTAAATTAATGTTGAATTTGGCAAATTGTGACCCAGTTTTGTTAAAAAATTAAATTTTACTACAATTAAGTCAAAAGGATAATCCACATTAATTTTTGTGTAGGCCAAATTGAGATTAGCCCGAGTTTTATTTTTGGCCGGATTAGAATTAGGCTAAACTTGATCGGAACCTAAGTCATTTATTAAAAGAAGGTGGTTAATTGTGGGCGACTTTTATTTCCGTTAGTTGATGAATAGTTTATAGTTTGGGTAACTAGTGGATTTCTTTATTCAGTTTCTTGCTAGCTGAAGGGCAACTAAGTATTAGGGCTTTGGGTTTCCATTATTCAGCTATGAAGACAACCCCTAGTTCTGTATCTCAAGAACATAAGTGGAGGTTAGAAATTACTAAAATGAGATCATCCATACTCACTGCTGCTCAATCTAACTTGTCAAATGTTTTTTTTTACAAATACGGTAGTGGATAGGTTTTGAACCTAGACCTTTCGTTCTAGGATACCACTCATCTACTGACTAAGCCACGGAGGTTGACAACTTGTCAAATGTTGTGTATGAAGTGTTGATAAGTAGCAAATATAAATAAAGTTAAAGTGAGATAGGGTCTTCTAAAAAAATAAAGCTAGGGTTAGGCATAACGAGATGGAGGAGTCACCCATACCAACCTTCGATGGAGCTAGTCAATTGTTGACTATGAAGTGTTGAACGAAGGAGCAACATTTCTCTTGATCACTACCGTTAACAAGCTCTAATCCAATCTGCTTGTGGTTGCAATTGCTGTACTGAGAACAAGTCTACATATTGCTCTTCTTTGGTTGATTGTTGTGAATAGATCATCTTCAATGCAATCTTCTTCGCTGATTGTAATGAACACATCATCGTTTCATCTTCTTTGTTTGATTGTTGTTAACAAGTCTACATCTCCTTTTTCCGGCTGCAGTTGAGGTACCTCAAAAATAGTGCTCTTCTTTGGTGTTACGTTTTCTCTTGTGAAAGCAGTGGCATGCTATAGTCGCAATTGGTTATTTTACACGGAGCTGTTTTTCTATTGCCATCGACTAAGGGGTGTAGAGTGGCGTTGAGGGGATAGTGTGTTGGTGTACTTGGTTATGGAAGATTGCTTGTGTGTATCTCTTGTCCAGCTATTTATTGACGTGGACTGTGTTACGGGGAATATATATCTAATGAATAAAGGAGGAATACAAGTCAAAACAATTTCAAAATAAAGGTATTTCATGAACGGCTAGTAATTTTTTGATTAAGTTGTAGTTACGGATAATTATATATATGTATGTATTTTGATCTATTAAAAATGTAATTTGGTATACGCAAATCATACGGGTGTATATATCAAAGTTTATATTGAATTCTGATATCATGAAAAAAAATTTAACAAGATATCTAAAAAACTGTATTAAATTGATATACTGATTTTATAAAATGTCGGATATTTAAACAGAAAAGAGATGTATAATTAAGTTGAGACGATTTATAAACTGTAAACAGAAATTATTTGTTAGAGATTTGAACCTTGAAATTGAATGATGTAAATTATGGTAGAGCTTAAACCTTGAATGAAATGATGAATTTCACCTTCCATTAAATTTTGGACGGATAAATGGGTAATAAACGAACCTCTTTGTACTTTTGTGTGCCAGCCTAGCTCTGTTAATACGGAGGATTATTGTGCTGATTTATGGGATGTTAATAGAGGTTGGAAATGGAACAGAACAGCTAGAGAATAACCTTCCCCCTCATATTCTCAGCCTCTTCCCTAGCAAAGCCATTTTTGACATAGACCTAGAAGATTCTATTATTTGGAATTGTGGGAGATCGGGGGAGTTATCTGTTCTTCTGCATATGATCTCATTAGAAGTAAAGGGGCTGCCAATGTTCTCTGGAATCTGATCTGGAAAGCTAAAGTCCCTGAAAAAGTTAAAATTTTCCTCTGGAAAGTTGGGCATAATGGTCTAAAGACTAAAGAATTTTTGTATCAGCGGGGCCTGTCTCCTAATAACTCTTGTGATGCTTGTGGGGATTGTGAGGACTCCATTCATATACTTAGAAACTGTTCGGTTAGCTATAAGATATGGAATTATCTATTAGATAATAATTCATTTATTGATAGGTGGAAGGATCTGACTTGCAGGAGTGGTTGATCAGTAATCTCAGGAATACATCTCTTTCGAACTATTTTGAATCTGATTGGTCTTGTGTTTTTGCTGTCACGTGCTATGTTTTATGGTTTTGGAGGAACAAGAAGTTCCATGATAACTTAGCTGAAACTGATTTACCCTTGTATGTTTTCTCTCAAAAAGCGCAGTCTTTGCTGGAGAGAACAAAGGTGGACCATCATGTGCATAAAGTGCGGGTGGAATCGCAGCAGATTTGGTGTCCCCCTCTGCAGGATGGTGCAAGATTAATGTTGATGGTGCTGTTTCGCATCAGGGAGGAGCAGCAGCAGGTGGATCGCTAGAGACCATAGAGGTGATTGGTTGGGTGGGTTCATGCATAACCTGGGTCACTCAAGCATAGAGGAAGCAGAGCTCTGGGCTATATTGGGAGGTCTTAAACTGGCGAATTTCTTGCATACCAGCAGTGTTATCATTGAGTCTGACTCCTTAGTTGCTGTCAATCTCGTCAACTACAGCAATATCAGTTCTCACCCTTGCGAGAGCTTGATCAGGGCGTGTAAGCATCTCTAGCTGGTTTCAGCTCTGTTGTGTTAGTCAAAGTAGATAGGCTCTCTAATAATGTGGCGGACTTCATTTGTAAATTAGCCTTAGATAGTGCTCAGGGCTATACGTTCATTGAGCACCACGGTGGGTGCAGTGGGCTTTTGCAGGCTGATGTAAACATTTCTTGTGACTAGTAATATATGACCCCGTTTCATCAAAAGAAATCGACTAAACAATCAGGTGAATACAAAGAGCTCCGTGTTGTATATAACCTCAATTGACACCAGGGCCAACCCGACCCCAACCCAACCCTTAAATAGCGGGTATGGGTTAAGATTATTGATCTATTTAATTTTTGGGTCGGGTATAGGTTACCTATTAAATATATGGGTTGGTATGGGTTAAGGGTCATAACCCGAACTCAACCTGACCCGTTTACTTAAAATTAAAAGTAATTAAATAATAAAAATGTATATATATTTTACTTGGATATGTATTAATTCTATAACCTTTAGTATAATAGCAAACAAAAATAATATCACTCCTTTAGGCCACACAAATAATTATTTTATAAATCTAAATACATTTTCTAGGTCATCTATATCCACCATTCACTATTTGTTTGAAAACCTAAATACTATGCTAATTATTAGTCGCACAAACTCTATCGTCACACTATTTCATCCGCACAAATAACGGCTATGAGTTAAGATTATTGACCCATTTAACGGAATGTTGACATTTGAAAAAATGACACACAATAATTCGAAATAAATGACCGTCATGTGCACGTTTTTATGGACGATTAATCATTTTACAGAAAAACAAGAGTATTTGTATTTAAACAGGTTAAACGGGTTGGGTTTGGGTTCAATGATTTTATATGGATTGAAAGTTTATAACCCGATTATTTTTGGGTCGGATATAAATTAATACGATTTTAATCGAGTTGGGTATGGGTGAGCTTCAACCCGACCCATTAACCCGAATTACTACCCATAATTGACACCAAACCAACCCCGGTAGGCTACCCGTTATATATAGATGCGTCGAATTTGGATAGTAGATATATATAGCATACACGTTGAGCCGTCTCTTTGAAAAAGAATTAACTAGTTGCTGCTGCCATCAATTAAAAGGGGCAACTGGAATATGGTTCCGTTCTTTAAACGCGGCAAATGCTGCGAATTTATTAATGTTGGTTAGGTTAGTGTGGTTAACCAGTCTGGTTATGCCATGTGGATTTTTGTGGGCCTGATTTATGGATGCACCAATGAAAGACTGACATGTTACAGTTGCTTTTTTATAAAGCTGACTTGACTATAATAATCTTGCTATCGAACAACCCCATGACTAATGCGTAAGCTACGTGTCGCTCTTTTCATGGAGCAGTACGACGCTTCAAAATGTATAATACTCCCTCCGTTCTGAATTGACCGTCTTGTTTGCTTTATGACACGTTTCCACTTCAATATTAAGTATATAAGATAAAATAATTTTATAAATCTAAATTTTGTAACATATAATTTATCATGTAAGGATTCATATGCAAAATTTAAATATTCAAAATTAATTTATCTTATATGTTAAAAATTGAAGTCAAACGACATGTCCAAATAGTAAACAGGACGGTCAATTCAGGACGGAGGGGAGGAGTAGATCTTTTCAAGTTTATTTGATCATTTTTCTCACTACATTATATATATCACTTTTTATATTTTTTTATTTTTCTCTCTAATTTTCTAATTTCAATTGACAAAATCATCTTTACAAAATAGTGGCCTAAATGAAAACCCACCACAGTCGATGGCCAATGGAATACAGATCTCTTACACGCCTGGTGTGATGCCTCTGATATTCCACATGTTTTGGCTACACCAATTGGTCCAGCTCGTAATGTTTTATCCCCCTCAGATTCATGGTTTTGGGGACTCACAAAGACTGGTGCTTACACTGTTTCATCGGCTTATTTTGCGGCCTTATCTATCAAGCAAGCTCAGTTCCCATCTACTTCCACTTTAGCGCCAACTGATAAGGTCTATCGTGTTTTGTGGGGGTCTTCCTCTCCCGCCTCGTGTCAAGCTCTTTGCATGGAAATTTATCACGTCAAAAATTCCTTGTAAGGCAACTATACAAGAGCGTATTCGCACTCCCATGGACACCAGTTGTATTTTATGCAACGCGCCAGAAACAATGCTCCATGCGTTCTACAAGTGCCCTGCTGTATGTGCTTTCTGGTCCCGTTTTGGTTTTGGTTGCCATCATCGATCTCTACTGACCAGGGACTTCAACATTGGCTATTTCAATTTATATTGAATAGCTCACGGGCAGCAGTGGAGAAATGTGTCTGTTTTCTCTGGCAACTTTGGTATGCGCGGTGTCAAATTTCGCATGGCCGTGTCCATCATTTTGAGCATGGTTGGTCCCAAGCAGTGTCTTTCCTTCACCACTCTTGTTCCAATGATCAGGCCAGCTCTTCATCGCTTCAGCAGCATCGCATAGCTCATCCTATGTGGTCAGAGTTTTCTACGGACGCTAGTTTGGATTCCAGTGGCCATGTGGGCATTGCATGGGTGGGATGGCAAGGCACACAGCTACTCTCTGCGGGTGGTCGAAGCTTTAGAGGCGTTCTAAGTATTGCGGATGCAGAAGCTATGGCTATTGAGGATATGCTACATGCGGCTAGGGTTTTGGGGGTTCGTAGTCTGCGGGTCTTATCCGATTGTCGGTCGGTTATCCAGTACTTGCAAACCGGCACGGTCTCAGCGCTTTTACCTCAACAACTTTTATTTTGGATCGGGTTTTGGCAGATCTAGGCGTCTTCTCTGATGTTCTATGGTTCCACATCCCTAGGGTGGATAATCTCTCAGCGCATACTTTAGCTACCATGCCCGAACTACACGATTATCGGGTTCATGGACACCGGAAAATATTCCGGAACTTGTACGCAACTTAATCACATAAATATATGTTCTGTTTCCACAAAAAAAAAAAAAAAAAAACCACCACACCTCCTCGTAGACATTCTAATATTGTCTACAGGTTCAAATTTTCAACTTAATACCGATGCTCAGAAATTATCTGTGTGCAAGTTGAATAATATTCCACCATGGTATTCTGTTCAAAAAAATAAAAAATTCCAACATGGTATTATGAAAAAGAGTGAATATATATCTTTTCAAAAAATAAAAGAGTGAATATATATTTATGCATGTCTATAAAACTATGAACGTATATACTTTTTTCAAAGTTGAATACCATTGGTCGAATACAATAAATATCAAAAAACCATATCCTCCTTATAGATCGACCAAATCAAACTCCACCTCACAAAAACAGACTCTGCTACGAATCACATTCAACATCATCACTTCGCAACAGTAGTAGTATCCTCTTGCTTTACGTTTCGAGCGCGCCAACTGATTTTAGGTTGGTTTTTTATATATTTTAATTTTTCATTTAGGGGGCGTCCGCTCACAACAATTCGTGAGTGGCAGGGATTAACCTCTTTTTTTTACTTTTTGTCTGCTATGTGTTATTTCATTATTGGTTAAAATCTAACCCAATACCTATGTGTCAAGTTACAATAAGTTAACTAGAGGTAGATTAAATGAAAAGCTTGTAAACCAAGCTTTTGGTTATTTTCACCTGTGGCTAGCGAACAACCCCTTAGCTTTTCTATGAGAATCAACAATAGTGGACCAGACTAACCACATAGTTCGGGTCCAGTCCAAAGATACACGTAAGCTTGTCAATACCATACAAATTTCCCTTGTTAACCAAATTTCCCTTGTTAACGTGTAAACCGACCCCCACTCGTTTGTCATTCATTCCCCTGCTGGCTGCTGCTCCCTCCTTCCACTCCACCCTTTCATTTCTAAAGGAGAGAACTGAGCATCTCAACAAGAGTAGTCAAGTCGGAACCCCTCAAAAGCTAATTAAAGTGGTGTTGGTTGCAGAAAAGAAGCTAACAACCTAGAAGCATTACTTGAGTGCACCACAAGATCATAAAAGACGGAGGAGATTCATTCAACAACAGAGAACAGACCAGACCACTGATTTCCGAAACATGAAAAGGGACAAAAAGGAGCCCATCACCCTTGATCAAAATACAGCGTCGTCAACAACACCCACAAGCCCAAATTACAAATCATCTCCATGTCTCCGTCCTTCATTGAGAAATAGCATCACTAGTACCAGCCAAACAGAGGTTAACGTAGCTGCGGTAGCAGTGAGCTTGAGAATTGAAGGCGATATTCATCATCAGAAGAATGTAGGTAGCAGTCATAAACCGGAGAAACCATTAAATACCCAAATGGAACCGGAGGAGGGAAGGAAGATATCATATCGAGGGACCGTAAAGAAAAGGAAGCGATGAAGATGATGACGGCTCTTCCGGTGGCTGGGAAATTGAAGCAGTGGAAGAGAGTGGCGTGAAAGACTGAAGAGGCATAGAGGAGAAGTAGCAGGTCAAGTCTGGATCCCGGATATTTGGGGTCAAGAAGATTTGCTTAAAGATTGGATTGATTGTTCCGCCTTCCACTCAGTTTTGGTTCCCAGTCCCACTGGAATAATCTCTGCTCGCGCCGCGTTGGCGGAGGAAAGGAGAAGATATGTCTTGAATTCAAGTAGTGTCACAGTCGAGAACAGTTGTTGATAACTAATCCGCGCGCCGGTCTGTTGATTTTGCTATGATCTGTTCTAATTTTAATTCCTCTTTTACCCTCTTACGAATCACGGTATCATTCCTCTTTTAGGTTTGTTTTTAATTTTTGACGATTTTCTGATTGATTACGGTTTAAGAGGGCTCGAATTTGTATATTGTTGATTGCATTGAATTGAAGAGGTGCAAATTATTTGGTTCGTATACGCAAGGGGAACAAAAAGATTTGTGCATGAATAATGAGATGAATCAAACTCCCTTGATTATATATTTCTTTGGACGTAAACATTAGATTCATAGATGGCCTTCTTTGATTTCCCTAGGATAGATATACGGATAGGGATAGGGATAGGGTGCTCTTTTATTCTTTTCTGAATAAGGGAGATACAGCAGATCGAAACCTTTGGCCCCTAAGACTCGACTATTGAGCTCTCAAAGATAAGGAGCTTGTTGAGAAGAGGCACGTTCTAGTTTTTCCTATTGCAGATGCAATTTGGGATGATTAGTAGTGTAATGTGCAAGTGCAACTAGACTCTGAGAGAAGGCGGAATACGAGCCCATTGATTCATAGAGGCAGGAGTATGTCTGGTACGATTGATACCAATCTGCTACTAGCAATGTGGTAAAAGACCAGATTGTAAATGTAAGTAAACCACCGTGTTTATTGCACTGAAGTGGACAATTTATAGACTGGATTACAACAGTAATACTAGCTACTTGTAGATCCTACATTTAAGGAACTACTTGAGAAGTGAAAGGAAGTGGTTACAGCTTTGAATCCGTAAATACGAGAGATATAGAAAACTAATTATCTGAATAATTGCTACGTTGTATCCTTAACATGCCCCCGCAAGCTGGATGGGGAGGTGACAGGCCAAGCTTGAAGACTATGCATCAAACTGGGTACATGCTTCATGCGGAGTGAAAACCTGGATTTGATTATAGAAAGGTCGCGCCCATGTTGTCACAATGGATATCGGGTTGGCAAACTATGTGGTTAAGTTCCAAAAGCAGGGAGAGGAGCCTAAGAACCTCAGAGGCAGTGTCGGCAAGGGCGCAATTTTTGGCCTTGGTAGAAGACCGGGCTATAGCACGCTGCTTCCGAGAGCTCCATTACACTAGGTTGTTACCTAGATAAACTATGTATTCGGTGGTGGATATGTAGTCGTCATGGTTGTCGGCCCAGTCTGCATCAGATAAGGCATGATATAGTGGTTGCGGGGGTTGGGCGGATGGTGATGCCATGGTGAAGGGTACCGGCAAGGTAGCGCGGGAGGCGTTTGAGGGCAGTCCAATGTTGGGTCGTTGGGGCCTCCATGAATTGTGAAGCCGGTGACGCGTGTGAACCGTGAAAGCAACATCGGAGCGGGTGAGATCAAGATACTGGAGGCTATCGACGAGACCACGGTATGTGGTCGGTGTCTCAAGAAAGTCACCGATGTCGCGCATGAGGGGTGTAGTGGGTGTATTGGCAGTAATGGGTGTGGGAGCAGCAACACAACCTTCAAAGCCAGCTTTGTGAAGAACATCTGTAATATATTTCCATTGGGAAAGGAAAATACCATTGGAGCAGGGCAAGACTTCAACACCGAGAAAATAGGATAGAGGTCGTAAGTCCTTGAGAGAGAGAGGCGAGTGGCAAGCTGGTGTAGAAGGGTGGTGACGGCGGTGGGGGAGTTGCTAGTGACAATGATATCATCAACATACACAAGAAGTAGGAGAAGGGTGCGGTTGCGGTGATCAATGAACAAGAAGGCATCAGAGTTGAAGGTCATGAAACCTTAGGTGAGGAGAAATTATTTGAGTTATGTGTACCAAGCTCAAGGAGCTGGTAAAGACCATACAGGGCTTTATTGAGGCGACAAATATGGTGAGATGCGCCACTATTTATGAGATAGTCAAGTGCTAGGGATGTTGCGACTGTGGCGTTGGGCTGTGGTGGAGCAGGAGTGGACGGCGGTGGTGGCTGAACGTCGAGATAGAGTCGCCGGAAGGTGGGACAGGCAGCCAGAATATGGCCAACCTCGCAGCACCACTAGCACATGCCTAGAAACGGTCTGAAGGAAGACGAGCCACGGGTACCGGGAGAGGATCGACCAGAGGAGCGGGGGTTGGAATTCGGGCGAGACGACGAAGGGTATGACCGAGATTGGGCGCTGAGGCGGTGATAGAGAGCAGTGGTGGCGTGACTAGAGGTCACAGAACCAGAAGTTTGACGTGCAGTTCAGCGAGCTTGATGGTGGTGTCCTGGCTTTAATGGCATCAACAAGCGCAGAGAAGCTGTCGTCCAGACCGTGGAGGATGTACGACATTAGGTCATCGGCATCGACTGGCTTCCCAAGTTTGGCCAGTAAATCCGTCATGGCTTCCATTGTTTGGATGTATTTAGAGACAGAGTGAGACCCCTTCATCGTTGTACGAAGCTGGTGCAATCGACCCTTTTGAGGGATTTACGTAGGTGGTGGAGAGAATAGTCCATGCTTCATTGGTTGTTTTGGCATGAGTAATCACACGTGTGACGGTAGGAGTTAAGGTACCGGCCAAGGCACCGAAAAGAAGGCGATTTTGCTTGACCCAAGCGGGTGTAGTCGGGGTTAGGGGCAAAGACGTCGTTGGTGGTGATGGTTGGGGACGGAGCCGCCTTGGTGCTGTCGACGTAGTGAAGGAGATCGTAACCAGCAAGAATGGCCTGGAGTTGGATCTTCCAAGTAATGTAATTCTAGGGTGTTAACTTGAGAACATTGCTGAAGTTAACGACTATAAGGGTTTGTTAGTGTCATGAGGATTTGCAATGGTAGTGGTGAGGGAAGTCATGACGATGGCAACAGAGGGGAAGAAGGACGATTAGGATGATACCATGTAAATGTAAGTAAACCACCGTGATTATTATTGCACTGAAGTGAGCAATTTATAGAGTGAATTACAACAATAATACTAACTACCTGTAGGTCATACATTTAAGGAACTACTTGAGAAGTGGAAGGAAGTGGTTAAAGCTTAGAATTAGTAAATACAAGAGATAATTAGAAAACAAATTATCTAAATAATTGCTACGTATTATCTTTAACATTGGCTCCGTCTTACACACTTAAGAAGCAAAGACTGACAGTAAGAAGGCTAGTTGAAACTCCCGTTGGAGGCAAACTCTGAGTTCCAAAAGGATAAGCTAATGGAGAAAGAGCTTCAATGATATTCTTGCTACTTGCTAGCTAGAAGCACAAATATATGATAGTGAGAGTTCGCCTAAGATTATTTTCTCAAAATTCCACTACCCTTACAACAGATGATACCACAGTGGATGATTTGGTAGGTTCAAACACAAGTGTGCTCGAGAAGCAGAGATTCGGAGAAGAATTATACAAAGGATACAGAGGGAATGAAATAGGTAGAGGTTAGTTATTCAAAAACTATATATCTATGATCAAAGGGCATGACCTTGAGACACATCACGAGGTTTGAAACACGCAACTGCATGCATATAGACTTAGAATTATCTCTTAATCTTACGTACTTAGTAAATTGCATTAAAAAATCATTGTTAAACGGAGGACAACCTATTATTTTATAAGATTATCTTTACATTTGACACATACAGGACAACTCATAAGAAACATTTGTTCAAATATATACGAAAATATATTTTAATAATTCAAATAAAAGACAACAGTTCATATATTTGTAAAAACACAGCTCAAGACCATAACCTGAAGTAATAGTGCACATCGACCCTTACTCAACTCTTAAAGAATAAACTAACCTAACAAGACTGGACCTGTAGTGACCTAACCCGTAACCCGATTGACCGCACCACATTAGCAATTCTCTTGGGCTTCTGCAAGATATGGTAAACATCATAACTCAACTCACCGCCCAAGGCAGCAACATAACAATAATGCAACACCCAAATTACAACTCCGAGTATCTGCCCGTGTAATATTTAAGCTCGGCTTGCCAGCTCCCATATCTTAATCGCTCCATCATCACTCGTAGATGCAAGTAACCCATTTTGCTGCCATTTTTTGTACAAGGGGAAAAAATAGAGTTAAGATTATGATTTTATGTTACTAAATACTCTCCCTTACTATCTCTCCAACACAGAACCCTATATATTTTACATCTACATCAAAGAACCCACATTTGGCAATATTTTCACTCACAAATGGAGCATTTTGAAGAAAGATACAAGTGGCACCCTAAGCTGGGTTCTTAGACACACCCCTCTCTGTTTATTCTTGATGCTAAGAACCCTCCAAAACTTTGCGTGCACTAAATGGATAGGGGTGAGCATTCGGTTCCGGTTATTCGGGTATAACCGAGAACCGAAATTATTTCGGGGTTTCAAAACCGAAATTTGGAACCGTATTAAAAAAAATCGGTTATTCGGTTATTCGGGTATAACCGAATTATAATTCGGTTCGGTTTTCGGTTCCAGGGTTGGGTTATTCGGTTTACCCGAATAACCGAATAACCGAATAACTATATGTTCAAAAATCAAACGTAGCGTTTGTTTATATTAATGTAATTCTGGACCTTTCTGTACGTTTGTCGTATTGTCTGGATTTTGTTTGTGAATTTCTTCTTCTTTCTTTTGTACTTTCTTTTGAATTTTCGTTTCAATCTCTGCTGCTGCGCTGCGACTCTGCCTTGCCTTCTACTCCCCGCCCTATCTTGATATCTTCAACTTCTTCAATCTCCTCTTGGAGTTGGACCTCTTCGTGTTGCGCTGCACCCCTCTCTACTGCTGCCTACTGGAATCTGCTGCTCACCAGAAAAAAAATTGAAGCCGGTTATTCTCAATCGTCGAAATTAACTTCTCTCTGGCGGTAATACTCTATCTTCTCTCTGGCGGTAATACTCTATCTTCTCTCTGGCGGTAATACTCAAGTCTTGAACGTATCTATCAGTGAATGATTTCTGGAAGTGCTCAATTAGTCATTGATTTTTTGTCCACAAATTTTGAACAAGGAACGGGAACTGCTCAAGCTCCAGTTCAACTCTCTGGCGGTGCCGGTGAATGGTGATACTCGAATATCTATCTGTGGCTGTTCCTGCTCAGATTTTCTTCTATCGCTCAATTCAGAACAAGGAACATACTTGCTCCAGCTCAATTCAATCCTATCCTGAACTAGGGAACTGAATCTGGAACGGTAATACTCAAACTTATATCTCTGTACGAATGATTTCTGTAGCTGCTCAATTGACTAATTTGAACATGATATATTCTGTCACACAATTCAGAACAAGGAACATACTTGCTCAACCTCAATTCGAAGCAACCCAACTGGCGAACTGAACCTAGAACGGTGTTACGGTAATACTAAAACCTATATCTTTGTCTCTGTGCATAAGATTTATTGAACATACTTGCTCTGCAGTCTGCACCGTAAGCTTTGAAGCATTATTATTTTGTTTTTGGAAATTAGATTAGATGGCTAATGTGAATCCTCCACCACCGCTGCACCTCTGTTAATTCTCTTCTTTGTATTATGGCTGCGCATCTACATTACAAATTTTAACAAAATAATAATGCTAATATCGTTTTAGTACAGTTAGTTAAATTAAACTCTGAAATGCACTAGTGTGGTGTGGACATTAAACTGAAGCAACCCAAACTCATAAGTTGAACAAGCAACGTACCTGCTCTGCACCTCTGTTAATTTTCTTCTTTGTGTATATGTGCCTCTGCAGTGCTGATATAAATCAGTGGAACATCTCATCTCTCACACCAGATTGGCAGATTGAAGAGTGGGCTGCTGAATTCTAGAATTGGTATTTGGTAATCTACTAGAATTTATCTTCTCTCTGGCAATTATAACTTCTGTTTTTGATTTCTTTTGTGACTGTCACAAGTTGAACAAGGAACTTACATGCTCTAAGGATAGATAAATGTTAATTTTATAAGTTATCATTTATCAGAAGCAATTTATAACTTCTGTTTTTGATTTCTTTTGTGACTGTCACAACCGTATATTTGGGTTAATATTCATTAGTTTAGTCCATTGAGCTGCTCCATTGTAACCGAAGCTTGTCACCTCTGTAAGGAATTCTGGGTGTTTTCATCTGTAACTGCAAGTGTATAATGGGTTGTGTCACCGATTTCAGGACTATGTTGCATTAAATAATAGGTTCAATGAGAATGAGTATAAATTATCTGGTGTGTGTATGCTTCTTCATCCTAGCCTTTATAATGGACTTATGGCTGCTGTGAGAGTTATATATAAATAAATCACTTTCTAATTCTAGCATACAATGTAAATATGTCCGTACGCTACATGCCTTTGTTGTAATGAATCACAGGATTCTTGCTTACTCTCTTCGGAGAATGTTTAAAATATAGTACAATGCCATTTTTAACGCACATCTTGGCTTTAAGCGTACCAGCCTCAAGGTTTGTTAGTTTGACATAGTAGGAAGACATTTTTTATGAGCACTCACGTATAAGCCTTTTATGATTAATGCAAGTGGATAGTTAGATGCTATGACATTTGAATTATATGGAACTAGACGAAGAAAATACATAAATAACTGATAGAATCACGCCTACTGCAGTACTGCTAGTTCTCATTTATAACAAGTACCTTGGTAAATTTTTTCCGAACTTGAATTACTTGGTTTATGATCCATCTTCTGTATTTACCCTCCATGCACTTTTCATAGGTTCCTTGTAGCAAATCCCTTTTGTTGATCTCTGATAAATTTGTGTCCTCAATGTCTTTAGATTATTTGACAAAATGCATGATGATTATTTTGTCATGAATGACACCTGATCTGAAATTATAGTTTTTATTGTGATACTAGTAGAAATACTCTCTCTATATGCTTTTGTTTACTCTTCATCTACTAACTTTCTGAATTGTAATGCCATAAACAGGAATCTGAGTTTGAATTCTCTTGAAGGATCTTTGCAATGTCAGCAACGTTTGCCACCTGAGGAACTGCATATTGTGGTGTCTTTATACTGTTCTGAAGTAGAGAGAATTGTGAAGTTGTTGTTGCATGTCTAGATAACAGCTTAATTTCATTTTTGCTTATGTTTCCTTTTTTTTTTGGAAAGATTTGGATCTTGTAATGATATAAGCTGTAGTCTAGGTTTGGATCTTGTCATAGCATTAGCAGGTGGAATGTCATTCAATTCTGCGCACAAAATTTCAGTTTTTTTTCTGCAATTCGGTTTTTTTTGCTGTAATTCGGTTCTTTTGTCATTCGGTTCCTTTTTTACAATTCGTTCTCGGTTATAATGCAGTTCTCGGTTATAATTCGGTTAGAACCGAAAACCGAATCAAAAATTCGGTTTTCGGTTCGGTTTTCGGTTCCAGCTTTAAAAAAAATTCGGTTATTCGGTTATTCGGTTCTCGGTTATTTCGGTTCTTAAATTGAAATTCGGTTATTCGGGTAGAACCGAACAAAAACCGAAAACCGAATTTTTTTCCTATTCGGTTTTCGGGTAGAACCGAATAACCGAATGCTCACCCCTATAA
Organism: Limonium bicolor; assembly: GCA_023374045.1. NCBI lineage: Eukaryota > Viridiplantae > Streptophyta > Magnoliopsida > Caryophyllales > Plumbaginaceae > Limonium > Limonium bicolor. Next base: position 70,502,280 of record CM041777.1, on the reverse strand, counting down.
ATGGAACCATGGAGTGCATTGAAAATTAACTTTCAAGACGTTTCCTATATTAGCATATAATAGTAAGTGCATTCGACAATCTTAAGAACAATATCTTACCGTCGGGCTCCACTGGACACAATTCACGTCCATTTCATGAGCTTTATCCTTTTTCAAAAGGAGCTTATATGTTGGCCCGTCAATCTGGTCAAACATGGAAACATTAGACGGAAATTCAGGAAGAGAGCCTAGCAACCTACCAAAAAATGGATCAAGCTGACCAAAAAGGAGAAAAAGATAATTAGCTCGCAAGCCACTTGTGCAAGAAGGGACACTAATGTTGAGCACTAGCATGGATAACAAGCTAATATAAATGAATCCAGTAACGCTTGTCAATGCAAAGAAATAATATCTTTGCTACATCACGGTTACTATAGAAGGAAGATCATGTCACGGACACAGCTAGGACAAAAATTGCACATGGCGTTCAAAACTTTCACCACCAGACAAAACCATCAAAAGAAAGCCTTGTAAAAGGGGATTGTTCTTTTATCAAATAATAAATAAAATAAGATAACCAATTCGTCTTTGTTTTCAGCAAACAATCGTATACCGTCATCTGCTGCTCCAGTTGCAATTATACCATCGCTGCATATTTACAGATCAGCATTCAAAATAAGAGCTAGAAATCTACAGAGCTTAGAAGATATATTACAAATAATAAAAGAATATGAAATAATTACATTTCTGCAATTTCCTAATAGGCACATACATATTATTTCAGACGAAAGACGTAGCAAGTTCCTGAACAAACTATCAGTATACCATTAATAAAGGCAAGCACTAACCTTGACCAATGAACTGAAAAGATGGTTCTATCGTGGTACCCAGAGAGGGTGCATGCATGCCTCCTGCAAAGCAAAAAAAAACAAGAAGTAAATTGGAAGCCAAGTGGTAGTAAAACCCTAATCTTTCTCTCTCTAATCCACCAAAGTGGCTAAATCCTCTCACGAGACCCTAATTTGTTTGCAGAATGACTGAATGCCCATTTTACAAACATCCTCCCTCAATTAGCCAACTATGGAGGCAGCTAAACTTATGATAGGCAATTGAGGTAATGCCCATTACAAGCAGCCTTCCAATTTGTATGGCTACTAAAGCTCAGCCACTTCAGCGAAGTAGATAACGGTATGAAACTGGGGAATATCATTATCAAAAAAAGGTGGAACTCCTCTAAGGGAAACCTCTGTCCTAGCCAGAAGGCCGTAATCACAGTCAAGTTAATCTCAACATATTGTTCTTGCAGTTTTCTCGATTTATAGATAAGCACCAAGGCTAGATGTTTATGGAGCAAGGTATTGTTTATAGACTAGAAAGCCCCTCAACCTTACACTCTTTTGCAGTCTAATCCATCTGTTCTAACACTATAAGTGCTAGACCCATACAGTGGGGCTCCTAACATATCAATCCCCTCCCAAAATCAGTCCAATGATGTCAACAATAATCTCCACTTGGCTTGGGAGAGTGCAACTCCTTGGACAGCTCGAGTTACAGTTGATCTTTGGCCATGCAATAGGATCGATACTTTCTGATGGGGTGAATGACCTAACAAACTTCACCTGTGATTCTCCGAAAAACACTTAGTTGATTCCTGGATAGGAATTCCTCCTTTGCTTCGCTCACCAGTTCCAAGGATAACAGTCCCATCCAAAGATGTCCTTGTAGCCGCAAGAGATATCTCACATCAAATTTAAGAATGTAGAGTGTATTACACCAGTTTGCAGGATCTCCTTAATCACCTCAAGATCAGTTGGGGGCTCCTGCACCTCCTATGGACAGTGACACCCTCCTTGCTCACCATTAGGCAATGCGCTTTCAACTCCTGGACCGCTGCTTGTCGAAGAAGTGCTGGTCATAGATGTGTTTTTCAATTGGAATCTGATCTTTCACTGCAATCTGCTGCAAGTGACGTTTAAAAATCAGTTTGCTCTGGCACAAATAGTTGGTTCTCTAGATCCAGCCAGCATGCTGGTGGCTTGTTGAGGTGCGAAGACGAGTTTGGCCCTTCAGTTGGGATCACAGCAGTTATGGATCCAATCAATCGGGGGTAAAGAAAACCCCAACAGGAAAATCACACTGGTTTCCTCTGAAAAACCACTGACAGTAGACATCTTTGAGCAAAGGTATCTTAGCTCTCTCTCCTTGACACCGCCTCCAGAAGGATGTTGAAGTTAGTGGGTAAGTTCGAAGTTAGCTGGCCGCTGAGGGAGCAAACATTTACCGAAAACAAATCTATAGGCTAAGACTTCTGCAGCAATGTCACTGAGGGAGCAACTATTTACCGACAACAAATCTGTAGGCTAAGACTGAGGGAGCAACCAGTTACCGACAACAAATCTGTAGGCTAAGACTTCTGCTGCAAAGTGTACAATTCACTATTGATGGTTTACCTTTCAGTAGCTACCATATTGGAGGGAACAGGGAGTTGTTTGGCAATGTCACAGATAGATGGATACAGTTGGAAAACTAGAGGGTTGAGTCGTGCTTTGAAATGAACAAAAGCCACTATGGATGCACAATAGGGGGGGGTATTGTTGGAACCGCAGTAGTTAATTAAGTCAGATTAGTGATGGCTATTTAAGTAATTGCCTATCCTAAGGTTAGCTACCTACTTTTTGGCTACTTAAAAGAGGGTGCCACCTTGTTCCGGCATTCAATCATTTTACTCAGAAAGGTTAGGGGCTCTTGAGAGGATTTGGTCATTTGGTGGACTAGGAGAGAACAAGATTAGAGTTGTACTTATCACCAAGGAATGAGAAGCAGAGTCAAGTCCAGTAAGTAACAAGTAAAGCTGTTTCTCACCAGTGTGTGTAGCTACCAGGATCTGAACACGAGCTGTCTATTTCCCATATTTTTATGCTAAGGTCATCACTGCAGCAAATACTCTCTTATGTTCAGATATATAATAGCCAGGGGAGCATAAAAGCAATGTTCCAAAGATGGGAAAAGGACCATACCTACAAGTTACCATTTTGTCTCCTGCTGTGTTGAATGACAGAGCCCAAACTGTCGAAGTATGTCCACTTGAGAGGCAAATAAACAAAAATACAATTAACGGAGAGCATATAGTGATGGATTGGCTTCGTTCCTTGGATCCATGGCATGATTTTACAGAAAGTCAACCATTCAATTAATGAAAGCTTACTGCAGTAAATACTACACAAAATCTAAAATACCATACTGGTCACTGCGTATAAAAGTGGCATATCAATCCTATAACCATTAACACAAAATCATAGCATCCTTTTGCATCTTCGTCAAAGTAAAGGATCCAAGTCAACCACAAAAACATCAGTTATTTAAAATAATGATATGAACAAATGCTTATTTTATCAGTTGAGTTTAAGTTCTCCCCTAGCTTCCTGGGGAATAAAACGGATGTTCCTTGGAAACATTCTAGTAAGAATCAGACCGCAGAGAGAACACTCAGTAGTAAAAAGCTAGGGGTGAGAAAATCAACATAGAAAGTCATCCCACCAATGACTGAAGATAGTTATCACATAGCAAACGTTCACGTGCAACGTTCTAAACTGATCTATCTTTGAAATCCTATTGAAATTCATCACGGAATCCTCAACTTTTATCAATAAGTGCATTATTCAGCATTCTCGATGTTTGACAGATTACACATGCTAACTGTACAATAAAAGCAACTGAAACTCAACATGGAACTCCCTAAGTAGGCTCAAGATGCATTTTACAACTCAGCCACGACTACCAATAGTCATCACTAAGAAATGCTTCCTTGGTAAGCGTAATCCAGATGTCACTAAGAATGTTTCCTCAGTAAGCTTACTCAAGATGTGACTACCATACTTCTATTTCATAAGCCGTCTAGTAACAAATACATGTTTTTGACATCAATACTGGCCCACCACAGAGAATGCTAGATTTGCTAAAAGGACCGCAAATATTTGGGATGTCAAGGATAAAACCAAGTAAGAGAGAAATTATAGCTATACAGCAATTTGTTAGATTTACCAAAACATTTCAATGCAAATTAAGCAAATACATCAAAAGCACATCTTAGTGAGAGGGGTGAGATACATACTTATTAGACACGTTCAAAGTCTGAACCCAATGCCAATCATCATCACCATCATCTACCCAAATCTGTGAACCAGCTTCATCAAGTTCTAGCTATATTACTAACATTGTAATTCATTTAGCGAGAAATAAAGATGAAGGTATGCCTTGATACTATTATCATAGCTACAAGAAAATAAGACGTCCACATGAGGATGCCACACGGTCATTTTAACATCTTGAGTATGACCTTGCAACACAGAGACACAGTCATACTCATTCCCCGGCTCCACCTCCCAGATCTAGACAGATTTATCACGACTACAGGTTGCTAGCAAAGAACCGGACGCATTCCATGACACACTCTTTACTTCTTTTCATGACCCTGCCAGATAATACGAAAATTGATGTTTATCAATGGAAACAAGACAGCAAGATTAGAAGCACTTCTTTTCCATAATGGAGCCAACTTAGAAGCTTGTTTTTAACAAGATGTCGCAAAGTCTGATCAAAACTATTGGACTCCTAACACACTTTTATGTACGTGAGAATGACTTGAGCATATAATTTATGATTCAAGCGAACCAATGGCAGACATGGAAAATTAAGGAAGGACCAGCTGGTTATAAATTTCCAAGTCCCAGTCAGGGATGTTTGGTGCTAAGTTGCAAAAATAATAGACATAAGGTGAAGGAGGGCACCTAGATTCCACATTAGATACAAAAGCATCAAATCCAAAAGCTTTAGAGCATACCTCTAACGTTGATACACATTCATAGTCACCCCCCTTGTTCTCCCAGATAGCAGTTGTAGCATCAAAACTAGCAGTGGCCAGCAGCTTTCCCGATGGTGACCAGGCACAGGAACGCACAGTCCTTGTGTGTGTCTCGTCTAGAACTGCCTGCATATTTCTAATGAAACTCACATACATAAAAATGTTGAAGCAATTCTGCTTACATGCTCACACATACATGAATATAGATGAGCTATGAACATGAACACATAACAAGATTGGGTAAAAAGCTCGAGACCAAAGAATATTTGGCAAGAAATATAGATGCAGAATTTAGTAATTAATAGAATCCTTGAGCGCCAGCTTCATCGGTTATCACTCAATTGAGGATCCATTTACTTGCAAGGAGCTCATACTTCATCTCTTCCTCTCCAATTCCTTTACGCTGTCTCATTTTTGAAGAATCCTGCATCAAAGTTCGGAAACCATTGAAACCAAATGCTGAAGGTGATGAGAGTTCCCAACTTTTATGGGACATATTTATGCAAAAAGAAAACAGCAAGAAGAGAAATTTCTTCATCATTTAACAGCGCCAGCAGAAACCAAGTAGATGGCTTTGTTAAATTACTACAGTAACCGATCCAAAGCAGCAAAAAAGTAATACCCAGAAACACATGAATAATAATAATTGCATTCCGATCGCAGGGGTGAGGGAAGGGAGTTGGAAGAAGACCTTGCAGTGGAAGGATGAAGAAGAGAGAGATGACTGTTCCTAGATTCGAACAGTTTTGTCCCCGCTACAGGAGACGAATACAGCGGGGTTTCCGCAGGATCTCCCGGTAGCGGGATTCCAAGCTAGGCTCCAAACTCGATCGTTGTGGCCTTCCAGCTTCTGGACTTCTCTCATCTCTAAACATTCTTCAAGCGAATTCGACATCGATGGATTTTGATTGTCGGCGTTCAACGTCAAAACTTGCGGGGGTTCCAGGAAAGACAAATTTTCCTGACGACGAGAAGTTGTTTGGCTGCTTGTTTCGTCTCTGTTTTTAAAAAAGAAGGGTTTTCAAGCTTTTCTCTGTTTCTGCTTTGGCTGCTCTTGTCACACTGAGCACACTAAGGGCCGGCTGAAACATGAAACATAGAGCTATGTTATTCTCTCTCTGAAATTAAAAAAATAAAGAGATATAAAATTAATTATGACAATTGATGTGTAACACCCCTAACTCATAATCTTAAATTAATAACCAACTTATACAATCTGTTCAACTTTATCACAATACAGCTGAGGAATAGTTAATACCCATGTGAGTAACTAGGCATCCATTACCGTCTCATAATTACCACTGTGACGAGCAAGAGATATACATACTCTTTTTACTCTAATCCAAATACAATAACTAGTGAACATTCTAAGTATTCAAGTCTATACATACTTTTACAATTGAATTGTAATACAACCGCAAAATTTAAATGAATGTGACTATCTACCCAACGCGTCCCGCACTCTGTCGTCATCAGCAGCTCCACACTTATAGAGTTTTATTTGTATGTATGAATCAGCCCCTGCTGAGTATGCTACTGTGTGAACATCATGCACCCTCAGACCCTTAATTGGTCGAGTGGGCATGCGATTCAATTACATGCAATCCAATTTAATAGTAGTAATATTGTAAAGCAATAATACGTATTGTGATAATTCACACAATATTTATAGCCCCCAGCTTCACTTATCACACCCAACAGTACATCAATCAAATACATAGCAATGTATAAACGAGTTTGATAACTCAATTCATCCAATCCACACATACACTATAACCAACTTTATACAATCTGTTCAACTTTAATCACAATACAGCTGAGGAATAGTTAATTACCCATGTGAGTAACTAGGCATCCAATTACCGTCTCACAATTACCACTGTGACGAGCAAGAGATATACATACTCCTTTACTCTAATCCAAATACAATAACTAGTGAACATTCTAAGTATTCAAGTTTTCAAAGAGTTATACATACTTTTACAATTGAATTGGAATACAACGCATAAAAATTTAATGAATGCGGGACTATCGACCCAACGCGTCCCGCACTCTGTCGTCATCAGCAGCTCCACACTTATAGAGTTTTATTTGTATGTATGAAATCAGCCCCTGCTGAGTATGCTACTGTGTGAACATCATGCGCCCTCAGACCCTTAATTGGTCGAGTGGGCATGCGATTCAATTACATGCAATCCATTTTAATAGTAGTAAATATTGTAAAGCAATAATACGTATTGTGATAATTCACACAAATATTTATAGCCCCCAGCTTCACTTATCACACCAACAGTACATCAATCAAATACATAACAATGTATAAACGAGTTTGATAACTCAATTCATCCAATCCACACATACACTACATTTCGCAAACTTTCATTTGCATAAACAAAGGATAACGAATAAATGCAATAAAACACGTAAGTGTGATAAAACGCAATAGTCACTTTTAACGGACGATACTTATCACTCGGCCTCCAAGGTCCCATTATTCATTACCGTATTTATTTCATCATCACTTGGGCGTCATGTTAAGGCAACCCGTATATTATCTTTTGATGGACAGTCATCCCAGTACACACAAAGGTGCTCATTTTACCAAAGATTCGGAGATCCCGAGACTTCCGCTTTGCCTAATAAAGGCGTCATTGAAAAGGCCGAAGCCGTGTACTAACAGTAGTACACTCTGACCAACGATCTATATGGGCTCGTTGGAATTTAACAAGAGTAGACCCGATCTGGATTTTATACTCTAGTGATCACTATGCGCAACCAGTAGTAAAAAACTAAACTGGATTTCCATCTCATACACCAACCCTCCACCATAGATTAAGTAACTTAATCTATTACCTAAGGTATATACTTAGGTTGGAGGATTCATTTTAACACTGTAACCCCCTACCGCTAATACCGTCATTACCGTCCAAACTCCTTATACTTCTATACTCACGCAGCGGATACGTACTTACACAACAGTGGGTGATACAATGCCGTCAGCCACCCACGTGACTAACAAGGCTTACTACTACATACAGCATTGTCTGATGGACCGGAATCCCGAGTACTACACAACTACAATACATACTCCCATTACCAACTGAGTACTACAATCCTCCATTCAATACAATACTCCACAAATTCAATACAACATACCGAGTTGCTAAGATCCAAATACAAATACAATAACAATAATCCTTCCAAGTGTATACATACTCATTAAGAGTCTAGCATCTACCCATTCCTCACAACTACTTATTTGCAATTACATAATGGTGTACCCCTTGGTACACTTATACTTCAAGGCTACAAGCCTTATACAATTCACTACTATCTACATTTCTTCTCTAGCTTCCTAAGCAAAGTTGCCGGTCTCTTACCATGGTAGTAACTGCTTCGGTACCTGTACAATAAAAACATTGCCCCTAGGGGCTCAGCTTACGCTACATATGACTTTCGCATACCCCGCGTACTAGCGAGGGTACGCCGACCACTTGGTCGAATACATGCAGTTCGTTTTACAAATACATACATACATGCTTTCATACATAATACTACACAAGGAATACATACATACACTTCAATACATACAAGGAAGACAATACAAGTCAACCAATACATACTTACCTCTACCGAAATACGCATACACAATACATACACAATACTTGTTAGCTCCATTTGTCCACCCGGGTTAATCGAGTGGAGATTACTCTTTTATCGGGGTCAATGACTTACACCAGCCAAGACCATTACTCATGCATACTTTACTTACTTACTTACTACTTACTCAAGTCAAGTCGTCGGGACCTCCGGGCAGGGACTACACCGTCCCACCACCGGGTTTTACTTGGCTCACTAATCCAGGATGCTACCCATTTAAGGGGTTTGGGCCGTGGAAAAGTTTAAGAGCCAGGAATCGGATCCAACTGTAACACCCTGGATTTTACCTCAATAATAGCTTATGAAAATACAAATCTAACGGCGCAAACGGCATTAAAAATGGACTTCAAACGAGACCTAAAAGTGCAAAATAGAGTTGGTCCGAACTTGTGTCCGGACATAGATGTTCGGACACAAGACGAGAGTTAGAAAACTGGAAAGCGACAATGTCCGAACTTGTGTCCGAACTTCGAAGTTCGGACACAAGTCGAGTTTCAAAACTTCGGAAATCCCTACGTGGTCCGAACATTGGTCCGAACTTGCAAGTTCGGACATAAGTCAAGACTTGCAAGCTGGACCCGTCCTCGCATGCTGTCCGAACTTGATGCTCGGACAGATGTTCGGATGCAGCCAAACGATGAAAAACCTTGAAATCTTTAGGGGCCTGTCCGAACATTGATGTCCGGACGGACGTTCGGACAGGTCCCTAAGTGCAGTTTAAAACGCGTAAACAGAAACCAAAACCACCAAGAATACATATAAGAACCATAACAACAATATGGAAAACATTTTAATGGGTAAAGTTATTAATAGGTACCTCGGTACAAAGCTCAAACTTCATAAAGCTGATTCATAAACTGCCAATAATTACTACTAGTAAACATAACCTTAAAACAGCAGCGGATTTCAAAACATCCAGGGCCATTACCGCCACACCCAACTCCCATGGGTGCTCAGGCTAATGAACTAAATAAACACCAAGAACAAAGGTTAACTCAAGTTATGCGGAAGCCAAAATTAACATTCAATGTGTAAAACCTTGGAAACAACACAACATCTCTTAACAATTGAAATCCAAGACATCGCCTTAATAATTCATAATTCCTAAACTATGTGATTCGTCGTCCCGATCCCCACACTTAGTCATCCAAACCTGCGATCATAAAACATAGACAAAAACACAGAAAGGATCGCACAAATCAGAAAAACTGAGTAAAGACTGTCTCAATCTGTAAAATATGTTTTAGAACCTCATTTGCCATTTGTCAACCAGAGAGGAATAATTTGGTGAACATTAGACGAACTTCCAGAACCCGAAACAACATTTAAAATCACAGTAGGGAGCTTTCAGCAGGAGATCACCACGATACCAAACACGGGGTCACCTATGGGACCCCAAACAATAGGATAGTCACCTATGGGACCGTCAAACAACCACCTCACCCTAAGTCTTTAAGTGTGCACACCCCCTATGAGACAGTAGTAACATAGAGTAGATCAAAGGTGAAATACCTCTAACCTTTAAAACTTAATTAAATGATCTATTAATGATCTAAGATGGTTAATAAACATCTAAATATTATTGGGGAACAATCTAAAAGATCTCAACAAGGCAAAACATGCCTTAAGATTGGTAAAGCCGAAAATGTGCTTTAAGACACCATAAAGATTGTATGACCTCAAATAGGATCCAAAGTGGATTCCTAAGTATTATAATGAAGTAAGGAACACAACAAAACTATTCTCAAAGAGAACTAAGCCAGAAAACCTTGCAACACAAAATGTGCACTAAAACACCTTAAAACACGTTTTTGTGTAATTGCCTTCTAAATTGGTTTTTAATGGGCTTAAAGGTTATAATTACCTTTAAATATGATAATATATCACATTATATCATATTAGGAATTTAATTCCAGAAATTTACAAATTTTACAAATTTAATATTAAAATATTAATAAAACCCTAAAGGGGGGCCCGTTTGAGTCAACATTGAATAAGAATGGTCAAGAGGTCAAAGTTGACCCCTTGGACCACATGGAATCGGCAGCCACAAGCAAGAAGAGGCTGGATTCACCACTTGCACATACAAGGGACAAGTCTCCAACACCACTCCTTAAATTAAGGAGACTACCTTTTACCCTTCTAATATTATGACTTAAACAATACACTCTTGCTCCATGATTCAATCAGCTCCAAACCGTGTGAACCGAGGTGTAATTTGGTTAGATGCTCACGGTCTGTAATAATCGGTATTTGTTGGGTTTGTTTTTAAATTGTTTAAGTACTACTATCTATCTCTTGTGGTCACCGCGGGAATACGTTTCGCAAGTTGATTATCAGGTAACTCGTTATCACCCGTATGGGCGAGTGATAACAGTGACACCATTAGAGTGACAGTCTGTTATTTACCGCTGCGATTTATTTAATATGTGCGACATTCATAGGATAATTAGGAGCCGAAATAGTAGGATTTTAGTACTTGGGGTTAAGGGTTGAGTGATAGCGTGAGAGATACGCTAGTTAGGAATTTCCAGTGAGTACTGGAAACCTACAACATCCTTTCCGCCCTCCACAATCCCTGTTTTATAACTTGGGAAAGAACGCCAGAGAGATGGAAGCCCTCTCATACTCGGGAAAACCCGATCTGGCTGTTGTTAAGCATATCTGTAAGTACGGAGAACCGGTCATACGGTAGATTCCAAGAGTAAGAATCCCAGAGACGGTTTCCATCTGAACAATGTTAACCGCATTTAATAGCGAAGAATGAAGAATCCTTTGCATAGGAGACTGAAATTTCCGGCGACCTGGGTCGACATGCCTAGCAGTCGAGGAAGCCAGCCAACAAGGAAGAAAGCATTAACTGTGCACAGAAGCGGACAATGGAGAAGCAACAAACCCGAGACACATGTCTACGGAAACACAAATGTTAAATAATACCGACAATGGTATAGTAACCGACTAAGGAACTAGTCAAGGTCGGATGATTCCAAACGTACAGCGCCAAAGAGGCTGTAATACCCGATTATCATGGTTTAGACCACGATGGGAATATGAGTGAAACATACTTCAATAGGACTATGACGTAGTACCTGAACAAGAATCAAGTCTCGGTAACCACGGCAAATGCGTGGGGACGAACATTAAGGAAGAACACAGAGTTAAGTGAATGGAGAGTTAGCCTAGTTAACGACTACCATGTCAAGACCAATGAGAGTCGCTCGAATGTTCTATTGTCAAAACTGTAAGGTCAAAGGAGGAGCCAACAAGGCTACCGAACACGGTAATGATAAAAGTAGTACTGGAACCAGTATGTGTTGAACCGACAACTAGCCAGCATGGCGCACTTGCCATGGCAAGTGCAGCTATAGCGGAGCTATTCGGGAAATTTTAATGACTATAAAGTACCTAGTAAGGTACCCTATTGTTGAAGGAAGTGATTATGGAATCAAGAATCCAAGAATTTGAAGAGTGAAACCTGGAAGGGCTTAGCGGCCTAACCGTTGTATGTAAAGATATACCAGTCAGCGGAAAGCTAGACTTGGTCAAAGCGTGAAGACATTTTAGATACCGGGAAGAATTTTCTTATGACCCAGTTTTCCTTCTAAACCCAGATTTATTTTCAAACCGTTTTCACACCCAAATTTTCTTCCAACTCATATTCATCTCAAAGCTTCTTTTAAGCCCAAATTTTCCTCAAACTTCGTATTTTCTTTAAAAATCAAAACCATAGGACCTACACCGGCCTTAGCGCCACACAGTAGGTAAGTTGTACCCATTTGCTTTCAAGCAACTTTAGAACAATCCTACAACTCGAGGGTGTTAACCCGAGGGAAGGGATCCAGTTCATACTAGTTACAGACAGTGGACAAATTTCCCTTAATATATAGTTCGGAAAGCACCAAGGATGCATTATCATCAGACGATATGAGGGAGTTGACAACAGAATACTTCACCTAGGCGTGTGACGGACACTACAAGTGTACTAACTGAAATGTGGGACGACTGCACTCCGTTAGGAGCTTGTGGGCCTGACAGACCTTCTTATGGGTTAGTCGGGTAAGTAGCAATGTATCTGTACGGTACCCCACATATGTATACGGGTGGAGTCAGGAACACGGCAAGTAGTCGACTCAATACTACGGTTAGTAGTAAAAGTTAAACAGGAGAAACGAATTGCCAGGAATGGTTGAAGTAAAGGAACCCAGTTAAGTTAACGAGACTAAACGAATTAGTGAATCCATTTCATGGAAATGTTTATGAGTTATGAGTGTGGAGCACAAGTTGATAAGTAAAGACAATTGACACTCTCAAGAGTGTAAAGGACACACAAGATAGTGGGATGAATACCCAGCATAAACATAGTAAGGCCAATGCCTAATATGAAACACGTTAATGTACAACGAACGGGATGAAACTCCCGGAATGAACACCTAGACTACCAGGGAAAATCGATCCTCACAAAAGAGGATAATAAACCCAGTTAAGAACGCAAAGCAATGTAGTTAACTAAACGTGCCCACAAGTACAAGCCAGATGTAATGGCATAACCTCGTAACACCCAGGAGCTATCCTTGAAGGGTGTTTAGGTCAACTGAAGTTGATCGGAATATTGAGATAGAAACACAAGAGTTGAAACTAACACTTGGTTAAAACATAAGTCGTCAGGAGGCAGTCTGACATTCCTAGGAGCGTGATGCAATGACCTTGTCATGGAGCCCAACACAACCTCCAAACCATGTAATGTTTGTGTAGAGAAGTAAATGTGTGAACAGTCTACAATGAGTAGAGCTTGAGGCAGTAAGGCTTATAAGCCACAAGCAAATATGTTATGTAAATTTGATCGATTGCAGGAGTTTATGTTATACAAATAAACAGAGCGGAGAACGAACCACTGCTTTAAGAGTGGGGATACCTCTCGATATTGTGAACCGCGGGAGCGGTAGTTATGTGAACCCAGTTCAATAAATATGTTAAGGATTGACCAGATTGTTGTTACCCCAGAATGATTTGAATAAGAATAATACGAAAGAAGTGTTGTACCAGTTGTGGAGACCGAAAGAGTAATAAGTCTAATAGCAACCACCATGGGTGCGTGATGCTAAATGTAGAGTAGACAACGCACAAGGAGCATAAGGCTCGAAGAATAGCGTAATCAGCAATCAGCCAAATAAGTGGCGAAACACAGTGTAATGGCAAAAGCTAATATAATAGCGGATGCAGTGTGTAAGTTGATGCAGCATAATGAGTAAGGATACGGTGCGCAATAAGCGACCGTTGTATAAGTATTGTTAAACGATAATGTGGCAACTGAGCACAGTTAGGAGTTAAACCCAGTGGAGATACAACGGTAAGTGATAGCAAATAAACTGGGCGGCAAGCCAGTGGCCAGTACTATGTGATAAGAATCTCAGTGAAACACAGTGTGAATTCCTATTGCAATCGCATAAGAGATTTACTGCCAAGAGTTTACGCCTCTGCACTCTGTATGACTGAGTGTTTTGGTATTGCGCTTGCGCGGTAATGATCGAGTGAGATAGCTAGGAAGTTCGAAAGATGTTAATTGTGGTAGAACAACAGCTAGAGACCTATAACGTAATAAGACCGAGGCATATGTATGCAAGGTCGTACCAATGAAAGAGTACTTGTACGAAACCAAACATGGAGGCCTGGTTAGCAATAAGTGACTGGAGTAACACGGAATACCAACTATCGGTATGGAATATACCTCAAGTGTGGGAAATAACCGAGAGAGCACTACATATTAGGTAGTAGCTCGACCTCAACCGACAGTAAGTCGAAGGAGGCCAAGTGAATAATCGTGAAATACATAGCAGTATACACAGTGAATTGTCAGAGATGTGGATGGAAAGTTTAATAACTCGCCGAATTCGCTCACGGTAAGAGATACCACACGTCGGTTGAGAAACCATTCTTCACAAGATCAAGGTGATAAATGGGAAATGTACAATACATTATGAAAAATGGATGGGGCAAACCAACCCCCAAAGTTATCAGAGTCGCGCAGCAGAAGCTAGTGAGCCAATGACTCGAATGTTGAATGTGCATAGTGAACATGAGTGAATGGATAATTGTTAATGCCCATAAGCCTCACAGGCCAGAACCGAAACCGATTATGAGTTAAACAAACTCCAATGAGAATTTTTGGTTTAGGGACTAAACTGCCAATATGGTTAAAATCCTCTAATCAGAACGCATTGTATAACAGACCTCGTGGAAGTTAGAATACTTCACGGTGGCAAAACATTTTAAACCAATGTTCAGTGATTGATTACGTGGGCGTAATCCCTTTTAAGGGGGGTAGAGCGCAAAACCGCTTAGTGTGTTTTACCGTACAAGCGTACGTGAACTATGTTGTGCATGACACAAATAATTGGTTTGATGATTGGTGCGTGTGTTACATAAATATGTGCATTCATTCATGGCTTAATTGTGGTAATTGCGCACAGAAGATGCGAATACCATTGTGATAAGTGTGTTTACTTTGTTAACAGTTGTGTGTGAGAGTACAAGTGTGGGGAGTAAAGAAAACCCTGGGGAACTAAAACCCCGACAGTATATGTTCATGTGATACTAAATGTAATATTGTGTATTATATTTTGATAAAAACTTGTAAATATGTATATATACGGTGTTGTGATTTATGAAGGGGTATGAAACCGACATAGAACCTAGTGAGAATTAAATTCCCTAGGTAACTTGATTTAAGATGAATCTGGATGATGATCGATAGACGGAGTTCTATCCCTTGGAGATGTATGATTATGACTAGAAGGATTAAAAGATAGAAAAATGGTATATGTTTGAAGTAGTTGTTGTTTGAAATTGAAGTGGGAGGTGGAACTTGATTTGCATGCGATCAAGGGAAACTGAACACAAATTGGGGTGGAGAGATAGTTCAACACTGATGCTGATCACATCAGGGTTGGATGATTCTTGAAACTTCCTATAAGTGGTCACAAATAATCACATCAAGAATAAGATGCAGTTAGCAATAATTGGACTTGGAGTTGTATTGTGTTTTCAAAAGAATTTTAAATGGGTGTTCTCAAATTTTCAACTGGTATTTTCAAGACTTCAATCAATATTTCCAAGACTCTCAAATGGTATTTTCAAATGAAGGATTTCTTTTACTTGACCTTGTAAAAAGGGCTTTCGGTTGATATTTGAATAAAGGATTCTCTTATACTTAACCTGGTAAGGAATAATTTTTGTATTACTTGCTCACGAGCTGAGGACGTATGAGCCTTTGTCTTCGGACCGGTGACATGAGAAGTATATTTTAAAAATGTATGTGATTGTTTTGATCTTCCAAAGGAACGGGGGCCAAAAGGTGTCCATCGCGACCGGGTTCTGCGGGATCATAGTGTATATGTACTCAACATGGGACTCGAGCCCATGGAGAGATGGAAAAGGTATTTCTGTTTGTTATACATGCTAAGCTAGACATGTTTGTGTGATATGTGTAATAAATATTATTTTTACCTTGAGTCCTAATGTGGATGGGTTATGGATTGATTATGTTACCCGGGCCTATGAGTCCAAATGTTGTTATGTCACCCAGACCTAAGAGTCTGAGGTTGTTATGTAAGTATAAATGTTGTTATGTTACCCGGACCGTTGAGTCCGAGGTTATTATGTAAGTATGTCATGTGTGGATGTGGATATGTTGCCCGAACCGTTAAGTCCGAGGTTGGGATGTAAAGTATGTTTGGGTTATTAAAGTTCTATTTGCAAGTAATCCCGTGTTCTAATTCAAATGATGCTTGGGAAGTGTGAACTTCGAGGACGAAGTTCTTTTAAGGGGGGTAGATTGAAATACCCCAAACCTTAATATGTTAATTAATTATGTAATTATGATTTTCTAAGGCTAATTAAGTCCTTAAGATCATTGGTGAAGAACAAGAATAAAAGCCAAAAGAAAAAGAAAATGCGTAAAAGTCACAAAACGTGAAAACGCGTATTTAATTATTTTAGGAGGTATATAACCTTCACTAAGGTTATAAATAAAATATTGTTTATACATAATTACACACTAAGAACATGTGGAAAAAAATTCCCGAAGAAAAACAGATCCAAATAATGCGTTAAAACGCTAACGGAGTCTTAAAGCGCGTTATTCGAGGAAACCCGAAAACGTGACTTTAAACGGTCAAATGACCCCGTAAAATTATAGTTGACCATATAATTATAAATAAAACATTAATGGGAGCCTAAGAACCATTAAAATTAAAGAAACGAGAAAAATCCGGAAAACGGGCGCGGATTAGTGAATAGTGAAACGGGAAGGGAACTTATGGGGTGTGAATCGTAATAAGAGTAAAATACTCTCTACTTTTGCAAAAATAAAATCAGATTCCCTCATTTATTTGAGCCTCATATGTCCCCCCCCCCTCTCTTATACATATATATACTACTTTATTAACAAAAGTACAAAAAGTGATAAAGTAAGGGAATAGTATATATACCTTTAATCTTTCTTTTCCTCCTTTCTCAGCACACTCAAGTCCTCTTCTTCATCACAGAAACCACCTCTGTTTCTTTCTTCTTCAATGGCGATTCCCAAGCCCTCCAAACAGCCTCATCTTCTTCTTCCATTTTCTACTACTAAACAAGCTCCAAATCAAAAAATAAATACACCATAATACTCCCCTCACCTTGGAGATTAAATTCCACCTTCAAACCTCCAAATGATGATTTCGAATTCCATGGTGTGTAGCTCATTCTTGAAGGAAGAACCTCCATTGTTGTTGAGCTAAAACACTCCTCATTGTTCTAAGGTAAGAAAGGAACAAGAAAAATCATGTTTTCCTCCATTTCTTGAAACCGATTTTCTAAGATTTTGAACCCTTATGTTCCTCTCTTCCTAGCTTGTTTGCCTTCAAAGAGTGCTGGAGAATCATTGTTTTTGAGTGCCTAATACTCCATTGGGAAGTTGCAAGGTAATGCTCTAAATTCCAATACCTAGAAGCCTCCTTGTTCAAGTGTTGTTCAAGAACTTTATTAGTTCTTAATGCTAATTAGTACTCCATGGGCTTGGTCATTATATTAGCAATAAAACTCATTAAAACTGGTTGTGGAACAAGAGTGAAGGAGGAGGAGGGAAAGTTTTGAAAGAAAATCCAAGGTAAATAACTCACCTTAGCTTATGTAGTGTTTTAAAGGAAATTTTGTTGTTTTGGTGCAATTATAAATGTTGAGTGTAGTGCAGGTGTTGCTATTATTATGAGGAAATTCAGTGTTTAAATTAATATTGTTTAAGGGCCTAAGAGCCAAGCTTTTAAAGTTATGTACATTGAGGTGATCATTGTTAAAATGTGAATGGAGGTGGAATTGATGTGTGTGATAGTGCCTTGAATGAGTTGATGGTTGGAGTGCTTTGGTGAGCTAAGTAATGTGGGAACATGTTAAAAATTAAGGGAGGTTATGGCAAAATTTTGGTAGGAAATGAGTGTTTTGATGATGGCTTGGTGAATGGGAGGACTTAGGTGTTGTGTAGTGTTGAGTAGAGTGGTTTAAATAGCCTTATAATGGTACATGGAGAATGGATATGTGAGTGTATAAAATCTGTAGCAAATGAGTGTTGTAAAGCATTGAGATTTCAAGAAAAAGAGTTAGTGCTTGTAATCTTGGAAATGAAGTTGGACTTGGATTCTAGAAGTGCAAAGGTCTAGGGATGAGTTGGAATGGTCATGAGGTGGTTTGGTAAGTTTGGTAGGAGGTAGACACTAGCAAGAGAAAGCTAGAAATGCACAAGTGTGCATAATGTGGAAGAGGGAATGAAATTTTTGTTGAAAATTGAGCAAGAATTGGGGGGTAAGGATTTAACCAATGATTTGGAGAGGTTTAATGCATGTTTAAGGTATTTAAACATGTAGGAAACATGTGGAAAGATTGTGAAATAAGTGGAAAAAATTTGGGGTGAATTTGGAGTTCAGAATGTGTAGAAAAACGGTTTTTTAAAATGGGGTTTGTTCTGGGCCGCCCCTAGGGACCGCCCCTGTGGGGAGGTCCAGTGCAGAGAAGAAGAAGAAAACAAAAAAACGGGTAGTTCTGTTGTGGACCGCCCCTGGGACCGCCCCAGAGGGGCGGTCCAGACCAGAGATGAAGAAAAAAATTGTTTAAGGCTCCTAATGATGGGGGATTGAATGGTAATGGTTTTAGATGATGTTTAGGCCTTGTTTGGTGACATTTAAAGGCCTTAAAGTGGGAAAACAAGTGTTAGGTTTGGTGTGAGAGTTGTGAACTTAAGATCACAAGAGTAAAACTAAGTGTAATGGGATGACAGGGTTAACTATGTGCGCAATAGACGTTAAACAACATATTACCCCAATGTTAATGAAAGTAATTGTGTTGTTACCAGTTGTTCAAGGATTGTTCGAGGAACATAGGAGACACAATAGAGTGGACCTTGGTGACAGGTATGGTTTTCTTGCAACCTGTGTCCTACCGGGTTACACCGGCTTGTATGTCAACTTGTTTTTCTGTGTGTTTGCCACCTTGCAAGATAAAGCATGAAATGAGTTTATAGTAATTCATTAATGTGGCGTAAATAATTCCGATACCGTTTAACCTAATTATGTGTTAAACCGTAGCTAACCGTCTCTAGGATCACATAAGAGATCGGTATTCGGATTATACGTCCCAACCTACGGGAACGTTCTAACTACGGCTATCCAGTGGTTAGTGTATGTTGTGGTTGTGTGTGATGTGTGTGACTTCATTAGTATGTTGTCATTTAATGAATGTTGTTGTCCATGTTGTTGAATGGGATGTTACCTCCCTTGTGTGTGATTAACCAAACTTGTAACACCAAATGGTGCATGTATGTGATAAGTTCCATAAAGGAACTTCTAACTAATATGTATATATATTATGGGGGGGGGGTGAGGAATCCGATCGTTCCGGTCGCGCGTGTTGTTTGGGAGTTGATGTATATATGTGAATTAACTCTCACTCTGTTATGTATGGTTGTTTTCCTTCTTGGATTACAACCACCCTCAAGCTTAACCAAGGCTATTTATCTGACTCACGTCGGACTAGGGGGATGGTGTATAATGTGTACGGTTCTATATTAAGACCGGGATAGCTTAACAAAGCTATTATCTGACTCACGTCGGACTAGGGGAATATGTGTATAATGTGTACGGATCTATACTAAGACCGACCCATCTAAGTAAAGTAAATATGTACGGGTGTGGGACTTATATTTAGTCTAACACACCTTAAGTAAAGTGTACGTTCTCTAAGAAGAACGATGGGGTGTGGTGTATGTGTTGTTACGGGATATGTGCGGTGATGTTGTGTAAGTTGATAACCAAAATCAACCCAAATTCAGTGAAAGAAATAGTTGTAGCCCAATCAATTCGGTGAGTGTTGCTTAGTAAGAATTAAGTCCCGTTAAGGTAGAGCCCTCAAGGGACAAGGAATACAATGAGGTGTTCTAACCAATGTGATGTGTGAATGTTATGTTGTACCCTTTTTATGGGATGTGTGTGCTTATAAGTATGTTATGTGTTTATAGTTTTCTTGCGTGCTTAAAATAAAATAACCTGCATGCTCACTCGACAATTAGTTGTGCGTGGCTCGGTAGCATGCGGGCTGCAGGATTACCATACCAGCAAAGGTGCTGACCCCCTTTGGGGCCCCCATTACTTTTCAGGTACAATGAAGCTGGTAGCCGTTCGGGAGTAGGACGGGGTAACTGTTTTATGTATGGGTGGTTATTTAGTTTAGCGTGATATCGATGATGGAATGTATTAGACTCGGTACAGTTTGGATTGTAGATGTATTTGTATTCAGTTATAATGGAGTTGTAAATGTAAAGTGTAATGCTCAGTAATCTTGTCCATCAGACCGGTACGTTGTGTATGTAGTAGCCTTGTTAGCCACGTGGGTGGCTAACGGCGTGTGACACCCATTGATTTAGTCAGTGTTTATGATGTAAGTTCCGCTGCGGTTAATGATTAAGTGTGGGTGTTATTAGTTGGGGTGTTACAAAAAGAAGAAAAAGGGAAGGGAAAACAATTACAAACATTGGATATGGAATTCTAATGTTAAGAGTGTACATGTGATAATAAGGATTCAAATAATTGAAAGTATTGTTTACATATGAATTATACCACATTGAACTTGAAAAAAAACAAACCTTAGAAAAATAAATACTAAGGTGAGATGTATAGTACATGACAAAGAATCATGCATACAATATAGAAACAAACTATACGACATACAAGGGTATGTTAAGTACATGCGATAACAAGTTCAACATTAAGTAAGTTAATATACAAGACAAGACTACGCATGTAATATAACATTTTTCCAAATCTCGAGTTAAGCGAAAAACCCAACAAACGTTGACAGTTAATAACGGGGGATTAACCGGGAGGTATTAGTGACGGTACGGGATATCGTAGAGTTATGTTGTTATACGGGATGCTAATCAGTAGCATTATGTATTGTTTAGACTGCTAGAGATGACACACGGAGCATAGGATCTTGTTGATTCATACTCCACTGTAATACAATCAGGGTGAACGGTATGTTGTTATGTGTCTCTGATTGTCTCTAAGGGCTTCCTCAGTTCAGACTTCTGTGTGATCTGTGATAAGATTTTGTCTGAATGTGTTAATTAATATGCATGAATTGTATATTATAGCTGTTTTATATTTACTGTTGTTGAGTTAACAGTATTGGTTCGTATATATGAACCTATATATAAAACGAACTAGCGGCTATGGTGCTATCTTATATGAAATATAAGGATCGTCAGAAAAACGTTGTAGCACTAGGATAATAAGATATACATATAATCCGAGACTTTTATACGGAGCATTGGCCTTTTAAACGCCGTTCTCGTATCTAACACTGGATCCCGAGTTTACAGACTCCGGATTGGACAAATGACCTTAGTCTGCTGTGTTAGAAAAAAATTGATAATGCGATGCGATGGTATAATTAATTAATGAAAGAACAAAGCCAAGAGGATGTGGCTCTTGGTGCGCGCTGTGATCACAAAAACGATACCAGGATGTCCGCGTACGGGTCCGTAAGTATCAAGAAAATTTCCCGTGAGCTAGAATGGCTCGTTGGTCGGAGACTCTACCGCTGGAGTGGCTACTGCCGTGGGTGACCCGCCATAATTATGGGTAATTTAGAGACTCGTCGTTTTTAACGAGACGTTGTCACTAGGTATAACTGAACACTTAATACAGTTGAGACTTGTACAGTGGCGAACAATATTGGTTTCTACACCATGGACGAGAATTAATACTTGTTTGTTATTCTCGTTGTTTCGCTTTGTTGTTCATTGGTTATACTTGTGGTATATTATGTGTGTTGGGTTGTGTTATTGTATGGATATTACTGTTATTGTTTTACAGTTTAATATTAAAACGGTATTGCATGTAACGAATCCATGCTCTCGACCAATTAATTGAGGGGTTTGAGGGGGCATGACGGGGCATGTGATAACATACTCAGCAGGGGTGATTCCATACCACAAACCATTTTTATTGCAGAAGACTAGCTGGTGGGTCGACGCGAGGCGGCGACTGTGTTTACTGTTGGTTAGACTTGGTACGGTATGATACTAATGTTGTTTTGGACTCGGGTTGTGTAAACCGAGGTGTAATTTGGTTAGATGCTCACGGTCTGTAATAATCGGTATTGTTGGGTTTTGTTTTTAAATTGTTTAAGTACTACTATCTATCTCTTGTGGTCACTACGGGAATACGTTTCGCAAGTTGATTATCAGGTAACTCGTTATCACCCGTATGGGCGAGTGATACAGTTGACACCATTAGAGCGACAGTCTGTTATTTACCGCTGCAATTATTATTATGTGCGACATTCATAGGATAATTAGGAGCCGAAATAGTAGGGGTGTTACAAAAGTGGTATCAGAGCGAGGAGTACCGCTTGATTACAAGAGATAGTAGTTTAAGTACCGTGAGCCTAGGTTATTCACACACCAGTACCAAGGAGATAGTTGTAAATGATATGAGTTAGGAGATTGTCGGGGACAATGTTTTGTGCCTTTCAGGGCTATGTGAACTTATGGTCGGGAACAGTACAATATTTATACCAAGAGCTGACTTTGATTCTGAATTCTTCAGATGTCTTCTGGAAGACGATCGACTGGCAGAGGCAGAGGAGTGGTGGGAAGAGGCGGCGGGCCTGGAGGAGGTCCTCCTGAGGCCCCAGCCGTGGGCGTTGCTGAGACGGTAGCTGCCGTCTTTGCTCAGCTAGCCCTAATGGGGGGTGTCCAGATAGGAGCACCACCGTAGTCCCACCCGTACCCGCACCAAGAGAGCCGAATTGGCTAAAGAGCGTTGCTGACACGCGAGTACCTACATATGACGGGGTAGCTGACCCCACCGTCCTGGAGAGATACATTGTTGAGCACGAGAAGGCCTTCGATGCCATTCATGTGCCTGCTGAGCACCGGGTCGGTATAGCGGCCTTTCATCTGAGGGACGCCGCCAGCACTTGGTGGAGGTCCGTGAAGGCACACTACACCGCTATAGAGGGTTTTGGTTGGACAGGGTTTTGTGGAATGCTGAGAGAGAAGTACTATCCTGCTCATTTGAAGCAGAGAAAGAGGGAAGAGTTTGAGGCTGAGGCAGGGTAGTCTGACAGTAGATCAGTACTACTCCTCTTTTATTGGGCTCTTGGACTTTGTCCCGGGAGTTGTTTATTCCGATACTGTGAAAGTGGAGAAATTTAGAGGCGGGTTGCGATATGCTATCAAGGCCGCCATGGGTGCTGCCTTATACCCTACGATCTAGGTAAAATTAGTTGACAGATTATACCTTGTAACTCAGTTTGATTTATTACAAGTTCAGGGAACTCATTGATGCATTATAGGAATGCTACGAGGCTGCTTCTCGGACCGAGCTGTTGTGAACAGCGGGAGGACAGCCAGGGGCAGAAGCGTAAGGCCCCCGAGAAGGAAGCGGAGGTTGCGGCTGGAAGCGGAAGCAGCAAGGGTTGGAAGTAAGAACCACCTTTAAGTTATTTAATCCATTTAAATTACTTACTTGCTGCCTGCTTTTATACCTGCTATTCCTGACACTTTGACGATCACAGGAAGAAAAAGTTCTCCTGGAAGGAGAAGAGAAGAAGAAGAAGGAAGCAGCCAGCCAGAAGGGCAAAGAGAAGGTCCCATGCTGACCGGCCTACCTACAATGTCCAGCCTCTTAGATCTCACCCCCTAAGGGTAAGAGCGATCTAACCTTGTTCATGATTTGTGTATTATACTAATCCATTACCATCCTTGTATTCATCCGAGTGTGATATGATAATAGGTTCTGCACCCCAGCGCCCACTTTCACTGCAAGCGCTGTGGTAAGACACCCGGGTGTTGACTGTACGGGGCAAGCTGTGGACTGCCACCATTGCGGAAAGAAGGCCACAGGTCGTTCGAGTGCTTTGCTAATCCAGAGAGCCGAGCGTACCGCCCGCCGAAGTTGACTCAGGGCGCACCTACTGGAGGAGGTGGAGCTCGAGGTGGCCAAGAGGGGCCGGCGCCCCAAGCCCAGAGGGGGCAACAGCAGTAGCAGCCGCAGCAGCAAAACCAGAACCAGAGGAACCCACCGGGCAAACCGTGTGCTAATGCAGCGGGAGCTTCAGGCGCTGGCACTATTACCCAGCGCGGTGAAGGTTAGCATTTGAAACCTTAACCATTGTATAGAGCATGACTAAGTGTTAAACGCTTTACCTTAGCATGAATGGGTGTTTTAATTATCGCTTTAGATAAACAACTTATCTAGGAAACCTGTTACCTCTTAGGAGACTTCGACATCTGCTATCCCCCACACTTACAAGACAGAGATCACCTAGACCCGGGGAAGAAAGACGAGAGTACCCTAGCGAGTTGTGTCATGTGGTCAGACCGGCATGATACTTCTCAAGAATTCCTAACCCTAGATGAGCAATCGCTATAGTGAATGAGTGTAGAACTTGGGTAAGGGCATAGGAGGATTTTATACCCCTGTATTTAATAGTGGTTATAAAATGAAACTACACATGATGTGCTTAAGGAAAGATTGGGATCCACAAGCTAGAGTTTATCGAGAGGTGAGGATGGTAGGTGGCGTATACCTATACCTAGAACCTGAGATTTCCTAACCCTTGGTGAGTAAACCAATGGATATTGCTCAAGACTGTGAGACCTTTCATTACCCCCGACTGACACCTGACTTTTGCATCATCAACTATTACGAACAGGGAGGAAAGCTTGGGATGCACCAGACCGTGATGAGACGACCGAGTCCATCACCAGAGGAATACCGTTGTGTCATTCTCCATCGGCGATGATGCTGAGTTCATCTATGGAGACAAAGAGGATGGATCTAGCAAGCAAGATCATCCTCAAGTCTGGGGATGTTTGGTATTTGGTGGAGAGCGAGGCTTGTATACCATGGTATTAAGAGCATTAAGCTCAATACCGCCCCACCAGCTCTAGTAAATGATACCCACATCTGACCTGGCCGTTTAAATTTGACATTCAGACAGTACTGATGTAATAACGTGGCTAAGTGTGTAACCTTGTATAAAACAGTTGAATGAATGAAATAAGAGTCTTGTACTTTCTAGTATATGTGTTCAGCTTGTTGATACCGTTAATTCATAACTTCAGGCTACGGAAATGGAAAGGAAGGTACCATCTGCATCCTAGATATGGCGCAAGCCAAGGAGTCCGGTAATGTCATCACAGGTATGACAATTACAACCGACAGTAGATTACTGATTTATTGAGACTCGATGCTGATACGAGAAATGATCTCAGTACCTTTCCTGTTGATGGTGTTAGTGCTGCCGTATTGTTCGACTCAGGGGCTTCACATTCTTTTATTTCCTCTCGGCATTTTGCTAAGAAGCTGGGGGCTGCCCCAAACAACTTTCTGACTTTAAGTCACCCTCCATCGAAGGAGAAAGTAGGTTGCACCAGGCAGTACGTAGGGTCGGAGATCAGCATTATGAATGAGACTTTTCCCATCGATTTGATTGAGTTTAAGAACTTGGGCTTCGACATTATAGTGGGCATGGATTGGTTGGCAGAAGCATAAGGGCCGTCTTCACTGTGCAGAGCAGACTACTACTGAAGGTCCCGAGCGGCAAGACAGTTTCATACCGCAGTGTAAGGAGAGAGCCGACTGTCAGATCGTGTCGCATTGTCCCTGATGAAGTTGTTTAGGAGGCGTAGAGAAGGGCGCCACAGCCTTCCTCTGTTATGTACAGGACACGAGACAGTGCGACTAGATGGATATAGACATTCCATCGTGGCAGACTTTCCTGATTTGTTTCCTGATGAGTTTCCAGGCATGTCGCCTGTGCGTGAGGTTGAGTTCGTCGTCGACTTATTGCCAGGTACGGGCCCTATTTGCTAAGGCACCCTACCGTATGGCACCGGCTGAGATGAGGGAGCTGAAGGTACAACTGGAGACCTCCTCGCAAGGGATTCATTCGACCTAGTGTTTCTCCTTGGGGTGCTCCAGTATTATTCGTCAAGAAGAAGGACGACAGTATGCGACTCTGCATCGACTACCGCGAGCTTAATGCGGTCACGGTCAAGAACAAGTACCCGTTGCCACGGATTGATGACTTATTTGACCAGTTTAGAGGGGCCAGTGTGTTTCTCAAAGATAGACCTCAGATCTGGCTACCATCAGATTAGGATTGCAGAGGATGACTAGAGAAGACAACTTTCAGGACACGGTATGGACATTACAGTTCCTGTTATGCCATTCGGACTGACGAATGCGCCACCATATTCATGGATTTGATGAACCGTCTCTTCAGAGACAGCTTGATAGTTCAGTTGTAGTGTTTATCGACGATATCCTGATCTATTCGAGACCAGAGAGGAATCATGAGTTACATTTGAGGCAGGTTTTAAGTATCATGAGACAGAACCAGCTGTATGCCAAGCTCTCGAAGTGTGAGTTCTGGTTAGACAGCGTGTCATTTCTAGGACACATCATATCAGCAGACGGGATATATGTAGACCCTGCTAAGATTAAGGCAGTGAAGAGTTGGCCAAGGCCAAAGACAGTTACAGACGTCCGCAACTTTCTGGTTTGGCCGGTTACTATCGAAGGTTTTGTAAGGACTTCTCTAAGGTGGCCAAACCAATGACTAATCTCATGAAGAAGGAGTCCCAGTTCTTGTGGTCTGCAGAGTGCGACCAGTCCTTTCAGACACTGAAGGATCTCCTGACATCGGCACCCGTTCTTACTATTCCTGAGGGCACTGATGGTTCGAGGTATACTGTGATGCCTCTGGAACCGGTCTAGGCTGTGTGCTTATGCAGTACGGGAAGGTAGTTGCCTACGCATCCCGACAGCTGAAGAGCACGAGGTGAATTACCCCACACACGACCTTGAGTTAGGCGCAGTAGTCTTCGCTTTGAAGATCTGGCGACATTATCTTTACGGTGTGACAGTCACTATCTACTCTGATCACAAGAGTTTACAATCATCTCTTCTCTCAGAAGGAGCTGAACATGCGACAGAGAAAATGGGTCGAGTTCTTGAAGGACTATGACATAGACTTGAGGTACAAGAGGGCAAGGCGAATGTAGTTGCCGACGACCCTGAGCCGCAGAGCTCATTCATTATTTACACAGTTAGCGAGCAGCAGTATGATCGATGAGATACGATCTGCACAAGAGTGACCATACATGGAGAGTATCAGGCAGAAGATGATAGAGGGTTGCTTCGAGAGTCAGAAGTATGACTTCGAACTGTGTGATGGCATGATTCAACTGAATGGCCGGTTATGTATTCAGAGTCTTCTCCAGATTTGAAGGAGAAGATACTCAGGAGGCTCATTGCTCGTCCTTAATCCGTCCACCCCGTTCTTCGAAGATGTACAAGGACTTAAAGGTCCATTTCTGGTGGAGCGGGATTAAAAAGGATGTAACTGACTACGTGACTAGATGCTTGACCTGTCAGAAGTTAAGTTGAGCATAGGAGACCCGGTGTTTAAGTGCAGTCTATGCCTATTCCTTGCTGGAAGTTCGAGGATATCTCGATGGATTTCGTTGTCGGTCTCCCACCGACTAAGGGAGGACTGAACACGATCTGGGTCATTGTGGACCGTCTGACGAAGGTGGCAAGTTTGTGGCTATGAGGGATACCTGGAAGTCCCGAAGTTAGCGGACTTGTTCCAGAAGGAGGTGATCCGGCACCATGGGGTGCCAAAGACCATTGTGTCTGATGGGACCCCCTCGATTTTTGTCTAGATTCTGGGTCAGGTTCAGGAAGCCTTGGGTACGAAGTTGAAGCTTAGTACGGCATTCCATCCACAGACCGACGGTCAGAGTGAGAGGACCATCCAGACACTGGAGGACATGCTGAGAGCATGTGCCTTAGATTTTCAGGGGAGTTGGTTAGAGCGACTACATCTGATAGAGTTCGCCTACAACAACAGCTACCACCTCGATACAGATGCCACCGTTTCAGGCACTATACGGTAGACCATGTAGGACTCCTCTATGCTGGGATGAGGCCAGCGAGAATACGCTTCTAGAACCTGAGTACCTAGAGCAGATTAAGGAGGATGTCCTACAGATTCGTAAGAACATGAATCACTCAGGACCGGCAGAAATCATATGCAGACACCAAGAGGAGGGACATTGAGTTCACTACCGATGACATGGTATTCCTCAGAGTGTCACCCATGAAGGGGATCTTCCGGTTTGGGCAGAAGGGCAAGTTGAGCCCAAAGTATGTTGGACCTTATGCGATTAGGGAGCGAGTGGGCCCGTTAGCCTACAGACTGGATTTACCAGCAGAGCTCGGGAGGGTGCACGAGTCTTTCACGTTTCACAGTTGAAGAAGTATGTGCCCCACCCATCGCACGTGTTACAGCCAGCCAGAGACTTTAGAGTTGGACCCCGCTCTACGATATGAGGAAGTACCACTCCGCATTCTCGATACGAAGACGAGACAGACTAGGAACAAGACCGTTAGCATGGTCAAGGTTCTCTGGTCGAACCATGAGGTGGAGGAGGCTACATGGGAGTTAGAGGACTCCATGAGAGCGAAGTATCCCGCACTCTTCGAGTAGTAGTTGTGATACTTGTACGGGTTTGTGGTCAAACCCCTTTTAAGGGGGGTAGACACCACTTGGCTTGCGCATATGTTATGCATTAGGTCTTGTTTTAGGTGGTGTGTTTTGGTGGTATGCTACGTCATACATGTTTGTTTGGATGATTGTATGTTTAATACATCTTATGTATGTGCCTTAGTGCACCTGTTTGAGAATATATATATATATATAGTACCGCGCTGAGTACTTTTGTGATGAGTTGGATGTGCACCTTGTTTAGTGCGTGATATGAATGATTTATACCATGAGTTTGGCTATTTGATATATGCTGTATGTATAGACTAGGTCTGAACCTAGTGGGAGTTACTCCCTAGCAATGGACTGTTTGGTTACTTAGTTGAACTTGATCCTTAGGTGAACTGTAGATGATTAAGGACTTCGGGACGAAGCCTTTTTAAGGGGGTAGACTGAAATACCCCTAACCTTTAAAACTTAATTAAATGATCTATTAATGATCTAAGATGGTTAATAAACATCTAAATATTATTAGGGAACAATCTAAAAGATCTCAACAAGGCAAAACATGCCTTAAGATCGGTAAAGCCGAAAATGTGCTTTAAGACACCATAAAGATTGTATGACCTCAAATAGGATCCAAAGTGGATTCCTAAGTATTATAATGAATTAAGGAACACAACAAAACTATTCTCAAAGAGAACTAAGCCAGAAGCACCTTGCAACACACAAAATGTGCACTAAAACACCTTAAAGCACGTTTTTGTGTAATTACCTTCTAAATTGGTTTTAAATGGGCTTAAAGGTTATAATACCTTTAAATATGATAATATATCACATTATATCAATTTAGGAATTTAATGTTAGAATTCAGAAATTTACAAATTTTACAAATTTAATATAAAATATTAATAAAACCCTAAAGGGGGCCCGTTTGAGTCAACATTGAATAAGAATGGTCAAGAGGTCAAAGTTGACCCCTTGGACCACATGGAATCGGCAGCCACAAGCAAGAAGATCTGGATTCACCACTTGCACATACAAGGGACAAGTCTCCAACACCACTCCTTAAATTAAGGAGACTACCTTTTACCTTTCTAATATTATGACTTAAACAATACCTCTTGCTCCATGATTCAATCAGCTCCAAACCATGTGATACTACCTTTCCCCTCCAATAACTGATGCCTTATCCCCTTGGATGAGTCATTAGCCATTACAAAACATAAAATAAGTAAAAGTTGCTTTTTCAATTATTAAGGCTCATTTCAATCATTCTCTCTCTTGCTCTAGCTCCATTCCAGCCAAGCTCACTCAGTATCCAGACCCTCTCAAGCTGTGTTCTTGAGTTAGGAAGACAACTCCATCTCTAAGCTCCTAAGGTAATGGTTTAAGGCTTATTTTAGCTCTTTTTCTTCATCTCTTCACTACCTACACTTGGATCTCGTGGCTTATCACTTCCTATGGCTTATTCTCAGTGTTTTAAGGTTAGAGCACCAACAATCTCGGCTGAAACAAGTTAAGGGACCAAGGTTTCCCAAATTTGCATTTTAAGGTAAAAACATACCTTAAGCTTCTCTACTCTCCATCCGATTTCCTTCCTTTGATTTTTATGAGTTTATACACTCATAATCTTCATATTTACATGTTCATTCAGTTGGTTAGCCTTTTGGAGCAAGGGTGGCCGAGATCTAAAGGAAATACCCTTCTTTAAGGCATTTTTCCAAGGTAAAACCTAATACCAAGGCAGCTTGTTGTTGTCTAGCTATTTCCTATGTCTATATGGTGAATTTAACACCTTGTGGTGTGTTTAATTCAGGCCGAATCCTCTTGGAAGTTCCCTTGCATTTTTAAGGTGATTTTTGCCTTAAATCTTACATTAATTGTTCTTTATGGTTAAGCTCAAGCTTGGAGTATAACCATATCTTATTTTGGTGTATTAAACATGTCTAAATGATGTGGTGAATTTTCCTTCAAGTGGCCGAGTTCATACAAGGAGAAATCAAGGTATAAACACCTTAAAACTTATGATTTTATGATTTCTTAACATATATTTAATTATGCCGAGAGTGGATTTAATATATGGGTTATATTAACCTAAAAATGGAAAAAAATGAAAAACTAAGATAATTAAGCTAGTCATTTAAGAGATTTAATTAACATAATGGTCAAATTATGACATTATGTGGAAAAATAATTAAGCTACAGCAAGGCCGTGGGCTTATACTATTTTGGGCAATTTATGTGTAATTTTATGTTATAAAGCAAAGTTGTAATAAGGCCATGTCATTAGGCCATTTTAATTTAAGTTTATAAGCTTATTTAGTTAGATTTATGCTTATATAATTAAGTTTGGAGCCAAACCATAATTATTGGTAAAATATAAAGATGTGGGCTTAATTTAGAGGAATTTAGGGTTTTTAAATGAATTTAATAAAAATTATAACATTTTATAAAGTTTTGGGTTAAAATTGTAAAAATAGAAAACTATGGGGTATTATTGGTGATTACCGAAAGTTTGGTTCCAATTTGGTATTAGAAGTCAAAGTTGACTATATAGGAGACTTTGACCAAGTTTGGAGAATTTTAGAAATTAAAATACTACCTTATATTAAGATAGTTATTAAATTGTAAAAGATTTATAAGAGATGGGGCTATAATGTAATTTCCAAAACTTTAGGGTGCTAAATGGGATTTAGTACAGTCCTTAAGTTATTAGGAATTTTTAGAAGTTTATTTGGGTAAATTTGGAGTTTATATGAATTATATAAGTATAATATATGGTATTTTATAACATAGTTACAAATGGGTAACATATGTGTAGAAACCGAGATTTATAGGAAGTATAAGGTTAGGAATAATATTTATAACCTTTTGGTATAGTTTGGTAATTTTTGGAGTTATATATAAGATTTTATAAAGACATATGTATAATATATGGTTTTAATGGTATTAGAAAACTATGTATTATAATCCAGAACCAAAATTCCACAGCACAAACCAATTCTTCCAATTCCAAAATGTGGGAACAATCCCCAATTTCCAATACACAACTAAGAATCCTCGAAACCCAACAAAACCTTTTTCCAATGTTTCGCAAAACAGCAGTCCAACAACATTGAGCATAGAATTTACCTGGATCAACCAAAACCCTCAAGAGCCCAACTGTTTCGGACTATCGATAGCGTTCGTCGATGTAATCGGCGACTAGGTAATCAAAACCAACAATCAGGAATCGCTGAACAACGCGTAAAATAATTATACAGCCTAGTTAGAACACATTACCCCACAATTCACTAACTGGCACCAGAGAATTGACTAGACCTCGACGGAACTAGCATGGAATCACCAAGAATTTAAGAAGAGAGCGTGAAATTTTGTGTAGAGTGCAAGCGCAGGAACGGCGTATTGAGGATGAAGAAGAATGAGGAAACCGATGTTTTAAATAGAAAAATAATTGTAAAGTAAGGGAGAATATTATTAATTTAGTAATTAAAAGTTCATGTTAAGGAGAGAAAATATTAAATATCAAAAGAGAATTTATCATTGCAAATATTTAAAAGGTATATAACTTATAATTAAATTAATGAATCGACAATTTGAAATTAAAGAACGTGGTTAACCGTTGTAACAAGATAAGGATGAGAGATAAAATATCTAGGAAGTTAATTAATAAACATTTACTTGGAAGGAAGTAGTTTAGAAATAAATAGATATATTTATAAATGGTTTCAAAGTTCAACAGAAGGGAAAAACAATCACGTTAAAAGGATGAATCAAAATGCTAGTAATATATTTGTTGAGAGAAGAGTGAGGAGAGTTAATACATATTATATTAAGTAGTCAATTAGGATTTGAACTCTTGAAATCAAATAACTACAAGGAGAAAGCCAAATTGAATTTGAACTCTAAGTATTTAAAATTAATAAGTTTGGAAGGAAAATTCTAGAATGGTGCTTTAAAGCTTAAATAACAAAATGAGGTTAGGAGGATAACGTAGTATTTAAATAGTATAATATCCGAAATATACCTAAAGTCACATAAGGCCAAAACGTTACAAATAATTGTAAACACTTTAAGGAGAAAGATTAATTTAGGAATAGATGTCGATTAATTCTCTGGGCCGCCCTTACTAACCTCAGTCACATTAATCAAACTATATACTATATCATTCCTAACTTGCAATTCCCGGGTATTTCATCTCATCCCCCTTAAAAGAAAGCTTCGCCCTCGAAGCTAAAACTTATCCATAAGGCGAAAAACTATTAAACGAAGTACTGACTTGAGTGGTTACCTGATCGAAGAGCTGTGAGTACTTCTTCCTCATCTCCTCCTCTACCTCCCACGTAGCCTCTTCGGTTCCATGATTAGACCATAAGACTTTGACCATACGGATGAACTTCGATCGTGTCTCCCTGGTCTTAGTGTCCATTACTCTAATGGGATACTCCTCTGGCTACAGCACGTGCGAAGGGTCAGGAATATACCGCTTCAGCTGGGATACATGGAAGACGTTGTGAACTTTCTCCAGTTCACAAGGAAGCGCTAGTCGGTATGCCACCTCTCCAACCTTCTCTAAGATCTCATAAGGTCCAACGAACTTGGGGCTGAGCTTGCCCTTCTCCCGAACCTAGTTAACCCTTGCACAGGAGATACCTTCAGAAAGACTTTGTCCCCCACCTCGAACTCAACTGGTCTGCGCTTGAGGTCAGCATAGGACTTCTGCCTGTCCTGAGCTGCCTTCATTCGACTCTGGATCACCCGGACTTGCTCTATAGTCTCCTCAATCAACTGAGGCCCAAAAACAACAGTCTCACTAATGTCGCTCCAACATAACGGTGTCCTACACTTCCTCCCATACAAAGCCTCATAAGGAGCCATTTGCTGCTGGCGTGGTAACTATTGTTGTAAGAAAATTCCACCAAGTGCAGCATATCAGCCCATGAACCCTGGAAATCCATCACACATGCTCGAAGCATGTCCTCCAAGGTCTGGATGGTCCTCTCAGTCTGGCCATCGGTAGCTGGATGAAATGCAGTGCTTGATAAGTGTCCAAATGAGCATGATTTATAGGTGTATTCACATATAATATTAGCACTTTTCTTGCTCATTTCTCCACTTCGGTTAGTTTTCCTCTAGTTTACGTTTTATTATTTATCTCACAAAATTATTGGTTTAACATGAGGAAAAACAAGCTGGAGTGAAGTAGATAAAGAGACGAACACATAGACGCAAACGGCTCAGAAAACGGACTTATAACGAAGAATGTAGAGCCGGTTGAAGATTGTTATATATGTATAATATATATAATATCGCACGGACACAAACAGAGGCAACCGCCCCGTATTGGGCGGTCTACTCTAATGCAACCGCCTCGCGGACAAGGCTGAGGCAAACCGCCTCTTACAGAGGCGGAACAGGTAGAGGCAACCGCCTCAAAGGGAGGCGGACATGAGTGAGGCTACCGCCTCAAAGGGAGGCGGACGTGACATTAGGCTACCGCTACAAAGAGGCGGACAAGAGACAGAAGACCGCCTCGCGGTCAAGACAGAGGGAACCGCCTCTTAACAGGCGGACAACATACAGAGGACCGCCTCCTTAACAGGCGGACAAGACACATGGAACCGCTGGTTAATTGGCGGACAGCACAGAGAGGACCGCATGTTATCTGGCGGTCGTGTATAAATGTTCCGGAGGTTATCGTCTTCGCCGTCTTCTGCGACTCGCCCGCTGAACTCGTCCACTGCTGCCTGCATTAATGAGCCTCTTATCCATCTCTCCTCATCACGCGTGAGCTCTGTCCCCTGCGCAATCAAAGAGCAACAGTTAATCAAAATCGTACGGAGCTTCTTCTCCTCTGCCTCTATATAAACCGACGCCCCTTCTGCAAATAAAATAACTCCCTTCCTCCGATCCAAACTGTTAGTGTTAGTGTTATTTGTTATTAGACCACCGTTAGACAGTTTCCACACCTTCGTTCCATTCATTCTCTACCTCCACTTCTCCATTTTAGTTTAATTCTACATTTCACCACGAAGCAGAAGCAGTATAAAAGAAGAAAAAGGGAGCTGGAACAGAGCGAATCGCAGTCCAGTCTCCGCCAGCAGTCTCCAAATTAATGGCTATTTCTGTTCCCTTTTTATTACTGTTAATGTCTAAGTGATTTTATTCGTATCCTAGGATGGGGTTTGTTCCTAAATAATTCAGACTTATTATTAATACCAAGTTTGCTTATAAATATTTGTTTTGTCTCTCTAAATATTAAATGCTTAATAACTGATCATTTTTATGCATTTACGGTTTCTCTTATTTCAATGATTTTGTAAATCTGAGAATAGACCACAAAGAGAGATAAACGTTAGATATTATACTCCTTGATTAGCAGATAAAATCCATCGCTGTTATAAAAAGAATTCTCACTTAAAGCTAATTAATGATTTTAGACTTTTTCTGATTGTAAAACGTCTAATGAATTAATTAAGAGCTGTCCTTATCTATGATTTAGAAAGGTCACAAGATAAATTCTTAACAGACAAATAAGAGCAAATTAGGATTATAATTATTGTCTTACTTAAATAAATATTTATCATCCGTTTCACTTATTAAACTTGTTTTAATTCCTTTCAGCAAATATTGTTAAATGCTTTAGCGTGACAAACTACTGCATTTATTTGGTAACTATCAATATGATTTTGAGATAGTTAAGTACCACAAAGGAATTAATCTTGGTATTTACACTCCGGATTGAGCAGGAAAATACTAAGGCTATTAATAGGAGTTAGTAACTGACAATTATTAACTCTAATAGACAATAAATATTTGAGACAGGATTAAAATGTTTAAGTAGTTTAGGAAATTCCCCCGATATCCTAGGATACCTTTTTCCATTCATTTACTTTATTTCTGTTTTTATTATTCTGTACTAATCCTAAATCAAGCTTGCCTCCGGCTAAACCCTTTTCATTTTATGCATTTTTATGCTTTTTGTACATTTACTAAACTGGATAATTAATCAGATATTGCGAAGTCTCTGTGGATACGACCTTGTTGTACTACAAAGATTGGGTTCACTGCCCATAGTAGCAAGATAGTTTAACTACTATTTTGCCCAACAAGTTTTTGGCGCCGTTGCCGGGGACTTCGGTCCAACTATCTGATTTATTATCTGTTTAGTTTTTTCTTTTATTTCGTTATTTGCCCTTTTTGTGTATAATTTTTTTTTTTGTTGTTTTTAAAGGTACTTAATTCTGATGGATAGTCACTACGATCAAGCAGAGATTGGTATGGTTACCCCTATGGCGCAGAGGACTACAGTCAATGGAGTGTCTGCCAAGAGTGTGGAGGAGACCATGAAAGTTCCTATTGTCCTATGGTTGCAATAGAAAGAGACAACGCCATTTTACGGGAAATGATGGCAAATTTTACCTCAACCATTGAAATGATCCGGCAAAGAACGCTAGATCAGGTAGACCACATGGAACAACCCGTTCCACAACTGAATGAGTGGTTCACGAGGAAGAACAACCTGCTGAGGACATAAGCTACTCTCCACCTCCTCCCCTATTTGAATTAGAGAATCCATCACCAAACAACTGTCAGCTTGATTATGGAGACAACCCCTCAGAAGAGAGTTTCTCCTTGGACTTCATGGAGTCCCCTCCCTCTGAAATCAACTACTACTTCCCCTCCTTCACCGTGCTTTACCCAGAAGATGAGGGTGGACATCCTCAATCTTGAGAGGAGGAGATGCCGCCTCCCTCCGAGCCATCAGAAGAGAGTGCTATAGTAAATTTCAAGGAGCCACCTCCCTCTGAAGATCCCTTTCAAGTTCTTACCATAAGCCTCAACAACAAGAGGAGATTTTTACATCCTCCAATTTGAGGAAGAAAAGTCATTTCCACCGGGTCTTCTGTTAGAACTACGTTCCCGGCAGTACTCCTCAAACACCAGATTTTTGAGGAGTATTAATTTAATTTTTTATATGCCGAGGTAACGTTTTGTTTTGATCCAGGATAACGACAAAGCGTCTAGCCAAAGACGTTAAAGAAGGGCAGCTTCCTGGGAGGCAACCCGGGTGTACTTTTATTTTTTTGCCTTTATGTTCTTTAATTTTCAGGTTCTCTTTAAATTTTATTTTTGCTAACTTTTAACCCCGTTTTTAGTATGGTTGCTTCTAGTGTCTTATGCAGGTGCAATTTCTGTCTACACCGCAACCAAGCTACGCTACTTGAGGCTGAAGCTCAAGTGTGGGGGAACGCTGATTAACGCTAGCAAAAATAAAATCAGGGGAGTACCAGTTTCTTTAAATTTGCTTTTATTTAAATAAAAATTGCAGAGGAGCGTTTTATGCTTAACTGTTATTTGTGATCTGTGTTTCTCTTTTTCTACTTACCGAAAAGGTCTTCTGAACCTTCCCTTGTTTTCTGGTGAACAATGAGGACATTGTTCAATTTAAGTGTGGGGGAGTGTGCCCTTTTCGGTGACATTTTGTGCTTAAATGTTTAATCTCTCTCCTTATTTTTCGTTTGTCCAAATTCAAAATTTGTGGACCCTTTATATGTGGGTTGTTCTCTTTAAAATAAATATTGTTATGAATTGTGGGATAAATGTACAAATTTTAAAATTTTGATTACTTTTGAGGAGCATTTTATATGCGGTGTGACCAAATAATCTGCAAATGGCTGGATTTTATCTCAGGGTTTCTTTCTGTCTTCTCTCTTAGGGATTGCTAAGGGGTACTTTTCTGTTAAAAAAAAAAAAAAAAAAAGAAAAGAAAAAAAATAATAATAGGGACTTGCGAGACACCATTGGTAACCAACAAAGAGAGTTGAGTGTTCTTAAATACAAAAGGCTTGATTGTCTATTTTCTTCTCATCTCTTATGCAAAAGTGAAACAAATGCATAAATCTATTTTTCCTTTTGTTTTCTCCTCAATACCCATTCTTGAGAGAAGTTGGCCATGGTAAAAGTTCTCAGAGTCACCTAAAAAGAAACATTGAAGTACCTTGGATCATACCCCGAAACTCTATATTTATTTTTACCCTGAGCACACCTATGCCACCAGCAGTTAATTTTTCACACTCCTCAATAAGTTTAAAAGATCATGTTTATCCTACCCTTCATAATAATATTTGTTAGTATTGAGCATTCCCTACTTGGGTACGTGTTTTGCTTGAGGACAAGCAAAAAGATAAGTGTGGGGTGTGATAAGTGTCCAAATGAGCATGATTTATAGGTGTATTTCATATAATATTAGCACTTTTCTTGCTCATTTCTCCACTTCGGTTAGTTTTCCTCTAGTTTACGTTTTATTATTTATCTCACAAATTATTGGTTTAACATGAGGAAAACCAAGCTGGAAGTGAAGTAGATAAAGAGACGAACACATAGACGCAAACGGCTCAGAAAACGGACTTATAACGAAGAATGTAGAGCCGGTTGAAGATTGTTATATATATGTATATATATAATATCGCACGGACACAAACAGAGGCAACCGCCCCGTATTGGGCGGTCTACTCTAATGCAACCGCCTCGCGGACAAGGCTGAGGCAACCGCCTCTTACAGAGGCGGAACAGGTAGAGGCAACCGCCTCAAAGGAGGCGGACATGAGTGAGGCTACCGCCTCAAAGGGAGGCGGACGTGACATTAGGCTACCGCCTACAAAGAGGCGGACAAGAGACAGAAGACCGCCTCGCGGTCAAGACAGAGGGAACCGCCTCCTTAACAGGCGGACAACATACAGAGGACCGCCTCCTTAACAGGCGGACAAGACACAAGGAACCGCTGGTTAATTGGCGGACAGCACAGAGAGGACCGCATGTTATCTGGCGGTCGTGTATAAATGTTCCGGAGCTTATCGTCTTCGCCGTCTTCTGCGACTCGCCCGCTGCAACTCGTCCACTGTCTGCCTGCATTAATGAGCCTCTTATCCATCTACTCCTCATCACGCGTGAGCTCTGTCCCCTGCGCAATCAAAGAGCAACAGTTAATCAAAATCGTACGGAGCTTCTTCTCCTCTGCCTCTATATAAACCGACGCCCCTTCTGCAAATAAAATAACTCCCTTCCTCCGTATCCAAACTGTTAGTCGTTAGTGTTATTGTTATTATTAGACCACCGTTAGACAGTTTCCACACCTTCGTTCCATTTCATTCTCTAATCCTCCACTTCTCCATTTTAGTTTAATTCTACATTTCACCACGAAGCAGAAGCAGTATAAAAGAAGAGAAGTAAAAGGGAGCTGGAACAGAGCGAATCGCAGTCCAGTCTCCGCCAGCAGTCTCCAATTAATGGCTATTTCTGTTCCCTTTTATTACTGTTAATGTCTAAGTGATTTTATTCGTATCCTAGGATGGGGTTTGTTCCTAAATAATTCAGACTTATTATTAATACAAAGTTTGCTTATAAATATTTGTTTTGTCTCTCTAAATTATTAAATGCTTAACAACTGATCATTTTTATGCATTTACGGTTTCTCTTATTTCAATGATTTTGTAAATCTGAGAATAGACCACAAAGAGAGATAAACGTTAGATATTATACTCCTTGATTAGCAGATAAAATCCATCGCTGTTATAAAAAGAATTCTCACTTAAAGCTAATTAATGATTTTAGACTTTTTCTGATTGTAAAAGTCTCATGAATTAATTAAGAGCTGTCCTTATCTATGATTTAGAAAGGTCACAAGATAAATTCTTAACAGACAAATAAGAGCAAATTAGGATTATAATTATTGTCTTTACTTAAATAAATATTTATCATCCGTTTCACTTATTAAACTTGTTTTAATTCCTTTCAGCAAATATTGTTAAATGCTTTAGCGTGACAAACTACTGCATTTATTTGGTAACTATCAACATATGATTTTGAGATAGTTAAGTACCACAAAGGAATTAATCTTGGTATTTACACTCCGGATTGAGCAGGAAAATACTAAGGCTATTAATAGGAGTTGTAACTGACAATTATTAACTCTAATAGACAATAAATATTTGAGACAGGATTTTAAATATGTTTAAGTAGTTTAGGAAATTCCCCCGATATCCTAGGATACCTTTTTCCATTCATTTACTTATTTCACTGTTTTTATTATTCTGTACTAATCCTAAATCCAAGCTTGCCTCCGGCTAAACCCCTTTTTACATTTTATGCATTTTTATTTGCCTTTTTGTACATTTACTAAACTGGATAATTAATCAGATAATTGCGAAGTCTCTGTGGATACGACCTTGTTGTACTACAAAGATTGGGTTCACTGCCCATAGTAAGCAAGATAGTTAACTACTATTTTGCCCAACAGTGCTCAACTTCAGCTTGGTGCCCATCGCCTTCTGAAATTGCTGCCAGAAATGGGCTAAAAATCTCGAGTCTTTGTCTGATATAATGGTCTCAGGTAATCCATGATATCTCACCACATTCCTGATGTAGACATCTACTAACTGACTCATGGACCACGTCTTCTTCATGGGTATGAACCGTGCAAACTTAGTGAGTCGGTCCACTATCACCCAAATCTGATCGACTCCTCTCTCGCCGGTGGTAAACCCATCACGAAGTCCATGGAGATGGAGTCCCACTTCCACTTTGGGACCTCCAGCGGCTGCAGTAAACCTCTCATCCTCTTGTGTTCGAATTTGACCTTCTGGCAGGTGAGGCACTTTGACACAAACTCTGCCACCTCCTGCTTCATCTTAGGCCACCAAAACATCTTCTTCACGTCCTTATACAATTTATCACCACCAGGGTGAACCGAATAGGGAGTATTATGGGCCTCCCTCATCAGTCTCTCATTTACCTCGGTACACCCTTGCGGCACACACCATCGGCCTCTGAACTTCAGGCTACGGTCACTGTGGATCTCAAACCCTTCAGCTTTCCCTTCCTTCATCTTCTCCTTGATATGCTCTAGCTTCGCATCACCAGGCTGCCCTTTGAGTATCTCCCCATAGATGTCGGAAGAAATACTCATGTGGCACAACCTCACCTCGCGCTCCACTCCTCCAGCCTCCATCACCTCCAGATTTAGTCTCTGAAAGTCATGAACTAGTTCATCTGGAGGAACCCACATCGAATTCACAGAATGGCTCTTCTTCCTGCTCAACGCATCAGCCACCAGATTGGACTTCCCTTCATGATACAAAATCTCCAGGTCACAATCCTTGATCAATTCCAGCCATCTCCTCTGCCTCATATTAAGTTCCTTCTGAGTGAAGATGTACTTGAGGCTCTTGTGGTCAGTAGATCTTGCAGGAGACACCGTAGAGGTAGTACCTCCAGATCTTAAGGGTGAAGACTACCACTGCAAGCTCTAAGAGTCGTGCGTCGGGTATCGGGTCTCGTACTCCTTCAGTGTCTCGATGCGTAGGCTATGACTTTCCTGTGCTGCATCAAGACACATCCCAAGCCTTATTAGAAGCGTCGCTGAAAACCTCAAATCCGTCTGTCCTTGAGGGCAAGGTCAACACTGGGGCTGTGGTCAACCTATCCTTTAACATCTGGAACGCCTCCTCACAATCATCGTCCCACTGAAACTTGGTTACCTTCTTCATGAAGTTTGTGAGGGGTCTAGCTATCTTTGAGAAATCCTTCATAAATCTCCTATAGTATCCTGCTAGACCTAGGAAGCTACGAACCTCTATCAGGTTGCTCGGTCTTGGCCATTCTTTCACCACTTGGATCTTGGCCGGATCCAATGAGATTCCCTTCTTGGTAACAATGTAGCCCAGGAATGCCACTCGGTCCAACCAAAAGTCG
This sequence comes from Limonium bicolor, assembly GCA_023374045.1. Lineage (NCBI taxonomy): Eukaryota > Viridiplantae > Streptophyta > Magnoliopsida > Caryophyllales > Plumbaginaceae > Limonium > Limonium bicolor. The sequence goes on along the minus strand of CM041777.1, from coordinate 70,460,933 downwards.
CATTTGGACAGCTTGGCGTAAAGCTGCTGCTCTCTCAGGATTTGCAGGACTGACCTCAGGTGCTCCTCGTGCTCTTCCTCATCCTTGGAGTAGATGAGGATATCATCAATAAATACCACCACAAACCGGTCTAAATAGGATTAAAGATCCGGGTCATGAGGTCCATGAAGACTGCCGGCGCGTTCGTCAATCCAAAGGGCATCACCAGGAACTCGAAGTGCCCATATCTGGTCCTGAAAGCAGTCTTTGGGATGTCCTTCTCTGCAACATGTAGCTGGTGGTATCCCAACCTCGGGTCTATCTTGGAAAAGACTCCTGCACCCTGAAGCTGATCGAAGAGGTCGTCGATTCTGGCAAGGGATACCGGTTCTTCACAGTGATCTGATTCAACTCCCGGTAGTCTATGCACAGTCTCATGCTCCCATCCTTCTTCTTTACGAACAAGACAGGAGCTCCCCAAGGCGATACACTCGAGCGAATGTATCCCTTCTCCAAGAGGTCCTCCAACTGAACCTTCAGTTCCTTCAACTCTGATGGCGCCATACGATATGGGGCCTTGGAAATAGGCGCTGCTCCTGACACGAGGTCGACACTGAACTCCACCTCCCTGTCTGACGGCATACCAGGAATCTCATCTGGAAAGACGTCAGGGAATTCATTCACCACCCGAATCTCCTCTAATTGGCTTGGCTCTCGGCTCAGAACCTGGACATGGCAAAGGTATGTCTGATGTCCCTTCCTCACTTGGGAGAGGATCGGCATGGCTGAGACTATCTTTACTCCCGGTTTCTTCTCCACGCTACTGTATGAGACTCTTCGGCCCGATGGTCCTCTCAGGATGATCTTCTGCTCTCCACGATCGATCTTCCCCTTATACTTGCTTAGCCAGTCCATCCCCAAAATGATATCGAAGTCAGGGAGGACGAACTGGATCAGGTCAGTTACAAATGTTTCCCCCTTTATGTCTACCCCCACAGCTTTCAATACATGATTACAAGAGATAACTCGCCCTGAGGGTATAGATACCGCTATGGTAGGAGACTTACAAGTTTCTAGACCCAGTTTCTTAACAAAATTCTCAGAAATAAACGAGTACAAAGCTCCAGTATCAAACAAAACACGAGCAGGAGTACCATGAACAGAGAAGGTGACTGCTAACACCTCTGCTTCGGCCCCGGCTTCGGCCGACTCATGACGTTGATCCTCCCAGGGGCTCGACTGTTGTCTCGGTTCTCCCCTTGACCTCTATTGCCTCCATTTCCACCCCCACCATTACCACGTTGGGGAGCATCCCCGCGCTGGTTCTGGCCCTGGTGCTGATCTCTGCCTCGAGGCTGGGAGTCTGCTAGTCTGTAGGCTCGATCTCCGCCATTCCCCCTCTGCTGAACGCCTCTCTGAGGGCTCTGGAATCACTCAAAAGCTCTGTGGCCCTTCCTGCCACACCGGAAGCACGCCACCAGGTTTCCTTCACAGTCTTTCCCCAGGTGGTCCTTGTGGCATCTCCTGCAGTGGAAGTGCCTATCTCGCCCGGTCTCTCCCCCCTGTACCTGCCCCTGGGTCTATCATTCCTCCTCTGGTCATTCCTCTGGTTCCCATCGAACCTCCCCCTATCACCTGAGTTAGGCCTCCACCTCTTGTCCTGGTTGGGCCTCTGATGTCGGTCGTCTCGACTCCGGGACTCCTCCCCGTCCTCCATCTTCCTCTTTTGGCCTGTCTGGACCTGTAACACCCCAACCGCTAATCCTATGCTTACCGTCTAATCGTCCTGTTAATCTTACGAGTTCGCAGCGGAAATATTACTACTTACTACGGCGGGTGGTACAACGCCGCTAACCGCCCATACGGCTAGCTAGGCTTACCTTACTTACAGTCACGGTCTGATGAACATAATATACCGAGCTACTAAATTACTTACCAAAATATCATATGCCAAATACTTACATCCTGGATCACCGAGTATTTAAGTGTATTCAATTACATCCTTTCTAGGTTCCCAAAAGAGTGAGTTTCTACCAGCTACTCATCTATACCAATTCCCATTCTATCAAAATCCAAAAAGGTGTACCCCATGGTACACCGGCTATTCAAAAACTACAGCCATGTACTACTCAGTACACCAATCATAATTCAGTGTTTACAATCCAAAAAGAAGATAAAAGGACTAGAACTAAGTCTTCACATCTTCATCCCTCACGGGTACCTGCGTGTAGTAAAAATGGTGCCCCAAGGGGCTCAGCAAACGCTGCGTATAAACTCCACATATACCGCGTGCTAGCTAGGGCACGCCGACTATTTGACGTCCACTAAACATGCGATTCATTAATTTCATACATACATGCTTTACGTACATCATACAATCATGCTCAATACATTACACATTCCAAAGCAACAATACAATGACACGCATCTTACTTACCTTCACAAGGTTAGCCAAATTATGCATCCGGTTAATCGGAATGCTTTTACTCTTTTACTCGTTACTTACTTTTTCTTACTTACACTTACTTACTTTCATTTACTTTACTTACTCATTCTTACTTACTTACTCATACTCAAGTTAAGTCGTCGGGACCTCCGGCCCTGGGGACTACGCCGTCCCACCTCCGGGATTTACTTGACTCACCAATCCGGGATGCTACCCACTCAAGGGATTTGGGCCGCGGATCAGTTTAAGAGTCAGGAATTGGAGCCAACCTCTCGTGACTCCGCATCCTCACGCGTGGCCGAAACTATATCGGACTTCTACTCATTCCAATTTAATTACCAATTTAAGTTAGATTGGTTAGCTTGTTAGGAATAAGTTAGAAGCCCAAACACATTCACAATCGGTCACAGTACATTGCAACATTCATACAAGCATTCATTTTCATCCATACATTTCATGAATTATACAAACTAAGATTTAAGAAAAATATTTACAACATACCACACTACATGTTCACAAGTATGCATATTAACTCCGATTCGTGCATTTATCTTATTTGGTGATCAATTAGCACACAACACACAAATCAGAGTAACCAAGATAGCATACGGGGCATGAGGAATCCATACCGTTCACCGTTGTACGTGATTCCAAACGTCCTTCGGTGTCACAAATCAAATCCTATTATATATATACAATTGAATGATTAATATAACTATCATTAATTTAACTCATACTTACTATGTCCTCATACTTCTTACACTTACACATTACTTACTTATTTTTCATTACCTTAAGCTTTACTTTCTTACTTAATATTGGCATGCTTACATACATGTACATATATATATATATATGTAGGTATATATATATATATATATATATATATATATATATATACATATATATATTATTTAATTTAAATAAATTTTTTTTTTACTGGACCGGACTTGCGACCGACCTTGCAAGTCCGGTCCATTCCAGTAGCTCACATTACCGAATTTTCCTGGCTCGACCGAACTTGCAAGTCCGGTCGCAAGTTCGGTCCATTCCAGTAGCTTGCATTACGGGAATTTTTGGCCGACCGAACTTGCATGTCCGGTCGCAAGTTCGGTCCATTCCAGAAGGTTTCATCGGTGAATTTTTCTGGCTCGACCGAACTTGCATGTCCGGTCGCAAGTTCGGTCCATTCCAGAGGTTTCATCGGAATTTTTCTGGTCGACCGAACTTGCAAGTCCGGTCGCAAGTCCGGTCGATTCCAGAAGCTTCCCGTCTTTGTAAATCTGGGCTTGACCGAACTTGCAAGTCCGGTCACAAGTTCGGTCCGGCCCAGTATTTGCATTTTCATTTCTGTTTTCAGTCCTCTCTTTTATCCATTACTTCCCCATTGTTCCTACACTTAATCCCACATGTTTTAACACTAATTAAACCTCCTAATACACACTTAATTCATTCATTAACTCTTTACACATTTCTATACTCATTCACTCACATAATTTTCCAAGTTTCATACAACACTCACACTAGTTTCTTCTCTAGTTGCATTATGCTACAGATTTTAACACTTACACTCCTCTTCTACACCTCCCTCTTCTATTGACAATTCCAACACTCCTAATGCATTTAGAATACATTATCTATCTCTCTCAACTACCCTCTATCTATCTCAAACAAAATCTGTTACACACTCACATTAGTCACCTAGTTTCTAGTTCACTAAGTGTTCTATTCCTAGGTAAATTTTGCCATAGTCTCCCCTATATTTTTATACTCTCACCACATATTCCAGTTCACATCTCAACACTTATTTCACCTGTTTCAATAGATATCAATATACAAGCTTCCATACACCATTCCCAAACACTAAACACTACTAAAATTTCCTGCACACTACTTCTCATTCCCAATCTGTTTGTAACAGTTTTTAAATTGTTTTCCAAGGTTCAAAACACTTGCATTCCCTTACACATCACACTACTAATACACTACCATTTTACAATACCCATTTTCATTTCTAAAAATCTGTTACATAGTCATTTACAAAGCTACACAAAGATGAGTGTAATTACCTTGTTTTCTTCTTCTAGTTTCTTTCTCTTCTTGCTTCTTCCTTCCTCTCTTTCTCCACCGGTTCAGCAAACACAAATTCTCTACTCTACAACCCATATACATACACATTTCAATACACTAAAAACTAACCCTAACTATTATTCAAGCTCTAATGTAGGTTTTAGGGTTTAGAAATTATTTTACCTTCCAAGGCACAAGTGCTGTTTGGGATAGCTCAAGAACAAACTTTCAACCCCTTCAAGAATGCCAAAATCGGCTATAGAACAAGAGAACCAAACAAGTGTTTAGCTAGATTTTCGTTTTGCCCTTGAGGCTAGAAAAAGATGGGGTTTTTAAGGATATTTTTACCTCAATAGAACAAGGAGAAGGAGGGCCTTCTAATGGTGGTCTTGAAGCTCCAAATGGGGCATACCCATAAAAACGAAAATGCTCCTTTTTGATTTTTGGAAAGATGGAAGTGTAGCTCTTGATGAGAGGATTCCAATGGTGGAATTTTTATAATTTTTGGAAGAGATTTGAGGGAGTTACAAGAGGAAAGAAGATGGAGTTTGTGGGGGTCTTCTTAGTTCTCCATGGAAATCGCATGGAAGAAGAAAGGAAGAAAAAGAGAGTGTGAGGGTGAGTGGTATTACGTGAGAGAAGAGAATAGAATAGGAGAGAGAGTGTGAGGGTGAGGTGAGTGTTTACTTTTTGATTTTTAATTGCTTTTGTCCTTAGTGAGTAAAAGAGAATAGGGTGTGTGTGTGTGTGAGTAGGGAAATCGGACAGCACACAGCCCATGAGGGTTTGTAAAATTTTATTTACAAAGTTGGACACATAAGTTTGTGTTATTTATATTTCTACCCCACAACTTCCCGTTTTTAACAGTTTTTACTAATCTCTCGTTTTCTTGATTTTTATTGGTTCTAAAGCTTCACTAATATTTATTAATGATTATTTAGTTGACCAAAATTGTTACGAGTCTATTTGACCCGCTTAAAGACACGTTTTCCCGGTTACCTCGAAAAACGCGCTTTAAGGTTCGTTAGTGGTTTTAATCCATTTTAAGGATCCGTTTTCTTCGGGATTTGTTCCCTTACGATTATTTATACTTAATTAAGCCTCTAGATTATTCATTAGCCTAATTAATCACTATTTTTAATTACGGGGTATTTCAGGACCTCCCTCCTCTTCTGCTGCACCCTATACAGGTTAGCAACCTTTCCATAAGCGTTCTGGAGGGTAGGTATCGTTAATACGCTCAAGGCCTCCTGGAGACTCCAGTTGAGTCCCCCCACAAATCTCTGCACCATCGACGCCTCGTCAGGGACCATCGTCGGCGCGAACCTCGCCAGCTCTAGGAACTTGGAGTGGTACTCCTTCACACTCCGGGCCTACTGCTTGAGCTCGGAGAACTCCAGATATTTCTGCATCCGAACATGCTCAGGATAGAATCGCCTTCGCATGGCCTCCATCAGTGCCTCCCATCCAAAATCAGGTCCCGCCAGAAGAGCGTCCTTGTTAGCAGACCACCAGATGTCAGCCTCGCTCTTGAAGTAGTAAACAGCGGCGTTGACTCTCCAATCAGCAGGGCAGTTGACCGCCTTAAAGATTTTGTCGAACTCTCGCAGCCAATCCTCCAGCAATACTGGGTCCTCCTCCCCCTTGAATGCAGTCGGCTTCAGGTGGGCAATCCTTTTCGTGTAGTCTTCTGGCACATTGTCTCGCTGGGCTTGGCGTTGCACAATCTGGCCCAGGTTCAAAGCAAGCTCCTGGAGTTGTCTCATCGGGTCGATGGCTGCCATGATAGTCCTTCTACTTCGACTTCTGGTGTTGTAGAGGAAATTCAGTCGGTCTGCCAGTCTACTCTACTCAAGGTGGACTCCTGATTATGAGTCACAAATTCAAGGAATTTAAATTCCTACAAATATTCTCCTAAGTTCTACTACGTTCATACTACCCAATCCTCGGGTAGACAATTCTATATATATTATATATATATATATAACGAGTATATGTACCATCAGATAATACACGCATAAACAATATTCCCCATATGATCTTCAAGCACCACACAGAGGTGTCCAACATAACTCAGCAGAACACGTATAACACATAATTCAACATAACTTTCCCAAGCGGCTTATCCCCAAGTTTTTAATCCGGTTTACTCAAGTTTTATCTTATTTCGAATACATGGCTCTGATCCCACCTTGTAACACCCTGGATTTTACCTCAAAAGATAGCTTATGAAAATACAAATCTAACGGCGTAAACGGCATTAAAAACGGACTTCAAACGAGACCTAAAAGTGCAAAATAGAGTTGGTCTGAACTTGTGTCCGGACATAGATGTTCGGACACAAGACGAGAGTTAGAAAACTGGAAAGCGACAATGTCCGAACTTGTGTCCGGACTTCGAAGTTCGGACACAAGTCGAGTTTCAAAACTTCGGAAATCCCTACGTGGTCCGAACATTGGTCCGAACTTGCAAGTTCGGACATAAGTCGAGACTTGCAAGCTGGACCCGTCCTCGCATGCTGTCTGAACTTGATGCTCGGACAGATGTTCGGACGCAACCAAACGATGAAAACCCTTGAAATCTTTCGGGGCCTGTCCGAACATTGATGTCCGGACGGACGTTTGGACAGGTCCCTAAGTGCAGTTTAAAACGCGTAAACAGAAACCAAAACCACCAAGAATACATATAAGAACCATAACAACAATATGGAAAACATTCTAATGGGTAATGTTATTAATAGGTACCTCGGTACAAAGCTCAAACTTCATAAAGAAGATTCATAAACTGCCAATAATTACTACTAGTAAACATAACCTTAAAACAGCAGCGAATTTCAAAACATCCAGGGCATTACCGCCACACCCAACTCCCATGGGTGCTCAGGCTAATGAACTAAATAAACACCAAGAACAAAGGTTAACTCAAGTTATGCAGAAGTCAAAATAAACATTCAATGTGTAAAACTTTGGAAACAACACAACATCTCTTAACAATTGAAATCCAAGACATCACCTTAATAATTCATAATTCCTAAACTATGTGATTCACCGTCCCGATCCCCACACTTGGTCATCTAAACCTGCGATCATAAAACATAGACAAAAACACAGAAAGGACCACACAAATCAGAAAAACAGAGTAAAGACTATCTCAATCTGTAAAATACGTTTTAGAACCTCATTTGCCATTTGTCAACCAGAGAGGAATAATTTGGTGAACATTAGATGAACTTCCAGAACCCGAAACAACATTTAAAATCACAGTAGGGAGCTTTCAGCAGGAGATCACCACGATACCAAACACGGGGTCACCTATGGGACCCCAAACAATAGGACAGTCACCTATGGGACCGTCAAACAACCACCTCACCCTAAGTCCTTAAGTGTGCACACCCCCTACGAGACAACAGTAACATAGAGTAGATCAAAGGGCTTAGCGCAAATATCAACAATCATGGGGAGCACCTATGGGCTCCCAAATAATAAGATACATCCTGCAAAAAGACTCCCAAAATCCAGAACCAAAATTCCACAGCACAAACCAATTCTTCCAATTCCAAAATGTGGGAACAATCCCCAATTTCCAAAACACAACTAAGAATCCTCGAAACCCAACAAAACCTTTTTCCAATGTTTCGCAAAACAGCAGTCCAACAACATTGAGCATAGAATTTACCTGGATCAACCAAAACCCTCAAGAGCCCAACTGTTCCGGACTATCGATAGCGTTCGTCGATGTAATCGGCGACTAGGTAATCAAAACCAACAATCAGGAATCGCTGAACAACGCGTAAAATAATTATACAGCCTAGTTAGAACACATTACCCCACAATTCACTAACTGGCACCAGAGAATTGACTAGACCTCGACGGAACTAGCGTGGAATCACCAAGAATTTAAGAAGAGAGCGTGAAATTTTGTGTAGAGTGCAAGCGCAGGAACGGCGTATTGAGGATGAAGAAGAATGAGGAAACCGATGTTTTAAATAGAAAAATAATTGTAAAGTAAGGGAGAATATTATTAATTTAGTAATTAAAAGTTCATGTTAAGGAGAGAAATATTAAATATCAAAAGAGAATTTATCATTGCAAATATTTAAAAGGTATATAACTTATAATTAAATTAATGAATCGGCAATTTGAAATAGAAGAACGTGTTTAACCGTTGTAACAAGATAAGGATGAGAGATAAAATATCTAGGAAGTTAATTAATAAACATTTACTTGGAAGGAAGTAGTTTAGAAATAAATAGATATATATTATAAATGGTTTCAAAGTTCAACAGAAGGGAAAAACAATCACGTTAAAAGGATGAATCAAAATGCTAGTAATATATTTGTTGAGAGAAGAGTGAGGAGAGTTAATACATATTATATTAAGTAGTCAATTAGGATTTGAACTCTTGAAATCAAATAACTACAAGGAGAAAGCCAAATTGAATTTGAACTCTAAGTATTTAAAATTAATAAGTTTGGAAGGAAAATTCTAGAATGGTGCTTTAAAGCTTAAATAACAAAATGAGGTTAGGAGGATAACGTAGTATTTAAATAGTATAATATCCGAAATATACCTAAAGTCAAATAAGGCCAAAACGTTACAAATAATTGTAAACACTTTAAGGAGAAAGATTAATTTAGGAATAGATGTCGATTAATTCTCTGGGCCGCCCTAATACTAACCTCAGTCACATTAATCAAACTATATACTATATCATTCCTAACTTGCAATTCCCGGGTATTTCACCAACCTCTTGTGTCTCCTCATCCTCACGCGTGGCCGAAACTATATCGGACTTCTACTCATTCCAATTTACTCAATACTTACGTTAGGAGTTAGATAGTTAGGAATTAGTAGAAGTCACACATCCAAGCCACATAATACATTGCTCCTATACGCATCCATTCAAAGTACAATACATTACTAGCACACTACAAAGTACATACACACTTATATTCATCCATTCATTTCATGAATTATACAAACTAATTGTTCAAGACAAATATATCAAGAACAATATAAAACAAGCACAAGTAAGTGCAATAAAGTCCGATTCATGCATTTATTTATTTAGGTGATCAAATAAGCACATAAATCGGGGTAACCAGGTTAGGATATAGAGCATGAAGAAATCATACCTTTCACCGTTGGTTTTGGACTCACCGACTCCTCTTCGGTGTTCAACTATTCGAATCCTATCACATACATACAGTTGGGTGGTTAATTATCTATAATTAACCTTACTTATTACTTTTCTAAAGTTTCCCAGTTTATACTTACTAATTCTTTGTTACTCAATACCTTTACTTATGTTACTTACTTAAAATTATTCTCTAAGCTTGTTTATGGTCTTAATGACCATTAAACATCATTAATCATGTCTTAATTACCTTATACTATCATTACCCATCATTACCCTACCTTAGATTAGCTTTAAAACACTTTCTGTGCAAAATTTGGTGTGGTCCAGGGACCACATGGTCTGTGCACTCTCGGGTATGATTTTCAATTGGTCCGGGTTTGTGTACTCCTTTGTAAACCCGGACCATATGTTTGGAGAAGCTACGGGTGTGAAAATGGGGTGGTCCAGGTTTAGGTACTGGTTTGCAAACCCGGACCACTCCTTATGAATTACAATCTACCGAGTTTTTTGACTGGTCCGGGTTTCTGTACTTGTTTACAAACCCGGACCAGTTGTAGTAATGAAAAATAAGTATGTTTTTTATTATGTTTCAACCCCAAATTTCTACCCACTTGTTCCACAATATTCCTACATATAATCTAGGGTGTTTTGACCCTAATTAGGCAATCAAAACTAGCCTAATCCATCTCTATACAAATCTGTTACAAAACACATTCCACTGTCAAATTTTCCTCCACTGTTACAGTTTTTCAACTTCAACAAATGCTACAGATTTCTCCTTTCTCCTTCCCTTATAATCCTATGGCTCTTTCATTGCCTCATTTCCATTATACTCAACCCAAGTCTTACCCAGTACAATACTCATTTTACTAAGTCCTACACACTAATCCTTCCTTGTTTCTCCAACACATTTCAACAACTCTTGCTACAGATTTTACTCCTTTTTATTCTTATACTACAACTACCACTCCATGATTACTAAACATCCTTAATCAATCCAATACATACCTTGGTTTTCCCATTCACCAAGTCATCCATAAATGCACATTTCCTACCAAAATTTTGCCATAGTTCACCTACAATTCTAACTTCTCCACATACACACTTTCTCACCAAATTCATTCCTATTCTAGCCACTCCCATACAAGGGTCCTACCAGCAATCAAAACAATCTCCATACATCAATACTTCCTCAAACAACAATACTAATACTCATATACAATTTATTTGGCCCTAAGGCCTACAATCCAAATACAAGCTCATAAATACTCAAACTTCCACAACTACAATACTACTATAATATTTTGGGTTCTTTAATTTGTTTACCCATTCCCATTACTCTAATGCAATTAAATCTAGCATTAAGAAGGAGCTCTTACCTTAAGCTCTTAATTTCTTCTTTCTTTTCCAATTTCCTCCTTCTTCTCTCTTTCTTGTACAAATCAGTCATGTGGGGAATGGAGTTGCCAAACCCCATTCCCATCACCCAATGAACACAAAAACAAGTGTAATTAAAATACTAACACTAGTAGAAAAAAGATTTTAAATGACGGGCTTTAAACCACGGTTGTTGATGAAACCGTCGTTTAAAGTGTATAAACCACGGTTATTTAGAGAACCGTCATTTATGTTGCTTGGCTTACTATATAAACGACGGTTTCAAAATAAACCGTCGTTTATAGTTCAACGCCTTAGAAGATAAATGACGGTTCCCGTTACAACCGTCGTATATAATCAACATAAATCACGGTTACTATTGAACCGTCGTTTAAAGTATTTCGCCAACACTTAAAAACCACGGTTTATCTACGAACCGTCGTTTATTCCCCTCGTGACATAGATTTTAAACGACGGTTTGTTTATTAACCGTCGTTTAAAGTTATTGAATTAAAAACCCGAAGGCCTCATTTCTTCTTCTTCCTCCCGCTATCCCCGTCTCCCTGTGCGATTCCGACTCCCTCTCCCGTCGACGACTCCCACCCCCTCGCCCTGCTCACGCCAGCTCGCTCCACCGCCGTCGCCCTGCTCACGCCAGCTCGCTCCACCGCCTCCGCCCTCGTCTTGTCGCCTCCCGAAGCTCCCCCTCTGAGTACTGAAGCGCGCGCCAACGCCACCCTTCCCAGCCGCCAACGCCGTCGCCCTGCTCACGCCTAGCTCCACCGCCGTCGCCCTGCTCACCACCGAAGGTATTTGCCAGTTGGGTTGTATATTTGCATAATGAAGAAAAATTCTCCGATTGCGTCGAGAATGAATACAGGCGCGAGCATGTATTGTTTGTTCGTCATTTAAGGGTTGCAAAATTTTGGAATCTTGTTCGACAGTTAGGGCTGCAAATTAGAGATGAAAATCTTGTTCGACAGTTAGGGCTGCAAATTCTCTGTCGGGTTGCAAAATTTTGGAATGAATACAGGCCGAGCATGCATGTATATTGTTGTTCACCAGATAGGGATGCAATTTACTAATTCCTTAAATTATGGAAGTTCACAAATTCAAGTTTGTTTGAGCGAAAGTATGACGATATGGGTTTCATATATATATATATATATATATATATATATATATATATATATGCAGGTTTGATAGCAGAGAGTTGGTTTTGATAGCAGAGAGTGGTGGACTGATGTGTTAATTGTTTTTGTCTTCTTTGTTTTGGTTGTTTTGATTTTCTAGTGTCGGTTGAGATATTATATTTTCTGTCACATTATGATTATTATTGTTGTTGTTATTGCGATCGAGGGAGGGAGAGAGTCGTACGACGTATGTTTATGCAGGGGAAAAAAGAATGAAAACAATTCTCTATAGTTCTCTTAAATGTTTGTTTATGCAGGGAAATGAAATGGTTTTCGTAGTAGTCTTTCTGATGTTGCTACTATGTTTGTTTCTGCCTTAAAAAAATGTGGAGTATATAAAAATACGCAAAGGTCATGCCAAATTTTTTCCAGAATGTAATCTTATTTTAATTTTATTGAATAGGTGTTTCTACGGTTGAACAATCCCCTTCCTTCCCATTTGTGACTTGATCATCCTTATTCATCATTAGGTTAGTTTTTTAAAATGTTTCAATAACATGGTTTATTCAAATATATCTGTTTGTTAATTTGTTCAATTATTCATATATTTTTCAAATTAAAACCTTGTATTCTAATTTCATTGTATGCACTACACACAGTCGGATTGTCTACTTGTCGCACTATCTGCTGCTGTCAACCTCTGCCACCGGTTTGCCTGATCAGAACCCACGGTAAATCACTTGCATTTCTGATTATAATTTTAGAAACAAATACTAATATAAATGTATATATATGTACATATATATAATATTGTCACAAATAGACGTTATACTAAATTCTACTTGTATTCTGCAAGCATTAGAATATGTATTTGCATAGTGTGGTTGAAATGTGATGATGGGGTTGAAATGGGGTGGATGTTTCTGTCTGATAATAATTCGTATGGTTTGCTGAGAGTTAATGTTGCTGCTATGTTTGTTTCTGCCTTAAAAAAATGTGGAGTGTCTAAAAATACGCAAAGGTCATGCCAAATTTTTTCCAGAATTTAAGCTATGTTCGTTTGTTTAATATGTTCAATTATTCAAGTTTTTATAAAATTAAAACCTTATTCTAATTTCATTGAATAGGTGTTATATACTACGCGCAAGAGCATTTGCCTACTTCTCCTTCTTCTGTGCTGTTCGCGCTAGCTGACCATCCAGTACTCATCAGGTTGGTATTTAAAATGTTACAATTTATTTTTGTTTTTCTATTAAACAATGGAAAATCAATTCAAACATAGAATTACCTGTCTGAGATTTACCTGATAGAGGTATGTCTTAGATAGTCCCTGTTGGGACTGTCCAATGGCCTTTGATCTCACCATCTAGGTTGTGAATGAGTTAATAATATACAGTAGTTCAGTGATAATTTCAGCAGCATTACCCTAGTGTTCTTCTAGTGTACATATATATATGTGAATTGAAACGATTCATATATATATATATATATATACTACACTAGGAGAACTGTAGGGTAATGCTGCCGAAATTATCACTGAACTACTGTATATTATTAACTTGTTCCTAGGTGAGATCGACGGTGATTGGATAGGTTTAGGTTGTTAAATCTGTAAATAAAAAAAGAGGATCAATGGAACGAGTTCACGACATCTGGTGTGTGTGTGAAAAAGGAGATGGAGCGCTCAGTGATGTACAGTGACAGATTGGACATCAAGTACCTAGAAGGGGTCAATAATTTTGCAAAGTCCTTGTTGACAATCTGAAACCAAGGGATAAGGGATATATTCGATGTCCTTGTGTCGATTGCAAGAACGACTTCAAATACCGAGGTGTGGACAAGATTAAGGATCATCTGATTCGCAGAGGGTTTACAGAAGATTATGAAGCCATAACAATACTGCATGGTCAACATTCAGTACAAGTGTTTGAATGTGCTGATAACGTCGTTGCAGAACAATCAGAAATGGATGCTTCACAGGATTTTGGGGATACTCAAGATGATCACAGGTAGTGATTCAGATGATCAGGAGGACCTTAATGCGATGATGGAAGATGTTGAACAACATTTTTCCAACAAACCCAAATCATTCGAAAATCTGATGCAAGCATCAAAGGAACCGTTGTACAGTGGATGTGAAACGCAAACACAAAACAAATTGAGCGTTGTCCTAAAACTATTCAATCTGAAGGCGAGACATGGATGGAGTGATGTCAGTTTTACAGATCTTTTACAACTGCTGAAGAATGTACTACCAAAGGACAATGTGATACCCACAACAACTTATGAGGCAAAGAAGTTAATGTGTCCGATGGGTATGGAATATAGAAAAATACATGCTTGTCCAAATGGGTGTATGTTGTATTGGAAGGAGAATGAGTTGGATGACCATTGCTCTGAATGTGGGGAATCACGCTATGTAAAAAAGGGTGAAGAAACCACATAAGCACTAAAGTGGGCTCTCCTGCGAAGGTGTTGTGGTATCTACCGATAATTCCCCGATTCAAACGTTTGTTTGCAGTTCAGAAAGATGCTGAGAACCTCCGATGGCATGCTACCCATAGAAAGGATGATGGTAAATTGAGACATCCAGCCGATTCACCACAATGGAGAAACATTGACAGAATATACCCTCAATTCGGTACAGACCCAAGGAACTTAAGACTTGGTTTATGCACTGATGGGATGAACCCTTATGGCACTTTGAGCAGTATACACAGTACTTGGCCTGTTTTATTGACAATATACAATCTGCCACCATGGTTGTGTATGAAACCCAGACATATTCTCCTCTCTCTGTTGATATCGGGTCCAAAACAACCGGGAAACAAAATTGATGTGTTTTTGCAACCACTTATTGACGATTTAAAATTGTTGTGGAATGAAGGTGCGACGGTGTATGATTCATACGGTATGGAAAACTTCACGCTCCGGGCTATGTTGTTTTGTACGATCAATGATTTCCCTACATACGGTAACCTCTCGGGATAACAATTAAAGGAGCTCTAGCGTGCCCTATATGTGGAGATAGAACTTGCAGTATACGGTTAAAACACAGTGGAAAAAATGTGTACATGGGCCATCGGAAATTCCTTCCTAAAGGGCACAAATACCGTAAGATGACAAAAGAGTTTGATGGAAAAACGGATCATGCAGTCGCTCGACCACCACTATGCTGCTGAGACTTACAATCAGTTGAAGAATGTTGTGAACAACTTCGGTCCACCAACGAAAGCCACTGAAAAGAGCATCTGGAAGAAAAAAAAATATTTTGGGAACTTGAATATTGGCAACATTTAGAGGTGAGACATTGCATTGATGCTATGCACGTGGAGAAGATATAGGGTATACTGAAAAAGAAAATGAAAAACCGTCGGCGTCCAGAGGGAAGCATAATTGAAGGGACAGTAACAGAGGAAGTAGTTGACTTCTGCACTCATTACTTAGACGTGTTGATGTTATTGGATTACCGAAAGCAAGACATGATGGCAGGCTTAAAGGGGTTGGTACCTGTGGGAAAAAATTATGCAGAGTTGATATTGATACATTGAACAAGGCACATCTGGTTGTGTTGAATCATTCTGAAGTTGTTGAACCGTATTTCGATGCACACCTAGCCTACCTCAAAACAAAACACCCAACGATGAGTAATGCCAAATTAAAAAAAGAGCAGAATGCAACATTTGTTAAGTGGTTCAGACAGAAGGTGTTGTATGAAGATTCAAGGAGCGTGGATGAAATGATCCAATTATTGGCACTTGGTCCAAATCTCGATGTGTTGTCGTATGAAGGATATGATGTAAATGGTTTTCTTTTTACACTGCACGTCAAGATTGTAAATGACAAACCAGAACAGTGGTGTGCATCTTATCGCTTCACAAGACATTTTCACAGGAACAAGTCGTAATACACTGAAGAACGAATATTATGGTGTTATTGAGGATATTTGGGTCTTGAATTACACTAGTTATGAAACTTGCGTATTTCGTTGCAAATGGGTGGACAACAAACAGGGATATCGTGAGGAGGATCATGGTATGAAGCTAGTTGATTAACGACAGCGGCGCCTACTGATGAACCCTTTATTGTTGCATCAAAGGCAAAACAAGTATTCTACTGTCGTGATCAATCTAATCCCAGATGGTCTATTGTAATGCAGAGTAAAAGATCGATAGTTGGGATTGATAATATGTTGATGAGGATGAATACGACTGTGAAGATGAAAATAGATGTACCTATTCGGTTGCCGATGGAGGTAGATAATGTAACTAATTTTGAATATCGAAGGTCCGACCACAAGAAGGATTGTGGCTTGAATGAAATGTTATTTTGTAAGTGTGGTTGACAATATTATATTATTTAATTTTTGTCATGTTTCAATATTTGATTCAGTAGATGTTCGTATTAACCTTGTTAATTGTTGATTATTTTTCAGATTATGGATCCTGACGATAGAGTCGAAGAGGACTTAGTTGGGGCTGGATGATATTGACGATGACGTCCCTACTGAAGAACCACCAGCTGCATCTACTTCGCAGCCCCTCGGAAGGGACGTGGACCGACCCGTGGGTTGAAGGAGAAGAAAGATTCTCCCATCGATTTGATCTGGGACAAGTACCTCCGACATCGTGGTGGGTCGAAGCAAAGTTTGCTTCCTACTTGGGATTGATGGTAAAATCCCATTGCTCGATTAATAAGGACTGGAAAGATCAAGAAAAGGCAGACAAAGACATCATATGGCAGATGGTGCAGAAGAAGTACAAGGTCCCGGATGAACTTCGGACGAAGATTGAATCACTTCTAGCGACATCACTGCGAGTTCAGCATCGGTTGGTAGATGGTGGATTAACAAACCGGGCTCCAAGAGGTCACCGCCGTGGGTAGTGTACGATGGTATGATCACGGAGGAGGACTGGAAGATATTCTACGACCATCGCCAGACTGAAGATTAAGGTACTTTTACAATTATTCTTTCTTAATTATTTAAGGAATAAAATTTAACAAATATTTTTTTTATTATGTATAACTTACAAATATACAATTTTGTAACAGTTACGTCAAGAACAAGCGAGACGTAACCGGGCGAAGAATATCTACAAGCACTTCATGGGGCGAGCTGGATACACAGGGCGGTTGGAGAAGTGGAAGAGCGAGGGCTTACTGACTAAAACTAATGAAGACGGCACTCAGTCAGTTATTGATGATGTTGACGATGCAAGTAGAGTGCAGACATTTATGCTGGGTCGAATGGTGAAAAATGACGAGGGGGTATATGTGTTCCCGCGAGCGAGACTGCTGAGTTGGCGTCCAAGATTGTAAGTATATATTTAAAAGTTGTTGTTTACTAATTAATAAGTTCATATCTAATATTTTTGTTAATTTAAAATAGTCTAGCGCGCGAGCGATGGGAGATGGTTCCGGCCCCTCCGTCTCAGGATGATCCACTGAATAAGGCCCTTGGGCAAAAGGATCATCCAGGGCGAGTGCGGGGGCTTGGAGAGGAAGTTCGCCAAAAAGACGTGTTTCCTACGTCTCGATCGAGAGTACCACAGGCTGAAATGATAGAGAGAATGGTGGGATGAACGGGTGCATGACCGGTTGGAGGAGTCGGAAAGACGTCACGCTGAGTCGGAAAGACGCCACGCTGAGGAGCGTCAAGCCTACGAGGAGCGCCTGCGAAGACTTGAGGCTTTAGTATTGGGCCAGGTGCATGCTCCTACACCAAACCTACTACTCCTACACCGGTGTCTACTCCCCGCGACGGCGAATACATCGATAGTGGCCGCGTCTCCTACACCGGCACCTACTGCTAGACCGACGTCTGCTCCTACCACGACGGCGGATACTGTCGAGATCCTACACCGACGTCTGCTCCTACCACGACGGCGGATACTCCGATGGTCGATCATCCTGCACCTTCTTCTCCTACCAGAGACACTTTCCTTATCAAAACCTTTTGGTTTGTTCTTTTTTCCTCCTTAGTTATTTTAACATTACTTTTAAAACAATATTTTATTAGCTTGCTTACTGTTGTGAGTTGATGTAGATGGCTAAATCATGTCATCTGTTTCAAGTGTTGGATGGTGGGACTGTGCATGTTGCATTCGGTCGGATTTACAGACCGGACCGAACTGTAGTAATTTCAAGGTCATCCCACCTCTCCACGCTCGTGTGATGGTAGATGATATTGTGCAAGGTCATGAGGACTCTCCCCTTCCGTTGGAGTGGAATGAGTGGAGTAAAATAGGTCAAGCAAAATCTTCATTGTTCCATGGCCATATTCTCTCATTGATGTCAGTAGTGACAAGGTAAACTATTAATTACATGCTTACTGTTTAGTTTTTAACTTGACTGTTGACTGATATGTTTATTATTTAAAATTTGTATACTATTAGATTGATAAGGAATTAAGACCGGTTAAGAAGAGGAAAGTGGATAAGGGGAAGGAAGTTGTGAAATCAAGTGAGGAGAGTCAGAGGGTGAGAAAGGAAGTGGTGAAACCTTTCGATATGACTCCTAGGAGATCCTCCATTCTGACACCCAAGTATCTGAAGAAGTTGACAGTCAACAAAAAATGTTGTATGACTTTTTCATGACGAGGCCGCAGTCTGTCACCAACTTCAACATGAAAGTGTCTAAGCATGTTTTCCACTCCTCTGAGCCCAGAGATCTGATGATTACCGTGAGCGATCTACGAGAATTTTTGATGGGAGACCTGCTTAACATCTCTGTGATTCAGGCCTATTGTGTGTAAGTATCTTTCAAATTATTACATTATCTTTCATTTTTTTAAGCTATTTAACATATCTTATGAAAAAATGTTGTTTAGGTGTTTGACTAGTAGACTGCTAGCGAGCAAGAGATTATTTCCTCTCTTTCTTGTGTCCGCAATTGATGTCAGCAAATCAGGCCGCATTGGATGAGCAAGGATGTGTACAGCATGTGAGGCAGGGATTTTGTACTGCGGTGCGAAGAAGAAGCAAATATTTGCTGATCCCATATCATCAGATGTAAGTACACAATAACTGGAATTTTTTGCTTCCTAATTGTGATATTTAATAATTCTACAAAACATTCTTTGTTTTATCTGTGGCAGCAATCATTGGATGTTGTTGGTGTTGTGTATCGACACCTCATGCTTATTGATACTAGACCCATTGGGCGGCCCTGATGACCTTCGAGAGATCGCTGTAGAGAAATATTTGAAGGAGTGAGTATTCAAAATTTTAATGCATTCTGTATTTATTTTAAGCTTGTCCTAGATTATTGACAATAAATGGCTTCATTTTAAAATGCTGTATTTATGCAGGGGCCATAAGCTTGGTTTAAGTGATGAAAAGAAACCATTCTCCATCTTGGACTTCCACGACATACGTGTAAGTAATCATTTAATTTATGCATTTTTGTATTAAAGTTAAACGTTTAATTTTTTGATCTGTCTAAAGTTGGTTATCCATGGATGGTGTGATGACAGTGTCCTCAACAGCCTGATTCAAAAAGCTGTGGCTATTATGTGATGCGGTACATGTTCGAGATGGTACAAAATATTGACACGCTTACGGATGATGACAAGGTAACCCATACCAATCAAAATTTCAGTTAAAGTTATTGCATTTTAAATAAAATTGTGTACTAATGATGATCAGTTTCTTTTTATGGACAGATCGTTTCTTATTTCACACAAGCAGGGAGCACGTATTCCAAAGGGGATCTCGACTTTGTAAGAGATCATTTATCGCAGTTTTGGTGTAAAAATTACTTGAGTGTTTCTTAGATCTTATATCCTAGTGTACGTAGTTAGACTTAGACTTTTGTTTTTGCTGAAGCAACTCTCAAAGTTTGTAAAGTTCAACTCTCTCTTATTTTTGAAAGTTTGAATGGGTTTGTTTGCAATTCGTTTTCAATGTTGCAATTCAAACTGGCAACTTGGTTTATGGTCATAGTGTGGTTGGTTATCAAAGGGCAATACCAGTTGGATGCCCTGTACAGGTTGTATATACGATTGTAAATTGGGTTGTGTTGGAAAACATATGTGGTAGATGCTAAAAAACAAAAAAAAACTAAAAAAAAAATAAAAAAAAACCACGGTTCACTTAAAATCGTGGTTTAAAACTCAATGGAACGACGAGTATAAACCACGGTTTATTTAGAACCGTCGTATAAAGTTCATATACCACGGTTAATTACCCGAACCGTCGTATAAAACGCAATGGAACGACATTATATACCACGGTT
This sequence comes from Limonium bicolor, assembly GCA_023374045.1. Lineage (NCBI taxonomy): Eukaryota > Viridiplantae > Streptophyta > Magnoliopsida > Caryophyllales > Plumbaginaceae > Limonium > Limonium bicolor. Next base: position 70,440,553 of record CM041777.1, on the reverse strand, counting down.
TCCGTCCCAACCGTGGTATAAGTCGTCTGATTCCCGGCCACAACGGGCTTTAAACGACGGTTTGAACGTGGTTTACTAATGCGTGGTCTTTTAAACGACGGTTTCGAACCGTGGTTTATTTGAATTTTCCGATATACCACACGAGTATAAACCACGGTCTCTAACCGTGGTATATGAGCAAAATAACCGTGGTAAAAAACATTTTCTGCACTAGTGTAACCCTTAGATTTATACTAATTCATTAAAGTGCTTAAAACACAAATTCTAGGGTTTACCTTTTGAAGCTTTTAAGAGGGGTTTTAGCCCTTGGTTCAAGAAGGTGATTCCACCACCATTGCAAGGTTGGAATGATGCTCAAAAGAGAGAGAAAATTAGAGCATTACAAAGGGGGTAAAAATCGGTTACAAAGAAAGATGAAGGAAACATGAGTTTTTCATGTAGATTTTTACCTTAATGGAGAGAGAAGACTCCAAGCTACACATTGATGCTATTTTTACTTTGAATGGGGAAAACCCATGGATATGAACTTCCTCATTTTTGGATTTTAAAAGAGGGAAGTGTAGATAATGATGAGGGGAGCAAGAATATGTAGTTATTTTTGCATTTGGAGCTTTAATAAAGCTTGGGCATGAGATTGAAGTTGGAGTAGCCATGGGAGGAGGAAGAAATCGGCTGCACCATAGGGAGGAGAAAAAACGATAAAGGAAGAAGAAAGAGAGGAAAGAGAAAAGGAAAAGAGAAAGTGAGGGAGGAGAGAGAGGGTGAGGTCCTTTTCTACTTTTTTTTCTTTCTTTCTTTTATTCCTTTCTAGCTTATTAGGTGTGTGTGAGGGAGCTTATTACCTATTAAAAACCGGCCCCTCACATTACTACTAGTTGGAGCGTTTTCGTCTTTTACAGAAAACCTCGTTAATTTACCCCGTTTGGGTACTATTAACTAACCGGACCTGTTTTCCGGAATTTTCTCGTTTCTTTAATTTTATTGATTATTAAGATTCCGTTAATGCTTAATTATTGTTATTTAATGAAATATAATTTTTACGGGTTCGTTTGACCACTTAAAGTCACATTTTTGGGTTTTCTCGAAAAACGTGCGCCTAAGCTCTTTAGCGTTTAATACATTATTTGGATCCGTTTTCTTCAGGAGTTGTTCTCATATATTATTTTGGCCTTATTAAGCCTTAGGAATCCATATGATACGCTAACCGCGGTCTCATACCTCCTATGGTTATTTAACGCTTATTTAGTGTTTTTCGTTTTTTAAACGTTTCTCCATTCCTTTTGGATTTATTTTTCCTTACCAAAATTACTTAGGCACTGTTAGGCCCTTAAATACCTATTAGGATAATTTTAATCGCTATATTTAAGTTCGGGGTATTTCAGCTGTCTTCGAGGTCTTACACAATTACCTAGAATTAGTCTAAGTCATATTCATGTTCGAGAACCACGCTCTAGAGATCGGTATTACCGAGTCTCGTTCCTAAGTGTTTTACTTAGGTTAATTAGGATTGTAATGTTTCGTCATACTTTAAAAGTAACGACTTCTCCTAATTTGCTCGTATATAGGTCGAGTGATAATCGGTATCACATAAGTCCGAAGGACGTCAAGCACAATTAAATACCGCGAGAAAAACGAGCAAGTAAATCATATTATTTCATGCATACACATATCGCTCTTAGCAAGTAAGCACACAGATATCCGAACCCGAGGAAATCCTCAAAAACAATCGGATCACACAATAACATACCTTTCATCGTAATATACGCTAGCGTGAAATTTCACGCTCACCTGCTAATCCTCGAAGCTCGTCCTCTAACGCATGTCCTCTAATGCACTCCACTCTGATATACGAGGCTACATATTAGCTCTTTATAACACAGACTAATTTGGTATCCCGACTAGTCATTAATTCCCTAATAATCCTGTGATTATCTAGTCATCATTACTCAGGGTTTCGATTTAATGCGGGATTAGTTATGTTAATGCTATAATTCATGTATTAATGACATTGTCGTATGTCTTACAACTTAGGATTGAATCCTAATAACCTATCTCATTCCATCATAGGTTTAATTTATTATATATATACAAGTGTGTGTATACATTTGTATATATATATATATATATATATATGAACATATAGCTTTGTTACTATATGCTAGCGGTACATTTGACCTTATAATGTTTAATTCATTTATAACTCTTATCTTACTTATGAGTTTGTCAAGTTTGACCATCCTTGGTCAATGAAGTTGACTAGGTCAATGTAGTTGACTTGGCTAAGGTATTCAAGTCAATATTTCTGTTTCCTTAAATTTCATTTAAGGTTATGTTGAATAAAATGTTCATTAGCATATTAGATATTAATTTTAAGTCTTTTGAAAATTTCTACAGTAAGGGTTTAGAATAAGGAGTACATGGCAACAAATGTTTAGTACAGAAGCTAAGCAAAAATTTTAGTGTTGTTCCAAACAGACCTTTGTTTCTTGACATATTTAGAGTATGTACTGCTTATTGAAAACCAAACATAGGTAGGTCTTACAGACAGCAGAAAGGCTACTGGAGTTCATTTTATTTATGGCCTGTCACAGATGTAAGAAACTGCCATTAACTTGGCAAAAGCCACTTCTTAAAGGAAATCACATCGTAGACAATTTATAAGACGCATCTTCCAACAGCTTTATGTAAAGAAATTTTGACAATGCTAAGCTCCTGTTTTGTTATGCTTCGTCTTTCTATCACACTACAAACTAAGTGATCTTTACTAACATACATCTTTACCAACATTTGTTATAATGTTACTATTAATTTTATTTAACAACATATAAAGTAGTGTTAGTAAAAATTCAAGAGTTATTCTAACAAATACACATATATATAAGTATAACATATAACTATACTGATACTAATAATTATTTGTTAATATATCTCTTACCTTTACTAACTCATAAAAAAATATATTAGTAAATCTTATAACTCATTGTTGCTAAAAACCTTTTCAAAAAGGAAAAAAAACTGTTGCTAAAAACAAAACCCTATTTTTTCTGAACTCTCACTTCACTCGCGCTTCTATCTCTCTCGTCGTTCTACTCTCCCACTTCTCCCTCTCATCTGGCTATGCAGTCTTGCTGCTCGAACACGCTCTGTAATCTTGCTGCTAGAAGACGCTTCACCGATCTTGCTGCTCCAACGAACTCTCTCTAGTAGGCGTGCTCATCTCCAAGTCTCGTCCATCTTCGATCTGCTGAAATCAGGTGCAAAACTCTACTATGTTATCTCATCTAAATAGCTCTCCTTCACTAATTTCCCTCGTATCTCTGTTTGAAACGATTATCCTTTTCAATCGATTAGGGGTTAGTACAAATTTTCGCTCCATTCATGACTTTCAAAAAAACATTAACGCTCCTTTGCTCGATTCAATTGAATCGGGCCAGATTGTTGTTCCTGACGTGAGTTTGAATGTTTCTGTATTCTACCTTCCTTGTTCTTTTTTATTCACTTAATATCCGTATGGACCAAATCACCTAACCTCATAACCACTTTATCCACTATCAATTGTGTTAGCTTTTACACTCGGTGCCTTAAGAAAATCAGAAAAAGTAGCCACATTGTCGCTCCTTTTCTTTTCCCTGAAGAATAACAAAACAAATACTAGCACTTTACCTATCAGTTTTTTGTCTCTGTTCATGAGTTGAAAGCCTGCGGTAGAATAGATCCATTTGGACATGTTCATTAAAAAGAAAACATTAGAAATTTTCTTGTCTGGTTATGTTACTGATATATTGGAGACATGCGCACACAATGATACATCACTGAAGTCATATCTCCCACGCTGCTGAATACATTTAGCTGCAGTGGCCTGATTTTAGGTCAATCATATACAGTTTGAATTACTGTTACCAAAGTTTTCATGTTTTTGGAAATTTAATTTATTACTCTTGACAGTGAAATTGATGTAACTAACAGAGAATTGACTAGTTAGTGGTATTTTACCCATAAGCCCATTCGCTCTCAATGTATGGTCCTATCCTGAGACAAACATATAATCCTTGTGTCTGGACTTCCTTATGCAATTAACATAATTACGGACGCTATTCATAACTGTTTTTTTTTCTCAAATATCAGTAGCAGTAACACATCCTAGGAATACTATCAAAACTTGATGTAAACATATAACGAAATTAGTATTTTTATATTAAGAATATATTATCAACAACTTAGACACTAGCCATGAAATGCAAAATTGGTACATTCGATTTAGGAGACAATACTCATCTGTTATCCGTTCCCGACCAGTTTTTTATAGTTATTGAACTACTGCACAACTGTATTGAATTTCTGTTTCCTGCCTCTGTTTATGAATTCAAGATGCTGACAAAACTGTTCTGTTCTTTATCTATTCATAATTTTGCTTTTCATGTTTAAATATCGTTGCTACTGCTACATCAAGCTGTTCCAAACGGGCCTTCATCTTGAAAATATGTTGTTTCTTCTCTTTTGTCACATTACATGCGGTGCTGGATACACTGACTTCTTTAAGAGTAATTTGCCTAACCCCAACTATTCTGTTCTTTATCTATACACTGACTTCTTCTCTGTTGTTGTTGGTGATGTTGTTGGTGGTCAGTTATAGATTTATAAAAAACTGATTCAAGCAATATATAGTTGAGTCAAATCAATTATAATCGTCATATCTTCCTTAGCATTTTAGATGCCAGGTTTAATCCTTGCAGTAAAGAGATGAACATCATCAATCTCTCAAAACGCTAGTCCGTGTAACGTTCTCAGACAATCTACCATTGAGATGAATTTTCTTTCCTGAGTCAATGGTGATGATTTAAAGAGTGGGTTTCCCACAATACCAACATAACTTAATCTCCCTTGAATAATCTACTATATCCCTCTCCCATTCAAAAGGAATTGAACTGAATATATCCATAAGAGATCTCTGTATTTAGCTGCTGTTGTTGCTGTTTAAACTGTTGTCGTCTCATTTACCTTGTCCTTCTCGTTTTTTTCAATAGTGCAACACCCTGTTTCAATTGTTCTATTCTTGGTATCATATTTACTTGCAAATGTGGCTTGAGAATTTATCATAGGCTCTCTGTTTGAGAGTTTCTCATAAAATGTTTTGTTTTTTTAATGTATGTTAATTAGATCAATCTTTGTTTATAAATTGTTTCAGTTTTTTTTTCTATAGGACGGTCCATTTGTGTGATGGATAGGTCTTGGATGTACCTTATCCCTAAATGGAGTGAGCAGTATATAAATGGGGTTAATCAGTTTTTGGATAGTGCATTTGACAAGTCTTCAGTAGAAGGTAGAATCTTTTGCCCTTGTCACAACTGTAGAAATCAGTTCTACCGTTCAAGAGAGGATGTATATGATCACCTTATATGTGTAGGTTTTCGGAAAGGGTATATACAATGGACTTATCATGGGGAAGGACATGTTAGTTCATCTAGTACTAGTATGCCAAATGAAGGGCCAAGATTTAACCATGACATGCATGGGTTATTGCATGATCTGTTTCCCACCAGATAACTTGGATGTGGAACCTAATGAACCAGAATTGGATGACGAGGTTAATTTGGATAATCAACCTTGTGCAGAAAATGAAGAAGTCAGATGTCAATTTTGCTAAAGGATTTTGAAAAAAAGTCTATCCAACTGTAAATACAACAAGTTATCTTATGTTGTTCATCTGTATCATTTGAAGTGTCTTAATTGTTGGAGCAACAAATCTTTCTCTATGTTGTTGGGTTTCATGAAAGATTTGTTGCCCGAAGGAAATGAGCTTCCTGAATCATCACGTGGGATATGAAAAGATCCATGCATGTCCGAAAGGTTGCATGTTGTTTTGGGGTGATAAGGAAAAAGAAGAAACTTGCTTAGAATGTGGACAATCTAGATGGAAGGGAGAGGCCATTGATGAAAAAAAAGCAGCAAACATTTTACGTTGGTTTCCTTTAAAGCCTAGACTGCAGAGATTGTATATGTCCTCCAAAACAGCTAGTGTTATGAGGTGGCATCACGAGGACAGAATAAATGATGGAAAGCTAAGGCACCCAGCTGATGCTGAAGCTTGGAAGGAATTTGATAGAAAATACCCTATTTTTGCGCAAGAACCCCGAAACATTCGTCTAGCTTTGGCAAGTGATGGTTTCAACCCATTTAGGACAATGAGTATCAGTTATAGTATTTGGCCTGTTTTCCTTATACCATATAACCTGCCCCCATGGATGGTTATGAAACAGCCTAATTTCATCTTGTCCTTAATTATTCCCGGTCCTAAAGGTCCTGGAAATAAGATTGATGTTTATATGCAGCCTTTGATAAAAGAATTGAAGGAATTGTGGGAAGTTGGAATTGAAACATTTGATGCCAGCATGAATCAAAATTTTCAGTTGAAGGCAGCGTTACTTTGGATGATTTCAGACTTTCCAGCATATGCTAATCTTTCTGGTTGGAGCACTAAGGGTGAATATGCTTGTCCTGTATGTGGCTTTGCTTGGATGAGAATAACCTGCCAATTGGTGAGGAAGGCTGCACACTAACCAGATTCCTAGGCACCCTTGTTAGAATGTCGTATCATGTTTTGATAAACTATTCAGATTGGAGAGAAATTTCTAAGTCAGTTAAAGAAGACTTGTGGAATCTAGTAAAGGTAATTATGTTCTAATAAAACTTCTCTTACTTCTGTGTAATAATGTTCAATATAAAATTGTTCTTTATCTTTAATAATTATGTTTGCTTTTTCAGGAAAAATTTACATTTTGTCCCACTGAAACAGAAGATACTAAGGATTGGGTCATATCTAATATGGGAATGAAGTGGAGGTCTTGGAAAGCTGAGCTGAAATCGAAGTTCTTTGATTCTAGTAAAACAGTTGATGAAGTTGTGGAAATGCTATCTGATGACAGAGTTGACAAGCAACAATTCAGAGCCCTTGTAAATCTTTGGTCCAAACCTGAATATCAGGTTATATTTACATTTGTTAAAATTTTAGTAACATGCTAGGTGAATCTTTACTTCAGTTTTATTACTTATTCTACTTTTTCAATTCATGTAGTTGATGTGTGAGCAAGAGAGTGAACCGCACAAAGTCAGATGAGCCACATTGCATTGGAACCAAATCTTTTGCTAGATTCAGTCATGAAGAGGTAATAATTTGGTTTGGTCTCTCATATCCTTTGTTTTTAGTGTGTTGTGCATTTTTCTAGATTGGGCTGTTTAAGTTACGAGGAGTGAGATGTTTCCAAGTGTAGGCGAAGAAGAACAATGGTAATCGACTATCACGTGCTGAACTCTACATAAGGAGTAGAACTCGAAGGAAAGGAAGAATTGTGAATTCTAAAGCTACTAGTGTTGTGGTAATTGTGCATCCAAATTTTTTTCTAATATTTATAATTTCAAACTGAATATATTAACTCATTAAGCATGCACTTTAGGATAACTTGAAAGATGTAATGAACTCATCCGACGATCAACAATCTTTAATGGACAAAGATTGGAGCCAAGACATCTTCTCCAAAGTTAAAGGCCCTGAACGAAGAGGCTACATTCGTTGTATTGGAAAGATTCCAAAGGCAAAAGGAAACTCAACTTCTTCTTCTAGTCTACAAGTCCCTCATCTTCAAGCAAAAATTGATCAACTTGAAGCTAGTCTTACAAACACACATTCTGTCTTGAGTAGCTTGTTGGGGATTATGAAAGAGCATGTGTCAAATGCTGATTTGGCTAGGGTGGTCTCCCAACTCAACATGCAAGTAAGTGTCATTTGACTCTGAACATTCTGTTTACATGTCATTTGAAATCTGTTGTCTGCCTATCATTTGAAATCTGTATGCCTGTCATTTGAAATATGTTTTTCTGTTTTGTGCTGTTTCCATGGTAGTGTTTAGTTCCTCACAATTGACTAAACACTCACACCTAATTCTATTAGCCAACACTATTTAGACAAGGGACAAAGAAGATGCTCTATATAGATCACAAACTATCAGTTTGTATGTGTGCTCTGATATGATCAATGATGAGATGATGCGCTAATGAAGTAATCAAATGATGACTGTGCTCTGATATGATCAATGATGAGATGAAATAATATTGTTGTGTTGTGTGTGTGTGTGCTCTCTATAAACACACAACTGATGATGATGAATGATGTTTTGCACTTTCTGATAGCAAACCAAACATCTCTTTTTATATGATGTGAGAATTGAAGGAAGTAGCTCAATCAATATAATGTAACAATGCATATTGGTGTGGAGTCAGTTTCCTTTCCTACTAATCGACTAGTACTATGATCGATATAGAACAAACAAAACAGAAAGATAAGAAAGGACCACCACCACCTAGATAGCTAGCTAGCTAACTTTTGCAAGGAGCAAAATGCAATGCTAGTAAAAGTAGTTCACGGGCGTTATATGAGAATCATATCATGACGAGGAGACTACAGCATCAAAATTAAACTGAAGCACTAGTATATTAATTATAAAACATATATACATTGTTGGCAATTAGGTTACGGCTAAATAAGTTAATCTTCTGTTTTTCTTGGAAGAGAAATCTCCTCAACCATCAAAATTAAACTGTATGTTCCTTTGTACACCCGTTAGGATAGCAAACTGTATGTTCATCTCCTGCCTAGAATGTTGGTCAAATTCTATAAACTTTTCATGATGCTGTTAGTGCGATGTTTTGTCTACAGTCTGTATTATTTCCATCACTATTGCCTCTCATTCTCATTTATTTGCTTAAACGTTTATGCAGATTTCAACTGATACAAACAGTACAGCAAGCCATTGATGAGGAAAACTGTGCAGAATTCACTCAAGTCCTCCTTGGTGAATATAGAACTTTACTAAATTTTACGTTTGCAATAAGCTTTTGATGACAATGCTGTCTTTAGAATTGAATAATTGGTTACGTACATTTGGATTACAATCTGCTGATTTCTAGCAGATTTCAGTGAGCATTTGAAGTACATTTAGATTAGAAAATACCACATGAACTGGTATCATATAGGCATTTGAGCCATTATATGGGACAATTGTAATTCAGGTCTTGGAAATAAGATGGATGTTCCATGTGGGTTGCTACTTTTAGTAGCAAATCCATTATTTATTTTTTATTTTGTGTTTTGTTTTTGGTAACACAATTTTTTTTCCATGTGGGTTGCTACTTTTAGTAGCAAATCCATTATTATTTTTTATTTTGTGTCTTCACTTACAATAAAATTTGTTACTAAATCTTTTACAAACACATTATATAAGTGTTGGTATAGACTAAAGGATGTACACATTGTCTTTAGCAACATACAATTATTTGTTAGTATATGACCATAAGTTTTACTAACACATAAAAAAGTAATACTAAAACCCTATAGCGACACCATCTATACTAACATAAAAATTATATGATGGAATAGGTCTTAGCGTTTTTACCGACACATAATTCATTTTTACTAACACTTAGTGTGTGTTAGTAAAACTGAGTTTGTTTGTAGTGTCAGTAAGTAAGAAACAACAAAGGTTTTATAAGTCATGGTAAAAGACCTATCTTAGCCTGACGAAGCCACTTCCAAAATTTTAGATTGGTGCAAACCAGGATGGTTAAAATCAAGTGCGATTAGTCTTTTACATATAACAGGTTTTTTCGACAAGCAATCAGGACTTCAAAATCGACCTAACCATGTGTCATCAAAATAGAGTACGCACTAGACAGCGCCTTTAGAAGCAAAGTTATACAGATAAAAGAAGGCAAGTATTAAAAGATGATAATCAGACAAATTGTAACAGGATGAAGAAGATGTATATGAAAAATAAGGTCAATACAGAAAACTTAGAAGAAGATTACTACAGCAGCAGTAATTTTAAAATAGGAATAAAAACATATAAGCAGTCTTGAATATAAATGTTTCTTGCCTATGCCTGACTAAACCTCCGAAAACAGTAGAAAAAAAAAGTTTTAAGGGGTTACCAGCAGCCTTTTGATTTTAGCAAAAACAGAAAACGATCTGAATATTAAAAAAAAACTGCCATAAGGGGTGTTGATGGGAGTTTTTCTTTGAAATGCAGAAAATAAATGTTTTGAGCAGTAAAAACTGAAACAAGATTTACCGGATCGTTTTTTTATCTAAATTGCACAGAATGAAGGTAAATAAATAACAATAGACCACAACCATCTGCCCAAATCTTAGTTTAAGTAGGTCTAATCTCGTCCAAATGGGGAATTAAGGTAAAAGCAGAATTTGAAACAAAAACAACTCAATGTAATCAGCAGGTGAGCCATTTAAGGCTTATACTGTTCAGTAAAAATCATCACCAGGCGCAAGTCTTTGTTTAGCCAAAAAAATATTCAACTTGCCGTCGTCCCAGTCCCGCCTCCGCCCTGCCTTAGTGTCGCCCCGCCTCCTTGAGCCTCCCCAGGATCCCCCGACCGAGCCGCCAGGCCCCAGCCTGGTGGCAAGGTTGCCTCTCCCCTGGGCGGTGCTTCCCCTCCTCTTCCCAAGATGTCCAAACGCAGGCCAGGCACGAGGTCGACGCCGGCGCTGTCTCCGCCGCCCTTGGCTCCCCCCGGCTGTGTTGGCGGTCATCGCCCCCCGCTTTCCTCTGTCGCCCGTAGCCGTGGTGGCTCTAGTTCTTCGCCCTCTAGTGTGGATGCGACACAGGCGTCGGATATCTCCCCTCCTCCTGCGACACCGGCGTCGGATTTCTCCCCTCCTCCTGATTCGTTGGGCTGTGTTGCTTCGCCGGTGCTAGGTGTGGCTACCGCTGGGCTCTCTCTTCTCCCACCTGCGGTTGAATGTTTCGGTTTTGTGGATCCAGAAACTTCGCTGGATTTTGCCCCTCATGGATGCGTATGGCCAATCCCCCAGTCAACTCCAGCAGTCAGCGGAGTTTCCCCTGCGTCCCTCCTCTCTGTCGCGGCGAGTGAAGGCGGTGAGCTACCGGCTAATGGAGGAATGGTAGTGGTCAACGAGTCAAAGGTTGAGGCTAATTACTCTGCCTCTGTTTTGGCATCTACTGAGGCTAATTTTTCTGCGCCTGGTTCGGTTGATTTTCACAACGCGACCGATATATCGGCAAGCTATGAATATCCAGGGAATTTGGAATGTGGCATGGTTAAAAATTCTGCATTACAGGGAGAATCTTTATTGCCGGATGTTAACTTGGCTATCCCTGGTCAAGGGGTCAATCCAAGCCCCGTATATATGGATCAAATTGTTCATTCTCACAATGGCGGTAGTGTGCATATCGCCCCTGATGGAGCTACGCCTTCTGCACCCGCTATCGATTTAATTGTGGAACTCTCGGGGCAGCCACTAGGCAAGGCTTTGAAGGCATCACTACCTCGGAGGATGCGGACAAGGAATTCCCAGCCCTTCTTGAAAGACCCAATAGGCGCTACTCTCTACTCAAGAACTTCTGGCCAAAAGAACTTCTCGCCCTACCGTCCCGGGTAAAGCGACTTCAGTAAGAACTCTAACACCTCTTTCCTAGATGTTACTTTCTAAACAAAAACAAATAGTGGTATGTCTTTACGCTTGGATACCAATGACGTTATAGACACTAGTAGCCCCTATGTTACAATTGAAGAAAGTGACATTCTGCCTGAAATTGCTCATTGGAAAAATGCGCTAGTTGGATATATTTGGGGTAAAAAGTATGGGTTTAACATTGTCAAAGAATATGTTAAAAGAGCTTGGAGCTTTGTAGCCACCCCTCAAATCCTACTCCATGAAGAGGGTTGGTTCTTATTCCGGTTTGATAAAGAGGAGGACCTTCAACAGGTGTTAGACAAGGGCCCATGGCTCCTTTATTCATCCCCATTGGTTCTCAAGAAATGGTCTTCGGATTTCTCCTTCAACCCGAAGGATCTTAATCGCATTCCGGTATGGATTCAGTTGCCTGGCCTCCATACTAGTCTCTGGTCTCAATCCAGCCTTAGGAAAATATGCACTAAACTTGGCTCTCCTCTCCATACGGATCTCTCTACGGCCTCCAAATCTAGAATCTCGTATGCTAGAGTTCTAGTAGAAGTAGACTTCAACCAAGACCTTGTGAGAGAAATCGAAATCCGCGCCCCTAGTGGCACCCTGGTGCAGCAAGTAGTCTATGAATGGGAGCCAATCTCCTGTTCCTCTTGTAGTCGCTTCGGACATCCTTCGGCCCGCTGTCCGACATCCGTTCGTTCCGGACCCGCCCGTGCAGGAAATGCCAAGAATCTCCCTCCTGATTCGATAGCTCAAGGTTCCCATGATGTGAAGGCTCCTCCTAAGAAGGAATTGGTCCTCTCTCCTTCCTCCAGAGGCCATTCTTCAGCTTCTTTAGACCATATTCCCTTAAAATCCCCTATTCTTCCACTCCCGAATACCCAGTCTACCCAGACTACCCATCCAAACGGTGCCCAGACCTCCCCCTCCTCTCCAACCGCTGTTCAGCCTAGGCCTGGTAACACTTGTCCTTCCTCGAACCCCTCAGACTTGTTGATGTCGCCATCGCTCCAGCTTGTGCTCCCGCCCAACCCTGAAGCAGATTGGCAGGTGGTGCCCCTTAATGGCAAAGCCTCTGTTGGTAAGGTCCCTGTGCCTATCCCTGTGGACCCCTTGCTCCGCTTAATAAATTCCTTTGATGCCCTCGAGGAAGGCTCGGTCTCCCCCTCCCCCTTTCCTCCCAAATCCCACTCTCTATGAATCTAGCCGTTTGGAATATAAGGGGCTGTAATGACCGCCCCAAACTCCTTGAAATCCAAAAATTTGTGACCAGCAATAATTTGTGTGTGTTTGGCCTCCTTGAAACCCATGTTTCGGTAAGCAACCACCCACCTATCCTTGCTCGTTTCTTCCCCTCCTGGAGCTTTCTACACAACTATGGGGCCGATCCTAGCGGCCGCATCTGGGTCCTCTTCAACCCCTCCATCGTTACTCTCTCCCTTATTCACTGCTCTGATCAAATCCTTTCGTGTAAAGCGTCCATCATGGGCTCAATAGACTTTACCCTCTCTGTAGTATACGGGAGGAACAACCCAACTCTCAGAACTCTCCTTTGGGAGGACATTACAAACCTCAGCCAAACCATCAATGGCCCTTGGGTGGTGGCCGGGGACTTCAATAATATCCTCTTTGCTCAAGATAGGCTGAGCAGTCGTTGCCCGCATCCTGGCGACTATCGTGACTTTGCTGAATGCGTCTCTATGACCGAGTTGCAGGACCTTCGTTTCTATGGGAGGTTCTTCACTTGGTGGAACAATCAATACGACCACGGGCGCATCCTTGGGAAAATAGACAGAGTGTTAGTTAATGAAGATTGGATCCTAGCTTTCCCCACCAGCTATGCATCCTTTCTCCCTCCCCTGGTTTCTGATCATAGTCCCATGATTATCTCTATCCCCGCCCCTGCCCCTCGAAAGAGAAGGTTTAAATTTCTCAATCTTTGGACCGAGGACCCGTCCTTTCTCCCCCTTGTTCGAGAAGCGTGGGAGGCCCCTCCTATGGGTAGCCGTATGTACTCCGTGGTCCAAAGGCTCCGTTATCTCAGAACCAGCCTCATCAGCCTTCATAAGAATGAGTATGGGTCTCTCGGGAACAAAGGCCAAGAAATTAGAAATGAGCTTAGCGACGTTCAGAGAAGTTTGGACCAGGACCCCTGGAACCCAACTCTCATATCTCAGGAAAAGATCCTAAGGCATAACCTTCTTCGAAGAGACTCCCATGAGCTTCTCTTCCTTCGTCAGCTCTCTAAGACCCGCTGGCTTAAGCTGGCTGACTCTAATACTTCCTTCTTCCATAGAGCCATTAAGACGAGAAGGAATAGAAACACCATAGCGTCGATTACAAATGACCTTGGCGAGGTGCTCAACACCCCAACAGGCATTGAGAATTGTTTAGTGGCCCACTTTCGCCAGTCTCTGGGCTCAAGAACTCCGCCCCAGCGCTCGCTTGCTGATCTCAATTTGGACAACGTCAGAACCCTGGACCAATCCATGTGGACCCACCTGACCCGGCCCGTGGATAACAATGATATAAAATCTGCCGTGTTCTCCATTGGAGATGATAAAGCCCCTGGGCCAGATGGTTACAGTGCCAAATTTTTCAAAGCAGCCTGGGGTATTATAGGTGAAAACATTTGTGACGCAATTAAGAGTTTTTTCCATAGTGGCCGGCTCCTCAAAGAAATTAACACTACTCTAATCACCCTAATCCCCAAAACGGACAATGCCTCATCCCCAGGTGACTATAGACCTATTTCCTGCTGCAATACTCTGTACAAGATTATAAGCAAAATCTTGGCGGATAGGCTCAAAACTGTCCTCCCCACTCTCGTGAATCCAAGTCAAGGAGCCTTCATAAAGGGCCGTCTTATCTCTGATAATATCCAGCTTTGCTCGTGCCTTATGAAGAATTACCAAAGAGCTCACATCTCCCCGCGGTGCATGATGAAAATGGACATCAGGAAGGCATTTGACACCGTTGACTGGGCCTTCCTAAAGGACGCTCTCGCGTTCTTAAATTTCCCCCCTGTGTTTAGTAATTGGATCTTACAATGTGTCACTACCACCACTTTCTCGATTAACATCAACGGCTCCCCTTCGGCTTCCTTCAGAGGGAAGCAAGGGCTTCGCCAAGGAGACCCTCTATCTCCCTATCTTTTTGCTCTTACTATGGATATGCTCTCTCGCCTTCTAGACCAGCTCCTCACAGCGCCGGGCTTTCAATTCCACCCTTCCTGTAAACCCCTCCGTATCTCCCACCTTTTCTTCGCTGATGATGCCCTGCTTTTCTGCAGGGGTGACCACAACTCAATCTCCCTCATGCTCAATAGAGTCAACCTCTTCTCTGAAGCATCAGGCCTAATGCTCAATCCCTCAAAATCAGACCTATTCCTTGGAGGGATTACCCCGGCTCTTGCGGATTCATTTGTCCACCTTACGGGTTTTAACAAGGGGTCTTTTCCATTCCGTTACCTGGGGATCCCAATTACAGCTAGGAAACCTAGAGCGGCGGACTTTAACCCCCTGCTTGACAGTATCCGTAAAGCTATCTCTGCCTGGGGAAGCAATTGCCTCTCCTTCGCAGGTAGACTCTCTCTAATCCAGAGCACTCTCTTTGGTATAGTTGGCTTCTGGGCCTCCTGCATCACTATCCCAAAGAATGTTATCAAAAGAGTCGTTAAATGTCTGCGTTCGTTCCTTTGGTCTGGAGAGCCGACAGTAATGCCTCTCCCTCTGTGGCCTGGAGCGCTCTCACAAACACCAAGAAAAACGGTGGCCTTGGGCTGAAGGACATCCACAAATGGAACATGTGCTTTACGCTCAAAACCATATCTTCCATTATCCATAGCTCAGAGCGCCTTTGGATCCAATGGATCCATAAACTCTTCTTACCTAACCACAGCAGCATCTGGACGACTAATGCAAAAGGTAATGATCCTTGGACCTGGAAATCCATCCTCCATGCCAGGGACTGGTGGATAGAGCAATGTGGGTCTACTAATGATGCCGTTTCTCTCTTCAACTCCTATCCCTCCCACCCCGGGGTCAGTTCTTTCTATAAAGATGTTTCCACCCCTGCTCAGAACTTTTGCTGGTATACTGTTTGTTGGAAAACTTGGTCTATTCCTAAAGCTAAATTTTTCTTGTGGATTACTTTGAAAGGCAGACTTAAAACTTGCGATAAGCTCCAATTCTGGGGCATATATCTTGCTAACAGATGCTGGCTCTGTGAGCGTGCTCAAGAGACAAGCAACCATTTTTTTTCCATTGCAGGTACTCTAACAGGGTGTGGTGGACTATCTGTGACTGGCTGGGAATCCCTACAAACCGGATAAGCCTACGCAGCTGCTCAAATTGGATCATCCGCTACTGCAAGCGGCATCGCCCGATCGACTTAGTGAAGAGAGCAGCAGTTTCCTGCGTTGTCTACTACCTTTGGATTGAAAGATGCAAGCGCGCTATGGCCAACCAAGCCAGAGACCCCTCTCTCATTATTTCTGACATCAAAGCGGCCATCAAAGCTATCATATGGACCAAGATGAAAAACTCCAGTACGGATTTTGATTGGCTTGATAAAGTTCTCTGCTCCTAGGGGTAGATTTTTGTGTAATTTTATTGTTTTTGATCACTGAGCTGAGGCCTTTGATCCCCAGCTCGAGGTTTTTTTTTGTACACTGCGTGGGAGGTTCTCCTTCTACCTTACCCGTAGTCGTTTGCATATCTGGTTATCAGATACATAGGACCCCTATGTATCTACTGCTACACTACATTTACCTTTGATTTATATATATACTCATCTCTTATTCCAAAAAAAAAAATCAAAATTCAAAACTGATCATTTCCTAGGAAAATTTTAACATAGAGTAGCGTAAGGATAGGAGGGTTGTATCCCAGTTTTGTTTCATTTGAAGTTGCCAAAATAACACAACATAATAGTTGTTGATACGTTTTGTTCTGCAAACAGTTTAATTAGATTTTGAATAAACTGAATCACCGCTTCGAGTTAAGAGAATAATCAATACTTAACACATTCACTAGACTTTATTATGGCAGAAATGGCTGTATAATACCAGAGGTAAAACGAAGTCAATTTCAAGTGTATTAGCAGAACAGAAATAGCTCGCTTGGACAGAAATCTAGGCCAGAACTGAGCATAATATTCACGAGCATTTCTTTGCTCTTAATTTTCAATGGAAATCAGAATTCAGGAATGCCAAGGCCTCTGATTTCAGAAGAAAGGGCAACTTGCAAACCTTTAATTCATCATCTCTTACACTTTCCGTTTTTCAGGATTATTAGGGATGGAGAATTTAGAATCGTACATATAGCATGCCGGGTTTCCTTTGTGATGTCTGGAACTGAGCTAGGCCTGCCGGTCGGGCTAGGTGTGATGAACTGCACCTACACCTCCCCGACGTTCTAAGGGGATCTCCGGTCTCCAACTCTTCTCGGTTGTCTCTCGATCGCCTTCCAGAAGCTCGTCACCGGAGTTGGGCTCCTCGTTTGCGCACCCGAATCGCCAGAAAAAGAAGAGAGGCACGGCGGGTAGAAGAGAAGAGTGGCGCGGAGTATGGGCTTTGTGCTGTTTTGTGTTGTCTCGGTAGTTTTTATATGTGACAGTCAGGGTAGAACGTAGGACCCACGTGAACCCACGCGGGGACCACCCAGTAAGGGTTGCGATTTACCGTAGGTGAAAATAGAAGAAGAGAGGGGTGTATTCAGAAGAGAAGTGAGGCGCAGAACATTGTTCCAGTTAGGGTTGAATTACCGTGAGAGAAGAGAGTAGAAGAGAATTGAAAGATTGGGCCTTTTTGTTTTTGAATCGGTACATAACCGAGAGTGAAGAGAGGACTGGGCCGGCCCAGTCATGTTGGGCGGGTCGGCCATCAGCTATTTTTTTAATGTTATATACATAATATTATTTTTGTGCCGTTCGTGACATGATCTTGTTTAATGAGATTAATCTTTTTATGTTTTCAAATTTATATTCCAAACAATAATTATTACTGTTATTTATAAATTCTATTAATTAGTATTAGATTTCTGACTGGATTGCATTTCACCATTTTAGGTGAAAACACGACATCTTTTATTCCGATTTCTTAGCCAATTTTTCCAGTGCCTCTAAAATTGTCCAAATAACCTCGTAAGGTATCCGAGACCTCGTTTTCACTCCTAAAAAAATTTGTGGCATGTTTTTCATTGTAAAAACGATTAATTATATTTCTATTTATATTTCTTTTTCTAAACCTCCTCAATGTCGTTTTAGGCTGATAAGATCCAGAACGCAAATGAAAAACAAGAGAGAAACGAACCCACGAAGAAGAAGAACAAGGAAAGAAACTGGTGATTATTTTACTCTACTGAATGTTACAAAACCACACCTTCATATACAAAGGAAGTCCTAACTATATACTATAGTAACCAACGGTTATAAAATAACCCCTTAAATATCGTAACACCCCCTCTCGAAGTTTACATTTATGTAAACTTTGAACACGCATACCGCTGTCCTATGTTTCTACCATTCCTAACTTCTGTTTGACAAGGGGATAATCTTTACCAGCGAGAGTTTTAGTGAGAACATTAGCCAACTACCGACGGGATGGAACAAACTGCACCACTATTACTCCTTCTTGAATCTTCTGTCGAGGAAATGGCAGTCCACTTCGATATGTTTTGTTCTCTCGTGGAACACGGGATTCCGTGCGATATAAAACTAGACTGACTGTCTGACTTCAGCGGCACTGACAGGACGTCCTCCACTCCCAGCTCGCATAAAACTCTGGACAACCAACTTAGCTCAGGTGTAGCTTGCCTCATGGATCGGTACTCCGCTTCTGCAGAGGAAAGAGCAACACTTCCTTGCTTCTTCGCTTTCCAGGACAGTGGTGAACCGCCAAGCTCTACGTAATACCTGTGATAGATCTCCTTGTATTCGGGCATCCAGCCCAATCCGCATCGCAATACGCAGACAAACGAAAGTCAGATTGTTTATTAAAGAAAAGTCCATTACCTGTTGTTCCCCTGATATATCTGAGTACATGTAAGGCCGCTTTCCAGTGCAGATCGGTGGGCTGTTGCAAGAACTGGCTTAAATACTGAATGGAGAAACTGAGATCAGGGCGTGTATAAGCTAGAAAACTGATCTTCCCCACTAATTTTCTGTAAGGGATTTGCTTCCTTGAGTAGTTTGACATTAAGTTCCAGGGGACTTGTCACTGTTTTTCCATTGTGGCAATTAAATTCCTGCACCAGATTTTCAGCATAATTCTTCTATACAGCAATGATTCCATCAGAAACATGAATAAAATGTATGCCAAGAAAATTGTTAAGCAGTCCTAGATCCTTTATTTTGAATTCATCGTGTAGCTTCTGTTTTATCATTCTTATTGTCTCAAGATCACTTCCTGTCAAGAGTATGTCATCTAAATAGACCGCAAGGAAAGCAGTTTTCTTTTCTCTCTTCCTAATGAAGAGGAATAATCATTAAGGGACTGTTGAAAACCATGGTGTGTAAGAAAGAAATTTAATTTCTCATGCCACTGCCGGGATGCTTGCTTTAAACCATATAGGGACTTCTTGCGCTTACACACTTGGTTTTATTTCTGTTTCACTTACCCTGGAGGCAAGACCATATACACTCTTCTTCAATTCCCCATGCAGAAAAGCATTATTGATGTCTAATTGATAAATGTCCCAATTTCTTTTACATACTACAACCACTAAGGCTCTAACGGTAGAGAACATAACTACCGGGGAAAAGGTTTCCAAATAGTCTATGCCATATCGCTGAGTATAACCCTTCACTACCAGTCTAGCTTGTACCTTTCCAGCGACCCAATTGCCTTATACTTTAATTTATATACCATTTGCACCGATGGCTTTCTTCCCTTTTGGTAACTCAACTATTTCCCAAGTTCTGTTTCTTTCTAGAGCATGGAATTCCTCTTTCATTGCCCTAACCAAGTTTTTATTTGTTACAGCCTCACTGTAATCAGATGGTTCGATCTGTTTTTCTACAGTTTCAGTAGCGGCACACATTGCATTTAAATCAGTGGGAGAAACAGACTTTGCAGTTTCATGCATTGTATTTAACTCAGAGGGAATAATGGATTTATTTGCAGCATCGCAGTGATCATCAAGCTAAAGGTATAAGAAAGGTTGTTCAGGTAAATTAATGTTCCTTGGCCTAATCAATGTACAGAGGCAATGGTCATTAATGACAGCATGGTTATGTTATGCAGCTATTATCAGAACACTGATGCAGCAGGAACTTTTGCTAAGTATCATTATAATCTCAAAGAAGGATAAGAACTTAGCTGATTCCGTGGAGAGTTCTCTGGTTTCTTTCACACTTCCCACTACGTAGTCTTGAAGATATCTTGGCATTTCTCTGTTCCGCATTAATCACCTTGTTTAGGTTGAAATGTCAGTCGTGTCTGGTGTGTGTGTGTCTCTCCTGGTGTTTGGTGTTCTGTTCCGTGCTGCTCCTGCTCCGTTCTCTGTACTTCTTTTCCTTGGCTTCCTTGATGATTGTTTTATTCAAAATCAAAATTGCTCAAAGGTGCAAGTAAAGGGTTAACAGGAAAAATACTGTGTTGATTTCTCTGATTATTTTCTAGAATCTGTTATGTTTTGTTTTCTTTACCTGGTTGTGGCTGGAAGGGAAAAACATTTTCATAGAATTTCACATCCCTATTAACAATCACCTTATTGTTATCTAGGTCATATAACTTATATCCCTTTTTATTCGGAGCATAGCCTAAAAACACCCCTCTAACACAGCGAGAAGCAAACTTGTCATGCAATTCATGATTAACATTAGCATAAGATAAACATCAAAAACATTTCAGTTCCTCATATTTAGGCATGGAATTAAATATGATCTCAAAGAGTGTTTTTCCCTGAACGCTATCTAGGGGCATCCTATTGATCAAATGGACAACAGTGAGTATGCTTTATCCCCAAAATTATAGAGGTAACCGTGAATGAAACATGAGACTCCTTGCTGTTTCAAGGATGTGGCGATGTTTTCTTTCTACAACACCGTTCTGTTGCAGGGTATGGGAGCATGTGAGTTGATTAATGATTCCTTTTGTTTTCAGAAAATCAGCCGTGGTTTTAGAGGATCCTAGTTCATATGCGTTATCTGTTCTGATAATTTTAACATCCTTTCCAAATTGCTTCTTGATCATGCACAGAAAATAAATAATATGCCTAATGCTTCTGATTTTAATTTTAGTAATTGGACCCAAGTAGCTCTCGATCTGTCATCCACAAAAGTAAGAAAATATGCAAAACCATCATGTGTTTTCTCTTTATATGGGCCCCATACGTCTATATGCACAAGCTCAAACGTATCGCTCACTTTCACTCTGCCTAGAAAGGGGATTCTGTGACTTTTGGCTCTGCAGCAAGACTCACATAAGAACTGACACTTGCATAGATGTTTGTCTACTAAACTTAACTGTTCGAGTTTATTGACGGGTAGATGTCCAAATCTATGGTGCCACAGACTCAGAATATCATTACAATCAAATGCTGATACAATTCATTTGTTGTGCATGAAAACACAACACTGTTTTGACAGTCTTAACTACAATTCTTATCTAAAATGTAGATATCAGACACTTGCTTTCCTATCTGATGCTCGAGTGAGTTCTTATAATCCTGAAATGAGCAACACAACTCATCAAATATAATTCTACCTAACATTTCCTTTGCTAGTTTAGCCTCTGAGATAAGGTTGAATTTGAAACTAGGCAGATATAAAACATCATAGAGGGTTATCAGGTCATTCACTCTAACTGTCCCAATTACTTGTACAGTTTGTGGATGCCCATCAGGCATTTTTACTGCATGTGGTTGTTCTAGTTTCTTATAACTATCAAATAAACCCAAGTCACAGCACATATGCTATGAGGCACCTGAATCTATCACCTAGTCTAAAGAAGATATAGTCTCTGAGGTTCTAGTGTTTGAGCACAGATAGATACAACTAGGAGTGTAACAATAGGAGGCGGAAACATAACTAAAATTTCCAGAACCCAAAACATCAAAACACGGAAGCATGGTTTCACTAGATGCATCAATATTGCAGTCTGAGTTCATCACAGGAACAGGCGTTTCAACATTCTCAATGCTCATCAAGTTTGTATTAGCATCAGATGTGTCAATAGTATATCTAGAGTTTATAACAAACTCGTAAGATTTAGCATTATCCATAGATATCAGATCTTCTTTTGCACCAGATATGTCAACAGTGCAGTCAAATTTCACCATGGAAGCAGCAGACAGAAGATTTATCGCATCAGAAACACATGGCGTATTGGTATCACAATCAGCAGTACAATCAGGGTCAATCACAGAAGCAGAAGAAAGAAGATCCATCGCATCGAATCATATGGTGCATTAGCATCGTGATTAGCAGCATAAATATCATCAATGTGCATAAACTTGCATCAGAATGAATACTATCAGAAATCAATTTCGAAGTTCTAACAATTAGGGTAAGAAGAAACATTACCGACAAATTTGTAGCTAGTGCTTGAGGGTTCGTTTCCCCGTTCTTGTTCTCTGGTCACATGTGCTAGGTTCTTGTTCACTTCCTCGAGGCTATACCACTTCGATGCCCTATGTTGGTGGAGCTGACTTTTCTAGGGCTTTGGAACTTCCGTTCTTGCTCTCTGCATTAGTGGCTGCCGGCAGTAGCACTTTACTTCTCTTTAGAGGAAACGCCAGTTAGGAGGATACCCGTGCTTCTTGAAGCATTCTCTTTGGTGTGCCCGTTTTTGCGACAATGGGTTACATAACAGGGATTGTGACTACAATTCTTGGCTTGGGGTCTGTTGATTGTCAAATTCTTGCTCTATACTCAGCCGTGAAGGACAATGCTGAATCTTGTAGTTTTGCCACCCATCGTCACCCCTTTCTGTCATTCAGCTTGCATCAAAGAGTGAATAAACTTGTTGGATGGGACAAAGGGGAGACATTAGCAAGACGTTTTCTCACTACCTGCTCATATTTGGGATTTAGGGCATTAAGAAAAAACTTAATAGTTCATCGTATCGTTGCACGTACTCCCTAAACTCGCTGTTCCCAGCAAGTGCAAACCGTCCGGGGGAGTGTCCGCTAAATCTATTTGGTCCCAGATTCCCTTTACTTTGGTGAAAAAGGCCCGTAGGCTATCTTCTTTTTCTTGTTGATCGTTTGCAGTTCCTGTTCTAGGGCATAGAGTTGGCGACGTTTCATTCCTCGAACCTAAAGCAAAGTTCCGCCCAAATTGATTATGAGGTTGGGAGAAAAACAACAGTGTCTGCGATATCTCGTTCAAGCGCCGTCAAAAGCCACGAGATTACCATATGGTAGACCGCCCTCCATTCTTTGTGCTTTGAAGTTGGTGGCGATTCCTTCTTCAGCTTTCCAGTTGCGAACACCATCTTGTTCTTCGCCGATACGACAATCGTCATGTTCCTCTTCCACGCCGCAAAACCCTTCCCGTCGAATCGCGACGAAGTCAGGAGCATTCCTAGGTGGTCTGAGTTGAGGAGGTAGAGTGGGTCCTTTTGACTGTTAGCCAGGTCTGAATCTTGATCCACATGGCCGCTGATTCCAGCGCCGTCGTCAACCTTCTTCTTACCGCCGTTGGTTTCTTTCTCCGTCGGGATTTTGTCCGCCATCACTCACAGAAGAGATAGAACGAGTCAAAGAAAAGAATTGGAGAGAAATTGCCAGGCGAAAACAAGAAAAAGGGAGCACTATGGCTCTGATACCATGATAAGATTCAGAACACAGATGAAAAACAAGAGAGAAAGGAACCCACGAAGAAGAAGAACAAGGAAAGAAACTGGTGATTATTTTACTCTACTGAATGTTACAAAACCACACCTTCATACACAAAGGAAGTCCTAACTATATACTATAGTAACCAACGGTCATAAAATAACCCCTTAAATATCAACTATAACAGCTCATAAATACAGACACTAAACATAATATATCGTAACATAGGCTTTGTTAATGTTTCTTAATGACTTCTTAAGGTTTATTCAAATATTATATTATTCCCTTTTACTTATTTATGGACATTCAATTCCTTAACTCATTAATTACTTTTATTTAATTAATTCATGATTAATTAAAGTAATTAATATTTGAGATATTTCAGATATACGTGACATACCGAGAAAAAAACTAAATGATCAAATAAACTCATTGGGAAAAGGATGGGCCTAATTATTTGTTGTTGCTCGTGCACCTCGTGGAGGAAATCGCCGCGCTCAATATGACCTAATATGACGAAGGTCATATTTCCGTCGCTGGCGAATTGAATCTAAACCATTGACGCTTCTAATCTCATCTATCCATTTTATCATACGAGACCATTTCTGGAGAAAGGGTAAAACTCTCTTTGTATATTAAGTTGTTTCTCTTCTTTCCTTAACATAGGCCCCGTTCGCTGGGAGCAATTTGCAGTTTTTGTAAGTTTCACCGAGATTAATCCCTGTATTCAGTTTCAAATAATCCACCACAATTCATGGACATTAAGGTACCGTTCACTGGTGACTTCCAGTTTTGGGGGTCGATTAATGTGGCGTTTAATGTCCAAGCGAATCGCAACAAAAACGCCGGCATTAATGTGCAGTATCAATTTAGGCGTTCGGTGGAGGTGATTGCAGATTTTGAATGTTTTTTCCCAAAGACAGATATACCCTTCAGATTCGTTTTTAAAAGGAGATCGACAACGGTCCCCTGCAAATCCTGCACTACTTCACATAAGAGAAATCGAACGTCCGTGCAGCATGCCGTTGTCACGAAGCGTACACAATGTTTTCTCCTTTCTTCACTACTATCTGCACATACCTTACGCCACTGATATTTGTGCTAGATTTTCTTTCTTGACTAGTATAGCATTGAAGAAGGTAGATTGAAGTACATGTTCATTACACAACGGCGACTGCAAAATTGAAATGCAATGTTTTAGGGCACCCGTGCAGCGTTGAAGAAGGTAAACAGCCGGAGGGAGTTGATGCTTGTTTTTGAGGGTAAAAAGGTAATACTTCTGTGACAGAAGTTTCCCATCGTGCCCATTTGTTCGCAGGAGATCGACTTTACGGAGCAAACGCAGGGTAACCCTGCGTTGAGTTAAAGCTCCCAAAGCACATTAATGTCCACGAATTGTGGTGGATTTTTGAAACTGAATACAGGATTAATCTCGGCGAAACTTACAAAACTACGAATTGGTCCCAGCGAACGAGGACTAATGCGCT
The DNA here is from genome assembly GCA_023374045.1 of Limonium bicolor. NCBI lineage: Eukaryota > Viridiplantae > Streptophyta > Magnoliopsida > Caryophyllales > Plumbaginaceae > Limonium > Limonium bicolor. The sequence goes on along the minus strand of CM041777.1, from coordinate 70,415,786 downwards.
TTGGGAGATTTAACTCAACACGCAGGGTTACCCTGCGTTTGCTCCGTAAAGTCGATCTCCTGCAAACAAATGGGCACGATGGGAAACTTCTGTCACGGATGTATTACCTTTTTACCCTAAAAAACAAGCGTAAACTCCTTCCGGCTGTTTACCTTCTTCAACGCTGTACGGGTGCCCTAAAATACTGCATTTCAATTTTGCAGTCGTCGTTGTGTAATGAATTCTCATGTACTTCAATCTACCTTCTTCAACGCTGTACTAGTCAAGAAAGAAAATCCAGCACAAATATCAGTGGCGCAAGGTATTGTAATGAACAGATAGTAGTGAAGAAAGGAGAAAACATTGTGTACGCTTCGTGACGAGCATGCTGCGTGGACGTTCGATTTCTCTTCTGTGAAGTAGTGCAGGATTTGCAGGGGACCGTTGTTGATCTCCTTTTAAAAATGAATCTGAGGGGTATATCTGTCTTTTGGGGAAAAAACATTCAAAATATGTAATCGCCTCCACCGAACGCCTAAATTAATACTGCACATTAATGCCGGCGTTTTGATGCGATTCGCCTGGACATTAATCGACCCCCAAAACTGGAAGTCTCCAGCGAACGGTACCATACGCTTAGAGAATAGAAAGTGGCCCCTGAACTTTCATAATCTTTCGTCCTTCTCCTCCGCACCGAAATCTGCAAATTGAGACATCTAGAGAAGAGAAAGGGTAGAAATATGGTGAAGATGAGCAGTTACTTTGCCATGACAGTTGGAGCGATCATTTTCTAGCACTCCATGGACAAAGTTCATGTTTGGATCGCTCTTCACCAAGACGAAAAGGGTGGTCTGCCTCCTCCGTCAAACCTCTTTTCTTTTTTTGTTCCTTCTTCTTGCGCATATCATTTCCATTTAGGTTTCTCTTATGGCTGCTACTAGAATAAATTTCTTTAATTCAATTTGGTCGGAAGTTAAGATTCACGCTTTTACTGTGAAATCAGAGCTAAATATTATGGGATTGGGTTTGTCCATGGTGAAATCTGGCATAATGTTTGTTTCGTTAGAGCTTCATTTGTTTAGATGCCACGATAAAATACATCGTTTTAGTGATTATAGATAGCACCTTCCTACATGACTCAGGCTGCCACAATATGCTTAAGGTGTGTTTTTGAGTTAATTGTCAACTTAAATGTACCTGGAATGCAAGTGAAGGAGACATCCGATTGGGAAGGTGTTCAATTTATTTTTTTCAAAATCCTCATTGTCAATCTGGTCTCTGGATCGCTTCATATCAACCTCCTTTCCTTATGAAAGGTCAAAGTCAAAGGGGGTATTCAAACTTGCATATACCAGCACTAGCCATCCCATAAATTGTTTATGAACTGATCAAGCACTTTGTGGTGTCCATGTGTTGAA